>CM035794.1:2760924-2803424 GCA_020466265.1 Siphamia tubifer | reverse complement strand
GATAAACGGTGATGATGGGAATAGCTCATCTCCAGATGAGCTGATAAAAACCAGTCGGGAAAAGATCCAAACTGATATTGTCATGATGGGGTGAGGTGGATCCATCTGAAGTGGATTCAGATGGTTGGACCCAGTGCTGAAGGAAAAAAGTTATTTAATGACAAACTGAACCAAAATGACAAAGACAGAGTAAAACAGAACTAAAACAAAACAAAACCTGGGGGTAGGTCAGCCAGAGTCTGTGGTGGTGAAGAAATGTCCGGGTTATGGAGGTGAAAAACTGACGGGTCCTGCACCTGCAACTGAGAAGCTTCACTGGTTAAATAGTTGCAGATCAGCAACAGCTTGAAGCTGCGCAGTGCGGACTGGGTGAACCTGGAGTCGATCTGGGGGAAAGGTTGCAACAGATTGTGACATCCCCCCCGCCCCCTAAGGGGTGGCTCCTGATGCCCCTAAGAAAACAAAAATTGAGAAGACCCCCTCCCTCCATTGTCCAACACTCAATAATAATAGTAATAACAAAAAAAAGTGTCTGGAGTACCCTCTGGGCAGAGCGGTGTGGACACCCTCCAGGCAGAACAGAACCCTCCAAGTGAAGTGGCATGGTACCCCGCCAGACGGAGTGGAGTGGAACCCTCCAGGCAGAACGGTCTGAATGGTCAGGGGTGCAACGACAACGGGTGCAACAGATAGGTCTGTCAGAGGACCATAAGAACAGAGACTGTCATTCCCTGCAAGGTTACCACGGACTCTAGCGTGGAATGACAACAAGACACAGGACAGAACAGAGACAAGGAACTAGACAGAAACAGGGCAAAATGAGGAGGCAGACCGGGGCAGAAACAAGGGAACTGACAAACCGGGCCGAACACGGGAAAAAGGTCCGGGGCGAGACCTAGCCAAACAAGAGACCCGGCCACACATGACAAAAGGCGAGAACAAGAGGTGATGTCTGGACCCCGTAGGCTGCTGGCAATAGGGGCAACTGGCTATGTGCGGACTGGCAACAGGGCCCAGACCAGGAAAGGAAAACCACAGAGGGAGGAAAACACTAAACGGGAAAACACAAGTCACGGAGCGAGAGGAAAAGCAAGGAAAAAGCCACACCCTGGACAGAAACAGGCGCTAGCCGTAAACAGGACACTAGTCGGGAACAAGACGCTAGCTGAGAACAAGACGGTAGCCAGGAACAGAACACTAGCTAGGAACAAGTTGCTAGCTGGGAACAGACTCCAGACAGAACAGACCAAGGGAAAGCAGGACTGGCTAAGCAACAGGGAGAAAAAATACACAAATCACAGACAAAACAAAATGGGTCCCTTCAACACTGGTGGAGTCCTGATGGTTGGCAGGACCATTCTGTCATGATGGGTCAGGTGGAGACAGGGCTCAGATGGCCAGTGTTAAAGGGAAAACTAATTTAATGACAAATTGAACCAAAATGAAGACACAGACAAAGACTGAGACTGAAACAGAACTAAAACCAAACAAAGTGCAGAAATGTCCAGGTTATGGTGAAAAGGGAAATGGCAGAGTGTCCGGGTTATGGAGGTGACAAACTGACTGGTCCTGCACCAGCAACTGCCGCCTCATGCTTAAATAGTTGCAGATCAGCAACATCAGCTGTGCGGTGCGGGCCAGATGAACCTGGAGTGGATCTGGCGGAAAGGTTGAGACAGGTTGTGACAGATATGGGTCGGCCGGGTAAAGGTGACCTTGGGTGGGACCAGGAGACCCTGATTCTAAAAGATGGGTTTAAAAAATATGGGGAAATGCTTTTCAGTGCAATGATTATTGGGTAACAAAGTGTGATTTCCCCAAAATGGAATCAATAAAAAACAAGGCAGTCAGAGACAGCAGGCTTGATATGGCGTCATATGACGTCAAAACGTGACGTGATGGAGCCATACGTGTTGACCCATCTGATGTCTGAAGCTCAGACTATGTGAATTAAATAAAGATTCTTTCTTGTCTGAATCCTGACATATTACCACTGATGGTTTTTAGCTGTTGGCCTTTAGTGTGACCTTGACCTTGACCTTTATTGCTCAAAATCTAATGGGTTCTTCCTTGACCCATTATCTATCATTCCTGAAAGGTTAATCCAAATCCATTCAGAACCTTTTGCGTAATCCTGCTGAAAGTCAGACAGACAAACAGACCCAAATTGAATATCTCCTTGGCAGATGTAACTAGTGTTCACAGAAGGTCTAATCTCGGCCCTATTTTGTGTGTCTCATGTTTCTATAACAACCTGTTCTTGAATTAGAGCCAATAATGTGATTTTGACCTTTTGCAATATTGCTAATTTGGTGATATGTATATAAGGGAGGGAGGGGGGAGTGAAGAGTGAGGTTTTGAAGGAGAGATAGAGCTGGGTGTCATCTGCGAAGCAATGAAAGTGAATGTTATGTTTATGGAAAATGTGTCCAAGGGGGAGAAGGTCAATGATAAAGAGGAGGGGCCCCAGGACAGAGCCCTGGGGCACACCAGCAGAGACGGGATGGGGATCGGACGTGAAAGTTTTTAGTTGGATGAACTGAGTGTGTCCTGACAGGTAAGAATGAAACCAGTTAATAGATGTGTGGGAGAGACCAATGAGGAGAGAGTATTTAGGAGAATGGAATGTGAAATGGTGTCAAAAGCAGAACTCAAATGGAGCAGGACAAGGATGGAGAATGATCCGGAATCTGCAGCAGTAAGGAGGTGGAACAATCATCGCAGTCCTCTAGAGTTAGTTATGGCGTGCCCCAAGGGTCAGTCCTTGGAACTATTTTGTTTACACTATATATGCTCCCTTTAGGTAACATCATTAGAAATCATGGCATTAATTTTCATTGTTACGCAGATGACACACAGCTATATTTATCGATTAAACCTGATCAGACCAGACAAATAGATAAACTAAGTATGAAAAGACTCCCTGACCAACACATTTCCCAAGCATGGCTCCCTCGTGTGGCAGAGGTGAGGTACTGTGTTCACTTTTCACCTCGGTGGGCAGGGCTGAACCTGCTCCCTGACCACGCCCAGTTTACCTGCTGGGAAACCCTGTGGCTCTGAAGCAGGGGCGCAAGGCTATAAGTTTGAGCTCTGCACCCATCTCCACATGATGGCCAATTGAGTGTGGGTCTTCAAGTTAACGTGAGTTCTTAGTTTCTTTTCATGCTCTCTGATTTATCTGTTTGAATGTTTTTGTTCTGATTAACTATGAAGACCATTTTTCCATTTTTGTTTCCTTTGTTTGGCCATGCCATGTGGTGAATTGTTTGTTTGAATTTAATTAACTTGACTTGAATTGCATGTATTAGTCTTGTATTTTGTGATATTGAGAACTGGCTTTCTGTCTTGTAGTACATTCCAGTTGAGAGTTAATTGATGATAGTAATGATTTAGCAGAACTTATTGTTTATTTAATTGTTTATGGTTCTGGTTTATTTGACACTCAACTAATGTTATATCCTTTGTTCTTTTTATGTCCTTTATACAGCACACACTAAACTATACCAACATGAATGTAAGATACCTTGTTTGAAGGCAACAACTAAAGGCCTCTGGCATTGTATCGAAACCTGCTCTCTGTGTCCTCTCTCCATCCATCCATCCATCTGTCTCCTGACCGAGACTCTGCCTGCCTACCACACACTCCCTCTACCTCCCACCACATTGCCCCTACAGTTCCTTCAAAGTACATGTGTCCAAGACATAAAGACTTGGATGAGTGCCAATTATCTTTTATTGAACCCTGAAAAAACTGAAGTCATTATAATTGGTCCTAAAAATGCAAGAGACTCCCTAACTAACCAGATAGTTACTCTGGACAACTTAAGTGGAACATCCAGTGACACAGTTAAAAATTTTGGAGTTTTATTTGATCAAGATCTTTCATTCAAAGGGTCAATTCAATTCAATTTTATTTATAAAGCCCTAAATCACAACAAAGTCGTCTCAGAGGGCTTTACAAAAACACAATCAACTACAGAAATACATGAACAGTCCCAAGCATCCCCTGTCCTTAGACCCTCCTTCTCGGCAAGAAACACCTATGTAGCTGTTCTAGGGACAACAACATTTTCAGGGATGATAGTGAAAAAAAAATCCTGATCCTGAACTTTTCCCCCCTTTCTCAGGAGGTAAGGGGTGGGGGTATGATGTCATCGACATACTTTTTTAACACATTATTCAAACAATTAACAGCCTGTGTATCATCATTATTCTGAAGTCGTTATTTTTGATAATAGTTAGCTTTTTTTCAATACTTTCATTCCACCCACCGGTTACTCAGGAAATCTCTGCCCATGTCCTTCCCAATATGTGACCCACCACCAGTAAACCAGGCATAAGTGTGTGTAAATCCAAACAGAGTTATGTGTGTATCTTGGTAGAGTGGAAACTAAGGTTTAAGATGGCGAAAAAATGATGTTTCTATCACAAGTAGAACCAAAGTTATGGTCATTTTAATATCCACATTTGGACATATTTTACAATTTGCATATTTTTAGATATTGTCCGTTAAAGTTTTGGACTGTTTTGGGGTAGGAAGTCCTTAGCAACGCATAATAATTTGTATCCGATTGACACAAATTGTTGACAGATGTTAAAGGACACTCTGATGGACATGTCACAGAAGTTTTATATATTATAATAATAGGACAGAAGTGTGACGTATTATAATCATTTGGCTTACACCATTGGACAGAACATTCAATATAAGCTTTTACCTCGTACCAAACACTTGGGTGTTTACCCACGGAACGGAGATCGTTTTGTTCGGCGAAAAGAGGTGGAAGTCGTCTTTGTCTTTGCTCAGCAATACCTGAACTTTTGTCACCGCTTAAATAATTGACTCAATAAACACCTTTATTGATTGGATTTCAATGTAATGACCACAGGAAGTGAACATAGAGGTGTTAAGGTACCGTTTTTTGATAAGGTGTAAACACTAATAACAAATCACCTTCCAGCCTAAATTTGGCTGTAGCTCTGAACGGCTCAGCGCGACTTATGCCTGGTTTGGTGGTGGCGGGTCACATATATTCTAAACTTAGTTTGGCATTATTAGCCCAGTTCTGCACAATGACTGGAGGTAAATGGTGTCATTCAATTCCATTTGGGGTCATGCCATGTCAATTCACACGATTCCGTAGAAACTCCCCAGGTGACCCTCTTCAATTTGCCTGATATTCAGCACACAGGAACCTTTTGATGTCACTAGAAATAAACCCAACTTTTATCGTCCTATGTCTAATGGTTTTGTAGATGAAGCTCTCCCTCATGTGGGTGCCACGCCCACTTTTCAAGCTTGTGAATTACACACAGAATGAACAAGCAGGTTTGGACACCTCTAGTTTTAGACTGAAGGAAGATACAGGCCTAAAAAACATGCCCCCTCAGTATGACCCTGTCTATCCCATGGTGCACTTACTAACAGGATAGCTTCATTATTTATGGATATATTAAGCCTTGAATACTAGAAGTGTGAAAAGTGTGATGAAAATTCTTGACATTTTGGGGATCCAGATCTAGGAAACTGTCTGTTATGGGAGGTATGATCCATTTTCCATCATATTTGGGAACTGTACTGTGTATTCAAATTAACAACAGCATTAATGATGAAAACACAGTGGAGGAAGTCACATGAAAACATATATATATGGGCGAAAAAATCTATTTATGTGACTTCCTTCACTGTGTTCATCATTTATGCTGCAGTTACTGTTTTGACCAACAGGTGGCAGCAGGAACCCAGAGACTGTGATGGAAAAGGGACACATTTCACACTTGTCCATGTTTTTGTCCGTGGCCTCGTCAATATTGAGGGAAAACATAGAACTCTGAAGTTTCTCAGATGTTTTTTTCATTCTGGCGACATGCCATGGGTGAGCAGATAGACACATGCTGTCTTGACACAGAGTGCGGTTCTATCTTCGCCGACTTTCTTACACAGGGCTACAAGTGGTTGAGCTACCGTGAACGACAAGTCATGTTCCGCCATGAAGACACACAGTGGGGTTTTAAACCAGTCCCTCTGTCTGTAATGGAGGGTGGAATGTCCGCTGTGGCACCGACCTGCCTGCTGCTTTCTGGAAAGCATCTTGTTCGTGCCGGGGTAGTGGTTTTGTTTTTCCACTTGTTCCATAGACTAACTTCTTCCTACATAAAGTGCAGTAACATTCACTGGGTTGATTTAATGTTTGACACCAGAAAAGGGTTTACCGTCAACACCCAAATCTTCCAGCCAGCCCAGCGACATTTATTTTTTAGACCTTTATTGATGTGTTTTACATCCTCTCCTGCTTCATAAATGGAGCCATGCTTCGCCGACGCTACAGACAAATTGAGAGGCACATGGCAGGACTGGAGTCGACACAAAGATGCTCCTGTCAGAGCTTGGTTGAGCAGCATCACTGTAGTCAACTGTTATTGGCTGAGACTAAGGCCCGCCCTGTTTCTTATTGGCTTATCATCTTGTCCATAGACATGTAACTGTAGTTGACAGTTAAAAGTGGCCTGTGCATCGCAAATCCAGAAAACAATGACAGAAAGGACGATAAAAAAAAGAAAATCAGCCACATTGCTGCGCTGGAAAACCGGAAATAGTCTGAGCTATATCAGCCCTGCATTTTGTCTTACTAAATGCAAAATACATCATTGTGTTGCTGTGACGCCCATACAGTCATGGTAGCACTTAGCCAGTTGCTAATGCTACTTCCAGACAGGGCTTCGCAGTTTCTATCCATCATATTTACACAACTAAACATGTTTAATGTCTTCATCCGCTCAATAGTTTAACAGTCTATATTGTTCATACTCTGCTGTAACAACCATCATTACTTTACACATACTTACACTACATGCATTAACTGCTCTGTTACTATGGTGATATGGTGTCGCAGCAACCCTGACAACGTAAATAAATCATTGTAAATGTCTTACCTAACCCTTGCACGTAGTCTACAACAAACCATTGTGTACTCCAGGGGTGTCAAAGTGTGGTCCTCGAGGGCCGGTGTCCTGCATGTTTTAGATGTTTCCCTCTTCCATTCCACCTGGAGGTCATTGCATTATTATCAGTCTAATGAGGAACTGATTATTAACTCTTTAAGTGTCAGCGCTGATGCATTCTGAATGGATGATTTAGTTTAAATATTCAGAAAAATTAACCCGTTTTGTGCATGGAAAGAGTGCCAAAAAGCAAGATTTTATTTTTTTTTTTCCATTTTATTTAAACATTTTTTAAAGGCAAAATTAAAATTGCTGGGACCAAATTTCAATACTAGTTTTTTTCTTTCGTATTTTTTTTTTCAAAATTTTCCACATTATTTGTCATTTTATACAAATTTCTTAGTTTTTGTTGCTCATTTTGTTTATTTTTATACATTTTGTTTATTTTTTATTTTAGTATTTTTCTTTGATTTTCTGCCATTTGTGTCTTACTTTGCTCATGTTACCAATTATTTAGTTAGTTCTCAGGAGTTAAAGGGTTAAATTGAATCACATGGAAGAGGGAAATATCTAAAACATGCAGGACACCGGCCCTCGAGGACTGGAGTTTGACACATGTGGTGTACTCCATCACATCCTCAGGATGATAACACTCTGGAATAAAATGACATCAATTACACAATGAACCAGTGAATGTTGACAGATGTGAAGTCCATTGTCTTCATCTGAACTAAACACAGACAGGCAACTGCCCCAAAGCTCTGACTGTTTCTACTAAGACAATGATGAACACCATGTCCTGACAGACTGCAGTTCACACAACAACACAAACATTAATTCACCATCTGGACTCGTAAAATGCTCTCACTATATCCTAGTCACAACTACTTCAACTTCTACTCATATACCCACAAAGTAGAATTCAGTGCATCCACCATTATATTATGGGAGGAGCTTACCTCCGGTGACGTGTCCCCTGCAGAAAACTAATATCTCCACTTCCTGTAAAATCAGCACCTTTTAATGTCATTTTATGAAGATAGAGTTTATGGATCATGGTCATTTTCACACAAGTGTAATAAAATTAATCTCTGAATAATACTAAGTCTAAATTTAAGGATGAAAAAAACCTTTCACATTAGACTTTAATATTACGGTAGGAAATGAGGTGGGGGAACTTGCTTGTAGACAGATGGATAGGAGCACTGAATGAGATGAGAAAATAATCAGAAAAGGGAAGTTCATCAGCGGTGATGTTGGATGGGGTGGGGCCAGAGCAGCAAAGTAGGTAGAGTATGTGTCCTTTGTTATGTGTTGGAAAAACAATAAACTGTTTAAGACCAAAGCGGTCGAGGCAGGAGTAAAAGACATTGGACAGAGGGAGGCTGAGATTGTCCATGTGGATGTTGAAATCATCCAGCAGAATTATGTTAAGGGATAAAATGGATAAATGTGTCAAAACAGTTGAAAGTTCAAAAATTAAGTCTTTGTTGGCCTTGGGGTTGGGGGGTGGGTGGGCGTAGGTTAACACTATAATTGTCAGAGCTGAACCAGGCAGAGAAGAAATGATACATTCAAACGAGTTAAAAGCAGGAACAGAAAAGTGTGGTACATTCCAAGACTCACGGTGGAGCATAGCCGGGTGGAGTTGAGTCGTTGAGTTGAGAATGGTCATTGCGTTGTTGCCACCTTTCTGTTAAAAATAGAAAGTCAACTTTGTGGTTAGTGATGAGGTTGTGAACAAATTGTCCTTTGTGCGTGAGAGAGTGGATATTCAGCAGACCGAAGGAGAGACGTGTTTGTTGTCAGCATTAGCCGTGCATGCTAGGTGGGCCAACGCTGTATGATCAGTCACCCAAGTGGTAGTCCTGGGCAGGCGGCGAGAGGTGGACCACATGGCGTGGATATCCATGGAGACCCCAAAGTGCTGGAGGACCTGACATGAGCCACAGTGAATGTGGCGACGTCTGGGTGGAGAAGCAGAGTGGGGAGTGGTGGAGCAGGCAGCCGCCAAGATCGGCAGCAGTATAGCGTAGTAGTCCGGCCACTGGGTGATGGAAGGAGGGCAGGAACATCCAGGAACACAGTGTGGTCGTGCATCCAATAAGTTTGTTAGCAGACAAACTTAGATCAGTTCAGGAACGTTCATATTAACAGCCAGTGTTAAAAGCAAAAAGTCGGCGAGCAGCAGCAACACAACATACCAGCGTCCACTCAAACTGGAAGTATAAAAGTGTCATGTGTATATATGTGTCAGCGTGTGTAATATTATAATATATCCAGTATTGATTAAGTTATAGCATTATGTATCTATGTTTGACACACACAAGTTCATTTGGCCACATGTCACCTTTGACCTCCAGCGATCTCAAAAACTATTGGTCGTTGGTGACGTTATGGCCAGCTCCTTTCGGCCACAACAAAAAGTAATGGAAGACCACACAGTTCTTTGTCTTCAAAAATCTATAGTTATTTATTTTATTTTTGAAGGACTAAAGAATACTACATGGCTGCCGGCATAGACCACCACAGGCCAGGAAAGCACAGGGAGACGAAGCCCATATTTTATTCTCTTAGGCTCATTGGCCATCTTGCTGCAGCTCCACCTCCAACTTGTCAAGACAAACCCATGAGCCTTCACAGCTGGAGCCAATTCTCTGGAATCAAGAGTTGACACAACCTGTACCAGGGCCATCAACCCCCCAATAAAAAGACCAAGACCCACTGAGGTCTTCGTTCCCCGAAGACTTAAACTCTGGAAAGTGCATCCACCATTAAAATGTCTTGCCTCTTAATGTGGCAGAGATTTAGATTGGATGACTGCAAGAATAATAAACCAGTGCATTAATCTCTGGCTACCGTTTTGCATTGTAGACAAAAATGTTCATGGATTATGATCCGTAAATACTGTGACTGGTTCTGAGGCTGAACTTACATATACCTTGAAATACTGAAGACCCCAAATAAGTTGAGTTTAGTTTAGCTTAGTCATTTTATTTCGATTATGTCAAACATAAAAACATAATCTTTCAAAAGCCAATAATTGATATAATAACAAGACAAAGACAATAGAGCCTAAATAAAAAAATAAGAAAGTAAGTAACGTATTCGAAAGGGAGTGGGAAGAAGTAAAAAAAAAATAAAAAATTCTTCTCCACAACCAAATAGACGTTTAAACTTATGGGAGAAGAAGACAACAGGATGGTCAATAGCTCCAACCCCTTCCTGCAAGAGAACTGCACCTGCTCCACCACCACTTCCATCCACCTGTATCTTAAAAGGCTTTTCAAAGTTTGGTGCTGCAAGGACAGGAGAACAACAAAGCATGCTTTTCACTGAATTCTGGCATTGAGGAGACCATTGAAATTTTTTTGTTTTACACAAGAGGTTTGCCAGCGTGGCTACTCCCAAAAATGTGGACAAAACCCCCGGTAATAACGAACTAACCCAAAAATCTCTGCATCTCCTTCTTAGTCTTCGGTACAGGATATTTGTCAAGAGCCTTAACCTTAGCTCTCCCAGGACGTAGTTGTCCTTGACAAAACATTTTCCCAAGATAAGTCACTCTACCTTTGGAAAATTCACATCACACGGGCGGCTGTGGCTCAGTTGGTAGAGAGGGTCCTCCGGTGATGGAAAGATTGGTGGTTCACATCCTGGCTCTAGCTGTCCATATGTCCAAGTGTCCTTGGGCAAGACACTGAACCCTTAGTGTCCCAGTAGGACTGACAGAACCTTAGAAACCTACTGGTGTATGAGTGTGTGTGAATGGGTGAATGTGAGGCTAATGTAAAGAACTTTGAACCATGAAGGTGGAACAACTATAGAATTGAAGAACATTTAACATTTTGATAAATTTACAGTCAGGTTAGCTTCCACTAACCGATCAAAAAAGGCTTTAAAACACTCCACATGACAGTCCCAAGAATCACTGTACACAACAACATCATCTATATATACCTTATTTATAAGCCTCTAAAATGTGCATTCGGCAACCTTAATGTCATGACATTATCGACAAACGCCCTATTCACACGGGATAAGGATTACCTATGGACCACTGGTAATTCAGAATAATTATGGATAATGTCTGAGTTCTTAGTCCTGTGCGAATGCGCCATGTCCGTGATTTGCTCAATAATAATTCTGCCGCAGATTACCGACTGTGTTTGGTCGAAAAGCAGACGTCCAGAGGTAATTCAAGTCTTGTGTGAATGCGCATGTCTGTGTTTATAATTTCAATTGCGCACCTTTTGTCTTTTTCTGGAGTGAATAATGGAGGAAGCGGCTGAAATTCTGTGACAGTATGTGGCAAAAGGAAGATATAGTCACATAATATTTATATTCAACATATTTATCTTCAATATTTATAACTCTCTGAAGTTATCCCTATAGATTCAGTCAGCTGTTTTCCAGAGGGAAGGCCTCCGCTAAGAACTGCCAATTCTGTAATCTTTAAATTATTTTAATCTGCACTGACCCCACTCTTATTTTGAAGGTGTGCCAATGGCATTAACCCCCTTTATTCTTATGCATACTTTGTTTTCATACCTTATTAATGTATTGAGACCAAACAGGATTTTGTGAACTTACGACATATCTCAACATACGTAATGTCTGTAAGTTGCGTGAATCACAGATGTTTGTTTATCCCGTCCGAATGCACCACACAATAACACAGTGGTCCACAGATAACTTATCCCGTGCGAATAGGGCAAAATAATCCATTAGGTGTAATAAATATGCAAATTTCCTTTGCCCTAGAGGTCAGTGGAACCTACCAATAACCCTTCAGGAGGTTGAGTTTTGTCACAAATTTTGGTCTCTTTTCTGTCTTGTCATCTGGCATCTTTTGTCTTGTCTTTGTTGAAGCTCTTTTTCCTGTTCTTCTTGGCTTTTTCCTTTCTCTTTCTAGTCTCTTTTCTTCTCTTTCTCTTTCCTCCTTTCTCTTGCTTCCTGTTCCGGGTCTCGTGTGTTCTCTTTCTCTCTGTGTTTGGTCTCTCTCTATGTTCCCTTTCTGGTTTTCCCCTTTTTGTCTGACCCCTGTTGCCACTTTGCCCGTGACCAGTTGCCCTAATGGCCAGATGCTCAAGGTGGCACTGGTCAGCTGTGGGGGCACTGGTTCGGGGAAGGGTGCTGACACTTTCCAAGTCTCACGGTGAAGTATTACGAGGCCGCCACAACCGTTGCCATGACAACAAGAAGCGTAAATATGGCCGGGTGGAGATGAGTCATTGAGTTGAGAATCGTCGTTGCGTTGTTGCCACGTTTCTGTTAAAAATAGGAAGTCAACTTTTTGGTCAGTGATGAGGTTGTGAACAAATTGTCCTTTGTCCATGAGAGAGCAGATATTCAGCAGACCGAAGGAGAGAGGAGCAGTGTCGTGTTTGTTGTTAGCATTAGCCATGCATTCTAGGCGAGCCAACGTGGTATGATAAGTCGCCCAGGTGGGAGTCCTAGGCGGGCGGCGAGAGCTGGACCAGATGGTGCGGATATCCATGGAGGCCCCGGTGTGCTGGAGGACCCAACGTGAGCCACCGTGCAAGTAGTGGCAGTGGGGAGGTAGGGCAACGTCCGGGTCGAGGCGCAGAGCAGTGAGTGATGAAGCAGGCAGCCGCCAGCGAAGCAAACAGAGGTCGGCAGCAGCATAGCGTATTAGTCCGGCCACTGGGTGATGAAAGGAGGACAGGAATGTCCAGATGAGAGCAAACTAGGTGAGCAGGACAGGGACCCACATCCCCAGTGAGCCAGGTGAATCCACAAGTGGATGATTAGCTTGTAGCAGGTTAGCTTGTAGCAGGTGCAGAAGCCGTGGTTCGGCAAATCACAGTGTGTCATTGGAACACAGTGTGGTAGAGCAGCAGATGGAAGATGTAAACAAATACGTTTGTTATCAGACAAACTTAGATCAGATGAGGAACAGCCAGTGTTAAAAGCAAAAAGTCGGCGAGCAGCAGCAACACAACATGCTAGCGTCCGCTCAACCAGAAGCCCTAATACAGAGATATATGAAAAGTCCCAAACATCCCCTATCCTTAGACCTTCCTTCTTGGCAAGAAAAAACTTTAAATCCCAGTGGGAAAAAGAAGAAATGTTGAGGAGAATATTTATAAATGAAGGGAGGGGGCAGGTCCAGACACCAGACAGGCGAGGGAGGAGGTCCGGGGTCACAGGTCAGCACAGGTGAGTCGCCGCAGATCCTGTCGTCCATGGCTCCCACACAGACACTGTCAAGAGAGACACCACTCCCCCCAGGGGGCAAGGGGGGAAAGGGGACTAGCCATGAACAGACTTGGTATGAAAGATAGGAGAGAGAGAGAGAGAGAAAGGACTCAGTGTTTGTACTTCCTCCATCATTCTATCTCCTAGTGCAGCTTAGACTGAACTATGATTTCAGTGTGTTTTTAACTAACCTGACCATAGTTTTTATCAAACAGGAATGTTTTCAACCTAATTTTAAATGTAGAGCCTGTGTCGACCTCTTTAATATTAAATGGAAGCTGGTTCCATCAGACAGTAACCATGGTAACTAAAGGCTCTAGCTCCTACTGTACTTTTAGAAACCCTGGGAACTTTCAATAAACCTGCATTCTGAGAATGAAGGGTTCTATTGGGCTGGTACGGAACCAGATCATCTTTAAGGTAAGAGGGGCCCATACCATTAACCCCTGACCTCTGACCCCTAACCCTAACCCATACCATTAATGGTTTTATATGTAAGGAGGAGGATTTTAAATTTAATTCTAAACTCAACTGGTAGCCAGTGAAGGGTTTGGAGCACAGGGGTGATAGGGTTAGGGGTCATTTTTAGACAGAATATTCCTAATTTTGGCTAATGTTGCACAAGTGAAAAAAGGCTGTTCTACATGTTTGGTTAATGTGCCCTGACCTCTGACCCCTGACCCTTTGAATGAAAGATGTGGATCAAATAAAACTCCTAAATGTTTAACTGTGTCACTGGGTGTTCCACTTAAGTTGTCTACAGTAACTATCTGGTCAGTTAGGGAGTCTGTGGCATTTTTAGGACCAATTATAACGATTTCAGTTTTTTCAGGGTTCAGTAAAAGATAATTGTCACTCATCCAAGTCTTTATGTCTTGGACACATGTACTTAGTTTATCTATTTGTCTGGTCTGATCAGGTTTAATCGATAAATATAGCTGTGTGTCATCTGCATAACAATGAAAATTAATGCCATGATTTGTAATGATGTTACCTAAAGGGAGCATATATAGTGTAAACAAAATAGGCCCAAGGACTGACCCTTGAGGAACGCCATAATTAACTCTGGAGGACTGCGATGATTATTGATTAACGTTAACAAATTGGTAGCGATTAGATAAATATGATTTAAAGCAGCAGAGGGCTGCTCCTCTAATACCTATATCACATTCTAATCTGTGCACTAAGATACTGTGGTCAATGGTGTCAAAGGCTGCACTAAGGTCTAATAACACCAGGACCCATATTAATCCCATGTCAGCGGCTAATAATAAGTCATTAGTAACTTTAACTAACGCTGTTTCAGTGCTATGATGGGCACGAAAGCCAGACTGAAACTGTTCAAATAAACTATTATCCTGCAGGAATTGGCACAGCTGTTTAACTATTACTCTTTCTAGAACTTTTCACAGGAAGGGCAGATTAGATATAGACCTAGAATTATCTAGAATGTCAGGATCTAGGGTAGGCTTTTTCAGAATTGGTTTAATAACAGCATATTTAAATGACTGTGGCACATATCCAGTAGTTAATGAAGTGTTAATTATATTTAGGACAGTGTTAATAATTAGGGGCAGAATCTGTTTAAAGAGTTTAGTTGTAATTGGATCTAAGAGGCAGGTGATGATTTGGAAGACATGATAATAGATATGACATCAGTTTGGTCTACAGTGGTGAAATTATTTAGTGTTACAGAGGGATTTATTAAAGGCCTAGGTTTGAAACCACTGCTTTTTCTGATCTAATATTTGGGAGAAATGTGTCTATTTTGTCTCTAATAGTTGATATTTTATTGTTAAAGAACTGCAGGAAATCATCAGGATGGAGCGTGGATGGAATAACTGGTTCCACGGAGGTGTGTCTGTTTGTCAGTCTGGCTACAGTACTGAACAGGAATCTAGGATTATTCTTGGAATCTGATGGCTCACCCAGCGTTACCATGGTGATGGCTCACCCAGCGTTACCAACACATGCTCCTTTGACAGCGGTTCATCACCTCCACTGACTGCATACTGCATTCACACTAAACAACAACAGGAACCAGGGACCCAGAAAAAGAATCTGAAGTAGCATTAGCATTAGCATCTACAAGAGCAGACGGCGCCACAGTAGCTGCTGCACAAACTTTAAAAAGAAAAATGGGGGATCAAACTGGTTCATATGTCTCTGTGGAAATAAAGCCTCATGTTTTCCCTGCATGTTTTCAGAACAAGCAACGGCAGAAAACCTAGCTGGATGATACTCTGAGAGACATGGGGACTTGAGTCTGAGACTCGGACTCGAGCCGCTCTTAAGTCACACAAATAAAGACTTGTGACTTGACTCAGCCTTGAGTGTTATGACTTGCGAGTTCATTGTGATATTATTTAATTAGTTTCAGTTTTGTCACTGTGTTGCACAGCATTATGGGAAAATCACAGAAGAAATAGTTTCTCTTTCATGATATTTGTGCAAAGGTTTGTAACACATGCGTGCTGCCATATCATTTCATATCAACAGTTACCATGGCGACGGCAGGTTCAAGTGAAGCTGTTCCTTTTATAATTTCATTAACATATAAAACCTTCACACAGACGCCCAGTAAGCGGACAGTTATCTGTAAATAAATGAGTCTGGCTCAACAGTATCGAACCAACAAGGATGATAGTGAGTGAGTCAGCGTGAAATGAAACTGGGCTTGTATGGGACAGTACCGTTAACGTTACCGCTAACAAACTAATCTCAGCACAGTTGACCGTAGGCTGTAAGCTAGTTTTATATTTTCCCTAATGTTACTGTTTTAACGTTAAGTTAAAGCCTCGGTAAGTATCAGCAACATCAGCCTGTGCACTGAGTCTAACGTTAAGCTTTTAACATCACTGACTGGAAGCGCATTATTTTAATGTTTTACAGCTTCTATCCCAATGTTCATGGTAAAGCTGCAGACCTTTGAAAGCTTACACCCTCAGGAATTGATTTATACCAAACAGTAGTGAAAATGTTATTCGTGACTTGTTTTTGAAAATCCTAATTAACATTAATATGACCTTCTGTTGTGTAGTTTGGTTGTAACATGCGAGCAAAGTCCTTCTATATAAGAAAGTGTGTGGCGCCATCATCAGGCAGGGAAGGGAATGATCTTTTCATAAATACTCAACATGATGATACTTCTGTTTGGAAGGAGCTGAAAACCATTATTCAAGTTTAAAAAAACAAGATCAAACACCCTGGAAAAAGCTAAATGAACATTGAACTGTTTTTATCCCAGCATCTATGATTAACTGATGACATCATTATATAAAAATAGTAACAAGAAGACAATACATTTATTTACTTTACTATCATTGTTTTTTATATTATTAATGATCATTTTTTTAAATCAAAAGGCTGTCGGTCAATGAAAATATTATCAACTTTATCATCCATGTTTACGGTATTGGAAAAAAAAAAGAAATTACTTTGGCTTTGACCAAAACCAGACCAGAACTGGGCTTTACTCTGGTGTGGGTGCACCAGAGTAAAGGGGCGGAGTCAGTGTGGGTGCACCAGAGTAAAGGCACTGATGACAAACACATTCATCTGAAAAATACTGAACTGTCCCTTTAATGGTTATCCATAAAATAGAATAGAACAGAATAGAATTGAATGCCTTTATTATAATGTTGATACAAGGTGAAATATCTAAATCTCCATACATGCATTAAAATCTTAATCTCAGCTGGACACACAGCAGACGTGCTGTCAGAAAAGAGAGAAAAAAACAGACAAACTCTTCGATAATATGTCACTAAACTGTCGTACATTGTATCTTATGTTTACCCTCGCAGTGCTATCTCTATTCATTCCATGTATGGGTCTAGTGGTGCTTCATAGTCAGGGGAGGCGGGGCTAAAAGGTTGTCTTTCAAATCCCTCTGTATGCAATAGGACTAATGTTGCACTGATCGAATGGCTGCTGATCATCATCGGCCGATATAGCCTAAAAATAGCCTGCTCAGCGATGGGAAAAACATTTCGATCAAAAAGCTGATCACATGACCTAAATTCATAGCGACCATTTTCAAAATAGCAAACATGTTACAGAACAGTTGCATCTCGTATAGACGGTTTCTATACTTTTTCTAATATAGTGAACTAGTTAATAGTTTTATTTATATGAGTGATGCACCCTCTGCAAGATGAAAGGTATGGAAATTAAAAATTTCTTCCATGATTGGAAATCGACAGATCAAGTGTTTTGGCAAAAAAAATGCTGATCAGTGCTTCACTAAATAGGACGGTACTACAACCAATCAGTGTAATCTTTAGGATGACGTAGTTAGAGCGCCAGAAAGTTGACGGAGGAGTCTGGAGAAAGTTAGGAATGACTAAACAAAATGGTGGATTATGGAGCTGAACGACTGTTGTCGCTTCTGTAAAAACAATTTAAAGATTGTTGACGTTTTCTCACATTCTTCACTCATCTGTGATAAAAGGAAATCTACACCTGTTGTTGTTCTTCTTCTATGGTTGTTTACACTTGTTTCTCTACCTATTGTTGCAGTGGCACTTTGTTAGGCCCGCCCTCTGACTCTATACTTCACTGTGATTGGTCGACCAGTTTCAGGGAAATCTAGACAAAAGTTACATTGAGTGAAACTAGGCTACTACGATAGAACATTAGATTTACTGATGCTAGGAGGAGCTAGTGTGGCTAGGCTACTACGATAGAACATTAGATTTACTGATGCTAGGAGGAGCTAGTGTGGCTAGGCTACTACGATAGAACATTAGATTTACTGATGCTAGGAGGAGCTAGTGTGGCTAGGCTACTACGATAGAACATTAGATTTACTGATGCTAGGAGGAGCTAGTGTGGCTAGGCTACTACGATAGAACATTAGATTTACTGATGCTAGGAGGAGCTAGTGTGGCTAGGCTACTACGATAGAACATTAGATTTACTGATGCTAGGAGGAGCTAGTGTGGCTAGGCTACTACGATAGAACATTAGATTTACTGATGCTAGGAGGAGCTAGTGTGGCTAGGCTACTACGATAGAACATTAGATTTACTGATGCTAGGAGGAGCTAGTGTGGCTAGGCTACTACGATAGAACATTAGATTTACTGATGCTAGGAGGAGCTAGTGTGGCTAGGCTACTACGATAGAACATTAGATTTACTGATGCTAGGAGGAGCTAGTGTGGCTAGGCTACTACGATAGAACATTAGATTTACTGATGCTAGGAGGAGCTAGTGTGGCTAGGCTACTACGATAGAACATTATATTTACTGATGCTAGGAGGAGCTAGTGTGGCTAGGCTACTACAATAGAACATTATATTTACTGATGCTAGGAGGAGCTAGTGTGGCTAGGCTACTACGATAGAACATTATATTTACTGATGCTAGGAGGAGCTAGTGTGGCTAGGCTACTACGATAGAACATTAGATTAACTGATGCTAGGAGGAGCTAGTGTGGCTAGGCTACTACGATAGAACATTATATTTACTGATGCTAGGAGGAGCTAGTGTGGCTAGGCTAGTAATTAGCTAAATTACATAAAACACAACAAGACTCAAATTCTAATAACAAATGATCTGTCTAATGTGAACAAAGGTACTGCTGTGATGTGATTGGACTACCAGTCCAGGGTTGTGATTGGACGACCAGGTCTGGTCTCAGGCAGATTTGAACCTCTTCAGGTTATGGTTCTGGTTTTTCTCAGCTCTGTGGATTCTCTCCTCATAGAAACTCTGCTGGTTCTGGTTCCTCTGATCCAAACGGACCAACCACTGCTGACGGAGTCTGAAAGGAGACAAATATTTGTACTTTATACTCTTTACATTTATATAAATATATGTACTTTATACTCTTTACATTTATATAAATATATGTACTTTATACTCTTTACATTTATATAAATATATGTACTTTATACTCTTTACATTTATATAAATATATGTACTTTATACTCTTTACATTTATATAAATATATGTACTTTATACTCTTTACATTTATATAAATATATGTACTTTATACTCTTTACATTTATATAAATATATGTACTTTATACTCTTTACATTTATATAAATATATGTACTTTATACTCTTTACATTTATATAAATATATGTACTTTATACTCTTTACATTTATATAAATATATGTACTTTATACTCTTTACATTTATATAAATATATGTACTTTATACTCTTTACATTTATATAAATATATGTACTTTATACTCTTTACATTTATATAAATATATGTACTTTATACTCTTTACATTTATATAAATATTTGTACTTTATACTCTTTACATTTATATAAATATATGTACTTTATACTCTTTACATTTATATAAATATATGTACTTTATACTCTTTACATTTATATAAATATATGTACTTTATACTCTTTACATTTATATAAATATATGTACTTTATACTCTTTACATTTATATAAATATATGTACTTTATACTCTTTACATTTATATAAATATTTGTACTTTATACTCTTTACATTTATATAAATATATGTACTTTATACTCTTTACATTTATATAAATATATGTACTTTATACTCTTTACATTTATATAAATATATGTACTTTATACTCTTTACATTTATATAAATATTTGTACTTTATACTCTTTACATTTATATAAATATATGTACTTTATACTCTTTACATTTATATAAATATATGTACTTTATACTCTTTACATTTATATAAATATATGTACTTTATACTCTTTACATTTATATAAATATATGTACTTTATACTCTTTACATTTATATAAATATATGTACTTTATACTCTTTACATTTATATAAATATATGTACTTTATACTCTTTACATTTATATAAATATATGTACTTTATACTCTTTACATTTATTTTTCTTATAACTTTAACTTTTTATTTCACAATTTCGTTTTTTTCCCTCATAATTTTGCTTTTTAAAAAATTTTCTATTTAAAACTTTATCATTTTTCCTAAATGTTCTGTCCATATCTACTAAACTCACATCATCTACACATAACAACTTTATTTTTTAATATTTTTGACATTTTCTAGGTTTTCTGCTTATTTCATCCATAGAAAAAAAATTGCAGTTTTAGTTTTTACTTTTTTTTTTTTTTACTTTTATTTTATTTTATTGTTTTTGGTCTGAATTCAACAGTTGTTCATTCGTGTCTGATTGTTTTAATCCTGATCCATCCACTAAATCCATCCCATAATAAACTGTTAAATTCCAACGCTAAGTCCCTTTGACTGAGTGAGTACAAATATACAATGACACATTCAACACTTTGACCTAGAACCAAAAATAATATGAACCAGTGTTGGACTGAAGGAACAAACAAACTATAATATAAAGTATAAAATATTTATAGAAATGTAAAGAGTGTAAAGTACATAGAATAGAATAGAATAGAATATACTTTATTAATCCCTTTGGGAGGTCCCTTGGGGAAATTTGTGCACCAGCAGCAATACAACACCAGTAAAAGCAGCAGTAAGAGCTATATAAAACAATATAAAACAATATAAAACAATATAAAACAATATAAAACAATATAAAACAATATAAAATATAGAATATAAAAATGTAGAATAATATATATATATATATATATATATATATATATATATATATATATATATATATATATATATATATATATATATATATCTGGTCTGGGAGCCTGAGGGTTCTGTGCAGGATCTTAGCTGTTCCTAACGATGTTCTCTTTTGGACACAGATCTATGATGTTGTTCCTGGTATCTGCTGGAGACATTGTCCCAGCTTGGGGGTCACTGCCCCTAGTGCCCCCATCACTACTGGTACCACTGTTGCCTTCACACTCCACATTTTCTCTAACTCCTCTTTCAGCCCTTGGTATTTCTCTTCTCTTCTCATGTTCTTTCTTTCTCATGTTGCTATCACTGGGGACTGCTACATCTATCACCACCACTGTCTTCTCATGTTTATCCACCACCACTATGTCAGGCTGATTGGCCATCACCATCTTGTCAGTCTGGATCTGGAAGTCCCACAGGATCTTGGCCTGTTTGTTCTCTGTCACCTTTGGGGGGTTCTCCCATCTTGACCCTGGGACCTCCAGTCCATACTCTTTACAGATGTTCCTGTACAGTATGTCCTCTACCTGGTTATGCCTCTCCATGTATGCCTTACCTGCCACCATCTTACACCCTGCTGTGATGTGCTGGACTGTTTCAGGGGCTTCTCTACACAGCCTCTCTCTCTCTCTCTCTCTCTCTCTCTCTCTCTCTCTCTCTCTCTCTCTCTCTATATATATATATATATATATATATATATATATATATATATATATCCTATTGCATTCTAGTGCATTTTGGAAGTGCCCCTAGCTCCTTACGTTGTTTGGGAGTTGGCAACACTGTTGTGAGTGTTGGGAAAGTTCACCTTAATTAGGAACTAGTTCAAAGTTCAGTTCAAGTTAGTCAATATGAATTAGTTCAGTTCATCGTTCATTCTCCCAAATGATCAACTAGAAGTTCATGGATCCCAAAATTAACTTTTTCGTTCTTTTTTTATGTTATTATTGTAAACTTATTATTAACTGTTACTGACGTTATCTTGACCGTAGTCAGGAAATCAGGGGAAAATTAACTTCCCTCTGCAGGTTCTTAGAACACAAGGAGCGGTTTCAGTGAGTTTTGTTTTCAATGTTTATTTCCAAGAACGGGACAACACCTGCTCTGGTCGCTGGTCACACTCTGTACATTTAACTCCTTTTCTCCGCTCCCAAAAACTCTCTGCAACCCTCTCTCTCTCTCTCTCTCTCTCTCTCTCTCTCTCTCTCTCTCTCTCTCTCTCTCTCTCTCTCTCTCTCTCTCTTCTCATTGTCTATTCCACAACATTATGTTTCCAACATTAGTTCAGAATAATACAAAAATGACATCTATGATAATGTTGTGTTTTGATCCCATTTTATTCCTTATAGGACTCAATAATTACAACGTGATAAGAACTAAATATGAACTAAATAAGAGCACAGTTCAATAAATGCCAGAATAACCACGTTCACAACTTCCCGTTCATTTGGCAAAAGTGAACGAGTCGTTCACGTTCGTCAAAAATATGATATCGTTCAGGTACAACACTGCTGACTTGAGCCTAATATCAGATCAGCTAGCTAGCTAAAGTAATAACTATTTAATTTAGTGTATTTCTGAACGCGTTTAGATGAAGAATGGCATAAATGATACTGTTTTTCATGCATTTCTATTCCAAGGAAAGGTATATTTTACGGCGCGTTAACAAAAAAAGCCATAAAAAGTGGCGTTTGTCATTATGATAAAGATGTCCTCGCAGTGTTTTTCTCAGCCAATAAAGTGTAAATGTTTTCAGCCAATCAGTGACCAAAGCTAACACAGCAGAACTGTCAAACACATTCTCTCCTTCACTGATCAAATATAAGTTCTCTCTCAGCTTTTGTAAAAACCATTTGTTAATTTGGCCAAAAATAAAGCCATGTTTATTGTGTTATTTTAACACAAAATAAAACATTTACTTTGCTACATTTTGTACTTAGGACAATTATAGCACCTTGTACCTTAATGAACACAACCAGTGTCCTCTGATATTCTATATATCTGAATTATGGTGTAAAATATGCTGTAAAATGCACGAAAAACTGCATATCTGACATCGTTCTTCATCTTGACGTGTTGAAACTGCACCAGAAATGGCGTATTTTACTTTTTTTTAATTTTTATAACACATTCAGAAATACACAACATGTGTATAAATGGACCTGCCATAGCAGACTGCTCTAGTTTCTACTATGACTGTTACGCTGCTGATCCACAAGACAGCAACGCAAAACCTATTCATTTCTATGAGAAGAAAATTCCACTCCCACAAAGCATTCTGGGTACGCACCTCGGAGCAGCGCGGTGAGAGAAGCTGTTGCGGCGGATTCAGCCCAACTGAATCTGTTGACCATGAGCACATTGCAAGGTGAGTATCCAATAGTACACAGCCAGTACAGAGCCAAAATTAGGAATATTCTGTCTAAAACGACTGCAGAAAAATTAATTCATGCATTTGTTACATCATGATTAGATTATTGTAACTCCTTACTTGTAGCGTGTCCTAAATATTCCCTAAAAAGCTTCAACTGGTTCAAAATGCAGCAGCAAGATTATTAACAGGATCAAATAGAAGAGAACACATCACCCGTGTGCTCCAAACCCTGACCCCTGACCCCTAACCCTATCACCCCTGTGCTCCAAACCCTGACCCCTGACCCCTAACCCTATCACCCCTGTGCTCCAAACCCTTCATTGGCTACCAGTTGAGTCTAGAATTGAATTTAAAATCCTCCTCCTTACATATAAAACCATTAATGATATGGGTTAGGGTTAGGGGTCAGAGGTCAGGGGTTAATGGTATGGGCCCCTCTTATCTTAAAGATGATCTGGTTCCGTACCAACCCAATAGAACCCTTCGTTCTCAGAATGCAGGTTTATTGGAAGTTCCTAAGGTTTGTAAAAGTACAGTAGGAGCTAGAGCCTTTAGTTACCATGGTTACTGTCTTATGGAATCATCTTCCCTTTAATATTAAAGACGCAGAAACAGTCTCTACATTTAAAATTAGGCTTAAAACATTCCTGTTTGAGAAAGACTATGGTCAGGTTAGTTAAAAATGATGTGACTCATATATCATGTATACATGATGTATGAGTCACAGTTCAGTCTAGGCTGCCCTAGGAGTTAGAATGCTGGGGGAAGTACAGACACTGAGTTCTTTCTTCTCTTTCTCTCTCTCACATCTGTTTCTGTCATTTTTATAACATATCTTTCATACCAAGTCTGTTCATGACTAGT
Source organism: Siphamia tubifer (assembly GCA_020466265.1). Classification (NCBI taxonomy): domain Eukaryota; kingdom Metazoa; phylum Chordata; class Actinopteri; order Kurtiformes; family Apogonidae; genus Siphamia; species Siphamia tubifer. The sequence goes on along the minus strand of CM035794.1, from coordinate 2,779,406 downwards.
CACCTGGTGTCCCCTTTCCCCCCTCCCCCCCTGGGGGGAGTGGTGGCTCTCCTGACAGTGTCTGCACGGGAGCCATGGACGACAGGATCTGCAGTTTCTCGCCTGTGCTGACCTGTGACCCCGGACCACCGCCCCTGCCTGTCTGGACCAGCCCCCCCTTCCTGCATTTATACATGGATGTTCATCTATAGTCTGTCCGTCCATGGGAGTGGATCTGTCCTTCAATGTGGTTCTCCTCAAGATTTCTTCTTTTTCCCACTGGGTTTGGAAGTTTTTTCTTGCTGAGGAGGAGGGTCTAAGGACAGGGGGAGGGTCTAAGGACAGGGGATGCTTGGGACTTTTCATGTATTTCTGTAGTTGATTGTGTTTTTGTAAAGCCCTCTGAGACGACTTTGTTGTGATTTAGGGCTTTATAAATGAATTGAATTGAATTGAAGCTAACAAGCTGAGTCAGTGTCACCTTAGTAGTGCTAAATTTGTAAAGTGTGAGCTCCTGGAGCGCAGAGTAGTGGCTCTGGTGCAAGAGAAGAAAAAGGTAGAGGTGGAGGCACTAGTGAACAACGCTGTGCTCCACACCTGGGCATGTAACTGGGCATGTTGGACTATTACAATACATATCTGCCAACATTCCTGTTTTTCCCTAGCCTATTCACACTAGCTCCTCCTAGCGTCAGTAAATCTAATATTCTATCGTAGTAGCCCAGCCACACTAGCTCCTCCTAGCATCAGTAAATCTAATGTTCTATCGTAGTAGCCTAGCCACACTAGCTCCTCCTAGCGTCAGTAAATCTAATGTTCTATCGTAGTAGCCTAGCCACACTAGCTCCTCCTAGCGTCAGTAAATCTAATGTTCTATCGTAGTAGCCTAGCCACGCTAGCTCCTCCTAGCGTCAGTAAATCTAATGTTCTATCGTAGTAGCCTAGCCACACTAGCTCCTCCTAGCATCAGTAAATCTAATGTTCTATCGTAGTAGCCTAGCCACACTAGCTCCTCCTAGCATCAGTAAATCTAATGTTCTATCGAAGTAGCCTAGCCACGCTAGCTCCTCCTAGCGTCAGTAAATCTAATGTTCTATCGAAGTAGCCTAGCCACGCTAGCTTCTCCTAGCGTCAGTAAATCTAATGTTCTATCGTAGTAGCCTAGCCACGCTAGCTCCTCCTAGTGTCAGTAAATCTAATGTTCTATCGTAGTAGCCTAGCCACGCTAGCTCCTCCTAGCGTCAGTAAACCTAATGTTCTATCGTAGTAGCCTAGCCACACTAGCTCCTCCTAGCATCAGTATATCTAATGTTCTATCGTAGTAGCCTAGCCACACTAGCTCCTCCTAGCATCAGTATATCTAATGTTCTATCGTAGTAGCCTAGCCACACTAGCTCCTCCTAGCGTCAGTAAATCTAATGTTCTATCGAAGTAGCCTAGCCACGCTAGCTCCTCCTAGCGTCAGTAAATCTAATGTTCTATCGAAGTAGCCTAGCCACGCTAGCTTCTCCTACCGTCAGTAAATCTAATGTTCTATCGAAGTAGCCTAGCCACGCTAGCTCCTCCTAGTGTCAGTAAATCTAATGTTCTATCGTAGTAGCCTAGCCACGCTAGCTCCTCCTAGCGTCAGTAAACCTAATGTTCTATCGTAGTAGCCTAGCCACACTAGCTCCTCCTAGCATCAGTATATCTAATGTTCTATCGTAGTAGCCTAGCCACACTAGCTCCTCCTAGCGTCAGTAAATCTAATGTTCTATCGAAGTAGCCTAGCCACGCTAGCTCCTCCTAGCGTCAGTAAATCTAATGTTCTATCGAAGTAGCCTAGCCACGCTAGCTTCTCCTACCGTCAGTAAATCTAATGTTCTATCGTAGTAGCCTAGCCACGCTAGCTCCTCCTAGTGTCAGTAAATCTAATGTTCTATCGTAGTAGCCTAGCCACACTAGCTCCTCCTAGCGTCAGTAAACCTAATGTTCTATCGTAGTAGCCTAGCCACACTAGCTCCTCCTAGCATCAGTATATCTAATGTTCTATCATAGTAGCCTAGCCACACTAGCTCCTCCTAGCGTCAGTAAATCTAATGTTCTATCGAAGTAGCCTAGCCACGCTAGCTCCTCCTAGCGTCAGTAAATCTAATATTCTATCGTAGTAGCCTAGCCACGCTAGCTCCTCCTAGCGTCAGTAAATCTAATGTTCTATCGTAGTAGCCTAGCCACACTAGCTCCTCCTAGCATCAGTAAATCTAATGTTCTATCGTAGTAGCCTATTCACACTAGCTCCTCCTCGCATCAGTAAATCTAATATTCTATCGTATTAGCCTAGCCACACTAGCTCCTCCTAGCGTCAGTAAATCTAATGTTCTATCGTAGTAGCCTAGCCACACCAGCTCCTCCTAGCGTCAGTAAATCTAATGTTCTATCGAAGTAGCCTAGCCACGCTAGCTCCTCCTAGCGTCAGTAAATCTAATGTTCTATCGAAGTAGCCTAGCCACGCTAGCTTCTCCTAGCGTCAGTAAATCTAATGTTCTATCGTAGTAGCCTAGCCACGCTAGCTCCTCCTAGTGTCAGTAAATCTAATGTTCTATCGTAGTAGCCTAGCCACGCTAGCTCCTCCTAGCGTCAGTAAACCTAATGTTCTATCGTAGTAGCCTAGCCACGCTAGCTCCTCCTAGCATCAGTATATCTAATGTTCTATCGTAGTAGCCTAGCCACCCTAGCTCCTCCTAGCGTCAGTAAATCTAATGGTCTATCGAAGTAGCCTAGCCACGCTAGCTCCTCCTAGCGTCAGTAAATCTAATGTTCTATCGAAGTAGCCTAGCCACGCTAGCTTCTCCTACCGTCAGTAAATCTAATGTTCTATCGTAGTAGCCTAGCCACACTAGCTCCTCCTAGCGTCAGTAAACCTAATGTTCTATCGTAGTAGCCTAGCCACACTAGCTCCTCCTAGCATCAGTATATCTAATGTTCTATCATAGTAGCCTAGCCACACTAGCTCCTCCTAGCGTCAGTAAATCTAATGTTCTATCAAAGTAGCCTAGCCACGCTAGCTCCTCCTAGCATCAGTAAATCTAATGTTCTATCGTAGTAGCCTAGCCACGCTACCTCCTCCTAGCGTCAGTAAATCTAATGTTCTATCGTAGTAGCCTAGCCACGCTAGCTCCTCCTAGCGTCAGTAAATCTAATGTTCTATCGTAGTAGTCTAGCCACACTAGCTCCTCCTAGCATCAGTAAATCTAATGTTCTATCAAAGTAGCCTAGCCACGCTAGCTCCTCCTAGCGTCAGTAAATCTAATGTTCTATCGAAGTAGCCTAGCCACGCTAGCTTCTCCTACCGTCAGTAAATCTAATGTTCTATCGTAGTAGCCTAGCCACGCTACCTCCTCCTAGCGTCAGTAAATCTAATGTTCTATCGTAGTAGTCTAGCCACGCTAGCTCCTCCTAGCATCAGTAAATCTAATGTTCTATCGTAGTAGCCTAGCCACACTAGCTCCTCCTAGCGTCAGTAAATCTAATGTTCTATCGAAGTAGCCTAGCCACGCTAGCTTCTCCTACCGTCAGTAAATCTAATGTTCTATCGTAGTAGCCTAGCCACGCTACCTTCTCCTACCGTCAGTAAATCTAATGTTCTATCGTAGTAGCCTAGCCACGCTAGCTCCTCCTAGCGTCAGTAAATCTAATGTTCTATCGTAGTAGCCTAGCCACGCTAGCTCCTCCTAGCATCAGTAAATCTAATGTTCTATCGTAGTAGCCTAGCCACGCTACCTCCTCCTAGCGTCAGTAAATCTAATGTTCTATCGTAGTAGCCTAGCCACGCTAGCTCCTCCTAGCATCAGTAAATCTAATGTTCTATCGTAGTAGCCTAGCCACACTAGCTCCTCCTAGCATCAGTAAATTGGTCGCTATGGAGGAAACCATTGAAGAGAGTGTTTGTTGTACTGATTTAGATCCAGTGTCCAAACACAGATACATACAGTTAGTTAAAAATGATCCATATCTGATGAAAATTAACCCTAACACCGTACTACACCACCCTAACACCGTACTACACCACCCTAACACCCTACTACACCACCCTAACACCGTACTACACCACCCTAACACCCTACTACACCACCCTAACACCGTACTACACCACCCTAACACCGTACTACACCACCCTAACACCCTACTACACCACCCTAACACCGTACTACACCACCCTAACACCCTACTACACCACCCTAACACCGTACTACACCACCCTAACACCGTACTACACCACCCTAACACCCTACTACACCACCCTAACACCGTACTACACCACCCTAACACCCTACTACACCACCCTAACACCGTACTACACCACCCTAACACCCTACTACACCACCCTAACACCGTACTACACCACCCTAACACCGTACTACACCACCCTAACACCCTACTACACCACCCTAACACGGTACTACACCACCCTAACACCCTACTACACCACCCTAACACCGTACTACACCACCCTAACACCCTACTACACCACCCTAACACCGTACTACACCACCCTAACACCGTACTACACCACCCTAACACCGTACTACACCACCCTAACACCGTACTACACCACCCTAACACCGTACTACACCACCCTAACACTGTACTACACCACTCTAACACTGTACTACACCACCCTAACACCGTACTACACCACCCTAACACCGTACTACACCACCCTAACACCGTACTACACCACCCTAACACCGTACTACACCACCCTAACACTGTACTACACCACTCTAACACTGTACTACACCACCCTAACACCGTACTACACCACCCTAACACCCTGCTACACCACCCTAACACTGTACTACACCACCCTAACACTGCACTACACCACCCTAACACCGTACTACACCACCCTAACACCCTGCTACACCACCCTAACACTGCACTACACCACCCTAACACTGTACTACACCACCCTAACACCGTACTACACCACTCTAACACCCTACTACACCACCCTAACACCGTACTACACCACCCTAACACCGTACTACACCACCCTAACACTGTACTACACCACCCTAACACTGTACTACACCACCCTAACACCGTACTACACCACCCTAACACCCTACTACACCACCCTAACACCGTACTACACCACTCTAACACCCTACTACACCACCCTAACACCCTACTACACCACCCTAACACCGTACTACACCACCCTAACACCGTACTACACCACCCTAACACCGTACTACACCACCCTAACACTGTACTACACCACCCTAACACCCTTCTTGTACTTAAGTACAGAATGTGAGTACTTTGACCACCTCTGGAACTAATGTATTTCTGTCAGGACACGCCCTTTCCCCTCTGTGCATATTATGACATGTTTTATTTCCTGTTTTCTGTCAACGCTGGAATGAGCAAGACTGGTCTGGTCTAATTCCTGGTTTAAATGAGTGATGTGTTTGGATGAAAGTGGGTCTGGTCTATTTCCTGGTGTGGACAAAGGAACGCAGCGCTTTAATAATAAAAATAACCTTTAGTTGCCGTCGAGTTAATGAAGTGATTTTGTTCATTTGACAACGAACAACATGTGAGAATGTGGAGGAGGAGGAGATTAACACGCTGAGGACACACTGATGACACACACACACACACACACACATATTCTCGTTTACATGTGTCATGAGGACCAAGTTTGTTATCAAGTAACCATTGGGTAATGAGTGTAAACCTTTAAAAATTTAAATAATAATAAATATTTTAAATTCAATTACATTTTGAAAAGTACAACTGAATGACTAAATACAATAACAATAATTTATAAATTGAAATAAATAAATAAATAAATAAAATAATTGCATAATTTTAATTAAATAAAAAATAAATTGAATTGAATAAACTTTACTGTCCATTTGTTACAATAAAATAATAAACTAATGAATTAATAAATACAAAAAATATTATTTAAAAATAATAATACTTTTTTTTTAAAGTAAACACATCTTCAAACCATTGAAAAACAGATGTTTTGCTTTGTGGGCGGCGGTGGCTCAGTTGGTAGAGTGGGTCGTTAGGGTCAAAGGTTAAAGCTGTGGCTCAGTTGGTAGAGTGGGTCGTTAGGGTCAAAGGTTAAAGCTGTGGCTCAGTTGGTAGAGTGGGTCGTTAGGGTCAAAGGTTAAAGCTGTGGCTCAGTTGGTAGAGTGGGTCGTTAGGGTCAAAGGTTAAAGCTGTGGCTCAGTTGGTAGAGTGGGTCGTTAGGGTCAAAGGTTAAAGCTGTGGCTCAGTTGGTAGAGTGGGTCGTTAGGGTCAAAGGTTAAAGCTGTGGTTCTGTTGGTAGAGTGGGTCGTTAGGGTCAAAGGTTAAAGCTGTGGCTCAGTTGGTAGAGTGGGTCGCCCAATGGCTGAGAGGTTGACAGTTCGCGTCCCAGCTCTGGCTCGTGTCGAAGTGTCCTTGGGCAAGACACTGAACCCTCACTTAGGCCCCCAGTAGGACTGACCTTTCACCTTAGAAACCTACTGGTGTGTGTGAATGTGAGGCTACTGTAAAGTGCTTTGAGCACCATGAAGGTGGAAAAGAACTATATAAGTGCAGTCCATTTACCATTTCCATCTGTTTCCATCAAGCTTCATGGGGACTTCTGGAAAAAAAAATGTATGTATTTATAGGGCCACATCATTTGTATTTTACTAGTGGGGAGCTGTATTTATATTTAACGCTCTGGGGGACCTGAATCTTGGTCCCCATAGTGTCAGAGGTCCCCATGGTGTGGCTGTGTAAACATATCAATGTCCCCATAAAGATAGGAATACACACACACAAACATACACGTTTCCATGTCTCATGAGGACCAAGTGTGTTATCAAGTAGCCATTGGGTAGTGAGTGTAAAAACTTTTTAAAATAAAATGATAAAAAATTGAAAATTGTACAAAATAAATTAATACATAAAAATAATTAGTCATTTAGAAAAAAATTACATACATATAATAATAATAATAATAATAATAATAATAATAATAATAATAATAATAATAGTTTAATTATGAATTGATAAAAACTGAAAAAATAAATACGACAAATAAATATTTTCAAAACATCAAAATAAATACTTTTTTTAAAAACTAAACCTTTGTGCGACCAGCCCTTAGGGAAAACATGTCCACGACACTCGTGGTTTGGGTTGTATGGAGTCTTGCACATGGCCGAGTACATTCTAATAACGTTCTAATTCGTTGTCAACACATACACTTGCATTGGCTAATCACTGATTATCTGTTTGCTGGTGTACTTAAACCAAAACACGTGGGGACTTTCTGTGCAGAGGAGCGGTGACCGACTGTGAGTACATTCTAATTATTTTCTAATTAGCTGTCAATACATACACCTGCAGCGGCTATATGCTAACGGCTGTATGCTAACGGCTATATGCTAATGGGAAAATGCTAATGGCTATCCTATGCAGCTGTCATTAGCATCACAGACACACACTCATACTGAATAACGTCAGTACATCTGAGGGTCATGTGACTGTAGTAGAGGATAGTCCATCAGATATGGATATGTTCAGGTTGGAGCCTTTAAGACACTTTTAATTTTTTTAATCTATCTTTTCAATGTTGTCAGTGTAAATTTTATCTCAGTGAAACACTTTTCAGTCCAGTTCTAGAGATGTGCTCCAAATGAACAACTGTATGTTATCAAAACTGGTGATTAATCATTTACAAATCAATGATGTCTGTATCGACAACCATTGAAAAAAAAAAGTCTATAGAATACATTACATTAGCCTCACATTCACCCATTGACAAACACTCATACACCAGTAGGTTCTAAGGTTCTGTCAGTTCTACTGGGACACTAAGGGTTCAGTGACACACAGAGCTGGGATGCAAACTGCCAACCTCTTGGTCTTGGCGACCCACTCTACCAACTGAACCACAGCCGCCCTCACTCCTGTGGGGAGGAGCTTTAACATGATTGACAAACACTGTGGGCGGGGCCTTAACATGACTGACAGGCGAAAAAATCTGCTTCATTTTGGTGAGTTCAGTGGTTTTAAAACTGCTGTATCTCACTTATTTTTCACAGTACAGGAAAAACAAATATATCTACTTGTTCCTCAGACGCCCCTGTCACTCATGATCAACCTTTTTTTCACCAATTATTTACAGTTTTCCCAGGAATCACAGGAGTTTGAAGGTAGAATTTAACATTCAGCCATATGTTACTCCAGTCACCTCTGTGTGTCTGCGTGTGTAACTACAGGACAGTTTCCATGGCAGCGGGGAAAGTCCTTTACTCACAGAAAATGGGAGGAGCTTTAACAGAAAATGGGAGGAGCTTTAATAGAAGTGACAGTCCACAAACACTGACAAACAGATTCTATATATAAAGTGAACAGCAGATATTTCTTCCTTTCACCAGAAACAACTTCAGCGACAAGAGACAAACACGTAGCATTTTCCTCCAGGAAAAGGATGGAAATCTAGTTTTCGGTAATTATTGGTTGATCTAAAAGCAAAAACATAGGAAAAAAAAATCCCCTGGATATGACGTCATCTAATTTAAAGAAAACAAAAAGATATAACGTGATACTGATATAAAACTGATACAAACACCAATACACTACTATTACCATTGATAGGTACTAGTATTATTACCATTGATAGGTACTAGTATTATTACCATTGATAGGTACTAGTATTATTACCATTGATAGGTACTAGTACTATTACCATTGATAGGTACTAGTACTATTACCATTGATAGGTACTAGTACTATTAATTCAATTCAATTTTATTTATAAAGCCCCAAATCACAACAAAGTCGTGACACCAGGTGACTAGACATGAACAGACTTGGTATGAATGAAAGATGGGTTATAAAAATGACAGAAACTGATGAGAGAGAGAACTCAGTGTCTGTTCTTCCTCCATCATTCTATCTCCTAGTGCAGCTTAGACTGAACTTTGACTTAAGTCTGTTTTTAACTAACCTGACCATAGTCTTTCTCAAACAGGAATGTTTTCAACCAAATTTTAAATGTAGAGACTGTTTCGACCTGTTTAATATTAAAGGGAAGCTGATTCCATCAGACAGTAACCATGGTAACTAAAGGCTCTAGCTCCATCAGACAGTAACCATGGTAACTAAAGGCTCTAGCTCCATCAGACAGTAACCATGGTAACTAAAGGCTCTAGCTCCATCAGACAGTAACCATGGTAACTAAAGGCTCTAGCTCCTTGTCAGGTTTAATCAGCACCCAAATCCCCTGGTTCCACCAATGGGTTTTTCTGTGGAGATACAAAAGGTGTATCTTCAGTTGTTCTGTGTCTATGTTTCTGTTTTTCTAACATTTTTCTCATATAGTCTGCTAAGTTAGATTCTTCGTCTGTTTTTGACGGTGCCATTTATCCTTTCCACTAATCCTGCACTTTGTGGATGGTAGGAACAGTGGTTTTTTTAAGTCATTATGAAACATTTGCCCAATCTTTTTCACTATCTGGTTTACAAAATGAGCACCATTATCACTGTAGATTTTCTCAGGAATACCATATTGGGGTATGTTATCTTTGCATAATGCTTTAGCTACTGTAATAGCATCGGGGTGTTTAGTAGGGAACGGCTCAATCCATTTTAAAAATGAATCTATGATGACCAAACAAACGTTTTCCTTCACTTTGGTTTAATTCTATAAAATCCATGTGCAAATTCTGAAATGGATATTGTGCTTGAGGAAATGTTCCTCTTTTCGGTCTTAAATTACCCTGTGGATTATGTTTTGCACATGTTAGGCATGTTCTACAAAATTTTTTTGAATATAAATTAAAACCATATGTTGTATATTGTTGGTTTATCTGTCCAATTATCCCTCCTGTTGAGACATGTGTCAAACCATGGCTCAATATCGCTGCTCATTTGTATAAAATTTTTCTGTTCTGGACATACATAGATTACATCTTTTTCTTTTAATCCCCCTTTTTTTTCTCCATAATTCTTTTTCTGACTTTGGTCTTTGTTGTTGCATTTCTTTCAGTGTTTCTTGAGTTACGTTTTCTTGTTTGTCTAACTCAACTGCTAACAGTGCTTCTTCCACAGCCTTGCTGTGCATTTGCAGCCAGCAGCTTTACAGCTTGAAACAGTCTGTTAGTAACTGTACATGTGTCACTGGTTTACCTGTTGAGGTCACCATTCCTCTATTTTGCCAAAATTGTGCAAATGTGTACAGTAGCATAGGCAAAATAGGCAAAGTACTATTATTACTACTACTAACTCAGCTGCTTGGGCTGAATATATTGGAGGCAATTTTCCTGTTTTCAGGACTTTCGTCATTTGTCACTACTGCAAATCCTGTTTGAGTTTTGCCAATTTCATTTTTCTTTGATGATCTATCTACAGAGTTTTTCCGTCTTGTAGTGGTTTGTCAGTTAAATCTTTTCTACTTTTTGCTTTTTGTTCTGCTAACTCTTGACAATTATGTTGTTCACCATCGTCTGGTAGTGGTAACAATGTTACTGGGTTCAATGTCGTACATCTCTCTAATGTAACATAAGGTTGAGACAGCAGTATGGACATGCATGCTAGGTGTCTAGCAGGTGACAAAACGTCATATTTGTCTGAAACAATAGTGCAGCTACTGCATGTGGTACTTTCAATGTTAACGGATGAAATAACACTATAGGGGCGCTTACTTCTACAGTCAATGATGCCGCTATTACTGCCTGTACGCAATGTCGTAATGCACATGCTACTAGGTCTAATTTTGTTGAGAAGTAAACTATTGGCTTCGTTTTAGCTCCATGTTGTTGCATCAGGACAGATGTCATAAAATGTCCTTTACAGTCTACCATCTGACCAAATGGTTAGCTGTAGTCTGGTAGTGCTAACACGGTGTTAGACACTAGTACTTGTTTGATATTACAGAAAGCTTTTTTAGTTTCTAGGGTCCAATTTATTTTTGGCTGACATAATATTTTCTTCATAGATTAATTTATTCAGAGGGCCACTTTGTCAGCATACCCTGATACCCAATTTCTACAGTAATTTGTTAATCCTAGAAATTACATCATTTGTTTTTTTGTTTTTTTTTACTGGTTTTATTACTTAACTAATTTCTGCTAATTGTATTCTATTCGACTTGCATGCCCTTATGTTTCAACCTTCTGAACTGACGGCACTGCAAACCTCTCCTTGGAGATCAATAAAGCATCTATCTATCTATCTGTCTGTCTGTCTGTCTGTCTGTCTGTCTGTCTGTCTGTCTGTCTGTCTATCTGTCGACTTCTACTGTCAGTATTTCTTGTTAATTTAGTATCTCAGTTTCTGAGTTTTGTTCATTTTTCTTTTAGGTCAGTGTTATTCTGGGATTGGTCAATTCTATATATATTTTTTTTTCTATTAGCTTCTTTTACCTTTTACAAAACCTTCCTAACAATTATTCACTTCCTTTAAATACATTATTCCTTAAACAACACGCAATCTAAATTTCTATCAATGTCCATGTATGTTCTTGAATTTAGAATTTCAAATTGGTCAATGAATAGCTCAAAGCAAAACATTTAAACACTCTTTTGTAAAAAAAAAAACAAAAACCCTAAAATAAAGAAAACTTCATTACTGAACTTGTTGAATCAATACTTCTAGTTTTATCAGATGGTATATTTATATATTTATTCATTATACCTTAAAATCTCTACATTTTCTTTGTTGTTGTTGTTGTTAAAGTCTTATGTAGTTCATTAAAATGTGATAAAAAGCCCTTCTTGTTGTATTTATCGACATCCATAATCTTTCTTCTACTTTGCTTTGTCCCTTATTTTGGAAATTTCTATTCCTACTTCTTCCTCTTAATCCTTGTTTTCTTCTTCTCACTCTCCCTCTGTCTCCATATGTATATTGTCTCCTGTTCTAATGGCCTTTCTTATCATTATTTCCTCACTTTGTCATCATGTCATCATTTACATAGTCTGTAAGAGTACTTATACTTACAGGATGTTTCTGCACCCAATGTCTAATGCAGTCTGTTGATCCTGCATGTAATGCTTTTATTTATTTATTTATTCTTTAACTACTATCTCTAATGTCCTTTGTCATTATCGCTGTCTTTAAGTCCACTGTACACTTTAAAAATAAAAATAGTCATTTTGGTCATGTAGTCGTCAAAAGCTTGTCGTCTTTTCATTGAGTCCATCTTACCTCCTATATCTAACTTATATGACTTCAACTGTCCTTAAATCCATTCTACCGCTCTAAAGAATGAACCTCCTCTGCTAATTTATTTCTCAAACTCAATGGACTTAATGTTTTTCAAATTAATATCCAAATTTGTATTTTCTGATATAGAAATATTTAGTCTAATCAGCATACAGTATCTGAGCAATTCTTTTAATATTTTACTACTAATGCTATAGTTCATAGATACAATACTCAAATAAACATATTTATTTACCTCATGTGTGACATTAACAGCTCAGTTTCATTATAAAGCCAAATTTCACATGTTTCTTTGAAATAACACAGAGGTTTCCTTCAAAATATTTAAGGATATCAATTAAGTTAATGCATTGATTTGCATGTTTTTTTTAATGCATAATTGTTTATATAAATATTTGTATTCGTCTTTTATCTTTACTTTATACATATGTTATTCTAAACTTCATTAATTATAGAACTTCTACAATATTTATGTACTAGGTAGAGATTTTTAAATAAGCCTAATTAGAATTCCTGCTTTCACTACATCTTTACTGTTCTTTTATTGTTAATTTTTTTTATATTACTTCAATCAATATTAGTATATGTGTAAGAATATACATTTTTTTTATACTAATATGGTACCTTGCTTATTGTCTTAGCCTACTCTGCTTGGTCAATCTTTAGTATTGGAGGGGCAGATGGTGTCAGACTGAATGTTCCTCCTAATTTCTTTGACCAGTTCATTGTTTCGCTCCCAGACCATAGTTGTCTGACGGGTGTTTCAGTGTAACTAGGTGGTGGCTGGTTTACTTCCTGATCTAAATCTGGATAGACCTCTTCTTTATCCTGTCTGTCCTGTCTTTCTTTCTCTCTCCTTCTTCTTCCCATTTCTGAACTTCTCCTACCTAAAATCTTACCCTATCATGGCCATCTTTGTTCATTTTAGTTTTATTTCCTTTGTATTTCAATTCTATGTTCTTTTGTAAATCTTTTAGTTTTCTATTTTATTGAGTTTGCCGCAAAATCTATATTTGGTGCACCATTTTTTTTAGATGTTTTATTTTATCGGGATCCCGTTTTTCAACATATTTCCAATCTTTACATTGTAGCTCATCTAAGAACTTTCTTTGTTTGCTTTTACCCCTTTCCCATTTTAACAAATTTGGTTCAGTTCGTTATCCGTTATAGGAACGATCTATAGAACTGAAATTAGGTTTTTGTTGATTCCACAGTATTTCCTGTCGTGTTATTCTCCAAGCTTCTACCTGAACCAGGCGGGAGAATTGTGCCTCTGCATGCACGTCAGGATACTGTAAAACACACAATCAACTTTGGTATGACGTCTTAGACGAGTGTCCGTCTGCCCAAACACACACACACTCACACTTTTGTTACTGTACAGTCGTTTTACACAGAACTTAACTGTCTAATTCTACAGAGGACTCCGTCGTCCTTTTTACCATTTTTCCATTTTTTTTTTTTTTTTTTAAGAAAATATTTTCTCACCACTCCGTGTCTTCTCCCCTCTCGGACTACCGTCAGCTGTCGGATTCCAGTCGGCAGCAGATCCCCAGTCCCGGAAAGGGTCTTGTAAAGTCTCAATTTGATGAGGACTTACCGTGGCCACGGCTTTTCCTGGTATCTGTCTGCCCACTGGAACCGTCAAGCATGTTGGTCTCCGGCTCGGAGGACCAAATAAATGTCAGGTTCAAACAACCTAAAAAAAGTTTCAAACAACAAAAGGAAGAGAAGACAGAGTCAAAATCATTTTCTTACTCGCGAGGAGAATGGACAGAGATGTGCTCCAGTTACAATCTCTAACCACTCTGAATACGTTCTGCCTTTTATTCAGTTTTAGGTAGCCTGGGTTACAATAGGAGACAAATCCCTAAAGGGGAGGGGGTGAACAAGATGTGGATTGTCTCCTTTCAATTGCTTATGTTTTCCATATATTATCACCTGTGGTATACAATAAGAGACCATTCCTAAAAGGGAGGGGGTGAACAAGGTGTGGATGGTCTTCTTTAAATTTACTTATCTTTTCCACAGAAATTGTCACCTGTGGTATGTTGCTAAACAGGATTTACTGAAACTGATACTGAAAAAACCTATTCAGAGATAAGTCATCAATATTTAGGTCTAGACACATAGCTCCTTATGCAATAGCACATTCCTTAAACCAAAGTAAGTAATGCATGATAATTAAAGAAACACAATAATTGTATATGCTATATACAAATATTCCAACACTCCTACTGTACTTTTACAAACCCTGGGAACTTTCAATAAACCTGCATTCTGAGAACGAAGGGTTCTATTGGGCTGGTACGGAACCAGATCATCTTTATGATAAGAGGGGCCCATACCATTAACCCCTGACCCCTAACCCTAACCCATACCATTAATGGTTTTATATGTAAGGAGGAGGATTTTAAATTTAATTCTAAACTCAACTGGTAGCCAGTGAAGGGTTTGGAGCACAGGGGTGATAGGGTTAGGGGTAATTTAATTTTGTCTAATGTTGCACAAGTGAAAGAAGGCTGTTCTACATGTTTGGTTAATGTGCCCTGACCTCTGACCCTTTGAATGAAAGATGTGGATCAAATAAAACTCCTAAATTTTTAACTGTGTCACTGGGTGTTCCACTTAAGTTGTCCAGAGTAACTATGTGGTCAGGTAGGGAGTCTGTGGCATCTTTAGGACCAATTATAACGACTTCAGTTTTTTCATGGTTCAATAAAAGATAATTGTCACTCATCCAAGTCTTTATGTCTTGGACACATGTACTTAGTTTATCTATTTGTCTGGTCTGATCAGGTTTAATCGATAAATATAGCTGTGTGTCATCTGCATAACAATGAAAATTAATGTCATGATTTGTAATGATGTTACCTAAAGGGAGCATATATAGTGTAAACAAAATAGGCCCAAGGACTGACCCTTGAGGAACGCCATAATTAACTCTGGAGGACTGCGATGATTGTTGATTAACGTTAACAAATTGGTAGCGATCAGATAAATATGATTTAAAGCAGCAGAGGGCTGCTCCTCTAATACCTATATCATATTCTAATCTGTGCACTAAGATACTGTGGTCAATGGTGTCAAAGGCTGCACTAAGGTCTAATAACACCAGGACCCATATTAATCCCATGTCAGCGGCTAATAATAAGTCATTAGTAACTTTAACTAACGCTGTTTCAGTGCTATGATGGGCACGAAAGCCAGACTGAAACTGTTCAAATAAACTATTATCCTGCAGGAATTGGCACAGCTGTTTAACTATTACTCGTTCTAAAACCTTTGACAGGAAGGGCAAATTGGATATAGGCCTAGAATTGGCTAAAATGTCAGGATCTAGGGTAGGCTTTTTCAGAATTGGTTTAATAACAGCATATTTAAATGACTGCGGCACATATCCAGTAATTAATGAAGTGTTAATTATATTTAGGACAGTGTTAATAATTAGGGGCAGAATCTGTTTAAAGAGTTTAGTTGTAATTGGATCTAAGAGGCAGGTGATGATTTGGAAGACATGATAATAGATATGACATCAGTTTGGTCTACAGTGGTGAAATTATTTAGTGTTACAGAGGGATTTATTAAAAGGCCTAGGTTTGAAACCGCTGCTTTTTCTGATCTAATGTTTGGGAGTAGTTAATCTATTTTATCTCTAATAGTTTTTACGCGACGATACAGAGTGTGAACCCAACTGCTGAGATGAAGCAGACGAACTCAGAATTGGATTTAAACTCAGTTTATTCACACAATTAATTAAATCCAGAATCTGAGTATCATTGGTGTTGTGGGAAGATCCAGAGGCTTGGTCAGTGTCGGAGCGGGGGTTCATTAGCCGGGATCCAATATAATAAAGTTCGTAGGCAGGCTCTAAGTCAGGAGACAGGCAGCGGAGCAAAAGTACAGAGAGGGGATAGGCTGAGCCAAATACCGTGGTGATGGCAAAGTTCAGGCACCGGGGAAGTCCAACGAGTATCAAATCCAGAAACGGCACAGGCAGGTTTGGAGGTCCAGAATACAGGCAATGGGTCATGGGTCGGAGGCAAACAGCTCAGGTCAAAGGCACAAGAATCAGGTCAAACACAGAGAAAACACGCAGGGAAAACTGCTGGTAGAGATGATGCAAACTCGCACTGAAGACAGTGGAAAGACAAGACTTACAGTGAGAGTAAAAAGTATTTGATCCCTTGCTGATTTTGTTGGTTTGCCCACTAATAAAGACATGATCATTCTATACTTTTAATGGTAGATGTATTCTAACATGAAGAGACAGATTATCAAAATGAAAATCCAGAAAATAACTTCAAAGAATTTATTTTAATTCATTTGTTTTTCATTGAGGGAAATAAGGATTTGATCCCTCTATCCGAAAGCACTTAATACTTGGTGGCAAAGCCTTTGTTTGCAAGCACAGCGGTCAAACACTTGTTGTAGTTAACCACAAGGTGAGCACACATATCAGGGGGAATTTTGGCCCACTCTTCTTTGCAGATCCTCTCTAAATCATTAAGGTTGGTGGGCTGTCGCTTGGCAACTTGGACCTTCAGCTCTCTCCATAGATTTTCGATTGGATTGAGGTCCGGAGACTGGCTGGGCCACTCCATGACCTTAATATGGTTCTTCTTGAGCCAGTCCTTTGTTGCCTTTGCTGTATGCTTCAGGTCGTTGTCATGTTGGAAGACCCAGCCACGGCCCATTTTCAGCTTCCTAGCAGAGGGGAGGAGGTTGTCCCTCAGAACTGCTCGGTACATGGCTCCATCCATCATCCCACTGATGCGGTGAAGTAGCCCTGTGCCTTTGGCAGAGAAACACCCCCAAAACATAATGTTTCCACCACCATGCTTGACGGTGGGCACAGTGTTCCTGGGATCATAGGCAGCATTTTTCTTCCTCCACACATGACGAGTAGAGTTTAGGCCAAATAGTTCAATTTTGGTCTCGTCTGACCACAGAACCTTCTCCCAATCACTTTGTGCATCTTTGAGGTGATCATTGGCATACTTTAGGCGAGCCACCACATGTGCCTTCTTAAGCAGGGGTACCTTTCGGGCACTGCAGGATTTTAATCCATTGCGGCGCAAAGTGTTGCCAATTGTTTTCCTGGTGACTGTGGTCCCAGCTGCCTTGAGGTCATTCACTAACTCCCGCTGTGTGGTTGCAGGCCGATTTCTCACTGTCCTCATGATCATTGCCACCCCACGAGGTGAAATCTTCTGTGGAGCACCAGACCGAGGTCTATTGATGGTCATGTTATACTCCTTAAATTTTCTCACAATTGCACCAATGGTTGTTACTTTAATACCCAGCATCTTGCTAATGTTTTTGTAGCCCATTCCAGATTTGTGCAGGTCAACAATCCTGTCTCTGAGGTCCTGAGAGAGTTCTTTAGTCTTACCCATGCTGGAGAGTTTGGAATCTGTCTGATTGTCTGATTCTGTGAACAGGTGTCTTTTATACAGGTGATTATTTAGAACAGGTGTCTTCAATTCAGGTAACAAGTTGATTGGGAGTGTGTAACTGGTCTGTGAAAGCCAGAACTCCTAATGCATACTAGAGGATCAAATACTTATTTCCCTCAATGAAAAACAAATGAATTAAAATAAATTCTTTGAAGTTATTTTCTGGATTTTCATTTTGATAATCTGTCTCTTCATGTTAGAATACATCTACCATTAAAAGTATAGAATGATCATGTCTTTATTAGTGGGCAAACCAACAAAATCAGCAAGGGATCAAATACTTTTTACTCTCACTGTATATACACAGAGATATAATTGAAAACACATGTGAGACAACACACACCAGGTCTAATCAGTCTTGGAGGAAAACACAGGGAAACAGGAAGTAAAGATGACAGACATGACACAGGAGGAGAACTACAAAATAAAACAGGAAGTGACAAGACAGACAGAAAACACAGACTAACGTCTGTTTACAGACATGACAATAGTTGATATTTTATTGTTAAAGAACTGCAGGAAATCATCAGAATGGAGCGTGGATGGAATAACTGGTTCCACGGAGGTGTGTCTGTTTGTCAGTCTGGCTACAGTACTGAACAGGAATCTAGGATTATTCTTGTTTTCTTCTATTATGGATGAGTAATATCTAGTTTTGGCTGTACGCAAAGATGGATTATACTTTAGTCACATATTTTTACAGCCATTGAGAGAATGTTGTGAATTGGATCGCCGCCATTGCCTCTAATTTAGGTGGTGTTTGTTTAATGGAGTGAGTGTCAGCGTTGTACCATGGGGAGGTTCATCTAATCTTAGTAGTTTTTAACTGAAGGAGGC
>CM035794.1:2378424-2753424 GCA_020466265.1 Siphamia tubifer | reverse complement strand
AGGGGTAAATGTAACATTTAATTTCCTCATTATTTAATAATAACAGGTGTCTGGATAAAATTCATACAAGAAAAATGTACAGATGAATAATATACTGTTCAAATATAAATAAACATCCATACTAACTCTTAAAGGTCTTTAATTTGGTCTAATTATGATTCAAACTAGCCAGACATTATGAAGACCAGGTCTTAGCCCAGAGGGGGGTCTGGGGGGCCTCCCCCAGAGAAAAACAGATTTATTAAATGTAATGTTCTGTATTTTAGTGCATGTTAAGGTGACCTGTTTGACAAATGCTAACCTCATGACATAGATATAGAACACTATACAGTATATCAGTATGTTAGCATGTTAGCATGTTAGCATGTCCAGCCTCAGGTGCCACAGCCGCCATCTTGGTACAAGGTCCCTATGTTTGTCACACTATCAGGGAAGATATTGTCAAGTGATGATCAGGTAAGAAGTGTTACCCCCATATAAAGATGGCACTGATTAAAGTGAAACATTCATTCTAATTGACAGAGATAGTTAATGTAATGTGTTCTATATCTGTGACCCTGTGACATGAAGACAAACATTTTTAAATGAACACAATGAAAGGTTTCCATTAAACAAAGTTTCAGAATCAGAATCAGAAAGAGTTTTATTGCCATTGTTCGTATAGTACACATGTAGTATACAACTAGGAATTTGTCTCGGTGGAACGCTGCAACATTAAACATATAGTATATCAATAAAAGAAGAGAAAAAAAAATTATATATATATATATATATACATATAGTATAAAAAATTATATAAAAAAATAAATAAATATATAATAAGCATGCACCAAAAGAGAATAAGATAAAAATAAATATAGTAAAAATATGTAATGTGCAAGTCAGTGCAAAGGAGACAGAGGCATTATGTTGGTCATCTCAGCGGTGGGCACAACTCGCTGCAGCCTCAGTCTGTCCCTGGTGGTGGCTCCAGGGTACCACACGGTGATGGAGGTGGTAAGGATGGACTCGATGATGGTCGTGTAAAACTGCACCAACATGTTGGAGGGCAGCTTGAGCTTTCTCAGCTGCCGCAGGAAGAACATCCTCTGCTGGGCCTTCTGGATGAGGGAGCTGATTGTCGTCTCCCATTTAAGGTCCTGGGTGATGGTGGTGCCGAGGAAGCGGAAGGAGTCCACAGTGGTGATGGGGGAATCTGTAAGGGCGAGGGGGGGCAGAGGGGCTGTGCCTTTCCTGAAGTCCACAATCATCTCCAAAGTCTTCTGAGCGTTCAGCTGCAGGTTGTTGTGGCTGCACCAGGACACCAGCCGGGACACCTCTCTCCTATAAGCAGACTCATCGCCGTTCGAGATGAGCCCAATGAGGGTGGTGTCGTCTGCAAACTTGATAAGCTTGACAGACTGGTGGCTTGAGGTGCAGCAGTTTGTGTACAGGGAGAAGAGCAATGGGGAAAGTACGCAGCCCTGGGGGGATCCGGTGCTGATGCTGACAGAGTCAGAGACAGTCTTTCCCAGCCGCACAGACTGCCTCCGATCTGTCAGGAAGTCGGTGATCCACCTGCAGAGGGCTTCAGGCACACTGAGCTGGAACAGCTTATCCTGTAGCAGATCAGGGCGGATAGTGTTAAACGCAGAGCTGAAGTCTACAAACAGGATCCTAGCATAGGTTTCCGGGGAGTCCAGGTGCTGCAGGATGGAGTGGAGGGCCAGGTTGACCGCGTCATCAACAGATCTGTTAGCTCTGTAAGCAAACTGCAGTGGGTCCAGGAGGGGAGTGGTGATGGACTTGGGGTGGGGCAGGATCAGGCGCTCAAAGGACTTAATGACTATGGAGGTGAGCACCACAGGTCTGTAGTCATTAAGTCCAGTTATCCGTGGTTTCTTGGGGACGGGAACGATGGTGGAGGTTTTGAAGCAGGCAGACACATGGCACAACCTCAGGGAGGAGTTGAAGATGCCTGTGAGGACAGGGGTCAACTCCTTCGCATAGTGTCTCAGTGTGGCGGGAGACACGCCATCCGGGCCGGGGGCCTTGCGTGGGTTCGAACTGCCTGTGCACCTCCTGTTGTGTGATCGCAAGTGGAGGGGGGGGGGGGGGGTGAGGCTGCCTTTGAAGTAGGAACCATGGGGGCAGTGATGCTGGAGGAAGGTGGGGTGTTGGGTGTGGCTGGTGAGGTGTCGAAGCGGGTGTAGTATCAGGACAGGCTCTGACAAAGGGCTTTGTCATCCTGTCCCTTTGAAGCCTGAGGTCGGTAGTTGAAGTCTGCCTCAGGCCTCTCCACACAGAAGCAGGGTCGTTAGCAGTGAATTGCTGCTGGAGCTTCTCTGAATATGCAGATTTAGCCCTCCTGAGCTCCCTGCTAAACCAGTATTTGACCTCTCTGTAGTGAACCCTGTTACCATTCCTCAGAGCTGCTTCTTTTTCATACCTTATCTTATAGTATCATACCTTATAGTTTTGCTGTGAACCAGGGCTTATCATTGGAGTAACTCACCCTGGTGCGTGTTGGTAGAATGCTCTCCTCACAAAAGTGGATGTATGAGGTCACCGTGTCCGTGTAGTCATCCAGATCGTGTGTGGCTCCTTTGAACATGTCCCAGTCAGTTGTCTCGAAGCATGTCCGCAGCTCCTCCACAGCTTCATTGGTCCATGTCTTCGTGGTGCTCACAAGTGGCTTTGTGAGCTTCAGTCTCTGTTTGTATGTGGGAACCAGGTGGACCATCACGTGGTCAGATAGTCCGAGTGCAGCGTCCTTTACTGTTGTGTAACAGTGATCCAGTGTGTTCCCTCCCCTGGTGGGGCATTTAATAAACTGTTTGTACCTTGGGAGTTCGTGGCTCAGATTGCAGTGGTTAACGTTGCTGAGCACAATAACCAGAGCGTCGGGGAAAGTGGATATCGTCTGCGAGCGCGCGCTGTGGGAAACAAAGAAACTTTGTTTAATGGGAAGAAAATGTAAATGAGTCCATATTTAATGAACATATTTAACACTGAGTAAATATTAACACAATATTATAAATAAAATAAGAGAATGTAGAAATGTAAACTAAGGATCAGGGTTAGAATAGTTTGGATTTTTTATTATAGTTTTGTTTTAGTTAGTTTGGACTTTTTTCCTCTAATTCACTTAGTTTTAATGTGTCTTTTGAGCAGGTTTGATAGTTTTTTTCTGAATGTTTAGTTTTAGTTTTATCATATATTTTATTTTCCTCACCATCCTATTCAAAGAAAAGTGAGGTGTGGGTCAACTGGGTCAGGTGGAGGTGGGTTATTGACTGAGCAGAGACATAAACATATAGACAGTATGATGGAGAAACTCCCTATAGCAGGTGGGGGGGGGGTCGGGTCAATCTGGGTTTTGATGTAGGATTGATGCCCAAATATCAGTTGTAATATGTGTTGTTTGGAGCGAAGTACACGGGTGATATATATATATATATATATATATATATATATATATATATATATATATATAAATATCCGGTGATCCGCGGCATAAATCCCCAAAGCCACGCCCCCTCTCCACAGATGATTCAAACCCTGTTGTCAGAAATGGACAAGATGGTTTAACATGTAAAGCTACAGAGTTCTAACCTGATTGATCATGTGTTAGCGTTAGGCTATGCTAACCAACAGTCAGGGTAACAGAGTTAAACATCTAGTAAATAATGTGTGTGAACTGTCCCCATGAACACCTGCACACTACACACTATTATGACAATGCACTTATGCACAACAATACATCTATTTTTAACACAAACACATTGTAGACGGGACATGACAAAGTTAAAATCCTACAAAAACAACTTTTATAAGCCATAACTTCACACACAGGTCACATTTCCTACCATGAAAGAGGACGTAAATATACATAACACAGTTGTTCAGTGCAGAAATCAGCACAGATACAACTATACTAGTACTGTACTCATTCTTACCTGAATGATTATCCAATCAAACAGATAATTTTAGATCAATAATGACCAAGCCTACATGGTGGTTGTTCACAATGTCCAGTTGTGACAAAATGAGATCAATGATGGTGAAGGTGGTTTTTATAGTTGTCCACAGACCAGGGAACACTACTATTGGATTGAATTGTTGACTAATTGTAATGGCACAGGCCTACCTTCACATCTTACTGTCACTCATCTGCAGTGGAACCACCATCAAATGTCCATTTGTCAAAACAATCAGAAAAGGCTGGAAGTAGAAGGATTTGATTGGTTTAGACCAGGGGTGTCCAAACTTTTTTCATGGAGGGCCACATGCAGAAAAATATATGAAAGGCTGGGACACTCACCAGAGATGAGGTTTATCGCCTCACCTCTAGTGTATAGTCAGTGTATTAAATTTAACAAAATCCATCAAATTTAGGTAGATTATGCTTGATAACTGAATATGCTTAAAGGAAAAAAAACCTACATCACAACTTTCCATTAATGGATTTTCATTTATTTTATTTTATTTGTTTCAAAAAGGATTGTCAGCTCATTTGCAGCAGCCTTAGATTGCTTCTTAGTCAGGATGGTGACTCCTCTTCATAGCCCTGTATAAAGGGTGAAAATAAAGTATTGATGCAGTTATTAAGTTATTATTAATACGTTATTAAAGTTGTTCACACAAACTAAAGTTTGTTAGAAAATGTTAAAAACTTAAATTGTCTGAAGTAATTAAATAATTGAGCTTGTGAACACATGAATACTGTATGATATAATTTAAGTCACCTTTAATAGGAACAGAGTTGCACTTAGTGGGAGCAGTGATGCTGTGCTTTGGACTGAAGGATGTCTGGCAGGTCAGGAGTGAGTTTGGTGGTTGAGATGTGAAGGACATCACGGAGGTGGCTGTCGGTCATTTTGGTTCTCAATCTGCTTTTGTTCAGAGTTAACAGAGAAAACGTTTGCTCACATATGTATGTCGAACCGAACAGACTCATCATCCTTTTTGCGTTACGTCGCATCAGAGGAAACTTGTCCTTTTCCAAGCTCTGGTAGAAGTCGGGTAAGGAGAGCAGCTGATGCTGATTCTTCAGAGAATCATCACACTGCATTTCGATAAGCTCTCTTCCACTTCTTCTGCGTCCATTACGAAGGGAGTTGAGAACAGCTTGATTTTTTTCTCAATGGTAGAGAAATCTTGGAAACGCTGACTGAATTCTGTCTTAAGAGATGTGAGCACAGACACATATTTTTCCTTTTTTGCAGAAAGGTGGGCGTTTGGAAAACCACACTTGATTTCGGACAGCGTGGGGAAGTGCGCAACATTGAAGTTACGCAGTTGTGTCTCAAAGAGACAGAGCTTCGCGCGGAATGCTTTCATGTACGCGTACAGCTGTGGCATAAGCTGGTCTTTGCCTTGCAGGCTCTTGTTCAGTGTGTTAAGATGACCAATGAGATCAACTAGAAATGTCAGGTCTGCCAACCACAGAGGGTCACTTAGTTCACGGAGAGGTTTGTCCTCTTTCAAAAATGTATCAATTTCTGATCTCAGGGAATAAAACCGCTGCAGCACGGAACCGCGGCTGAGCCAGCACACATTACAATGGTAAAGCACATCCCCGTATTCAGCATCAATATCAGTTAGGAAAGCTTGAAATTCTCTGTGATAGAGCACCCGTGCTCGAATTATGTTCACAGTTTTCACAACTGTATTCATCACATCATCAAGTTGGACTGTCTTGGCACAGAGGGCTTCTTGGTGGATGATACAGTGCATTTTAACAGCCTCACCTCCACTGTCCCGCACCTTGGCGCACACCATTGAGGCCACTCCTTTGCGCTCGCCTGTCATAGCCGGAGCCCCATCGGTTGTAACTCCACACAGCTTGTCCCATTTAAGATCCATCTTGTCAATTGCATCTGACACAGCTTCAAACATGTCCTTTTCCGTTGCTGTGCCCTTTAGACTCCTCAGATCAAGCAGCTCTTCCATAACGCGAAAGTTATCATCCACTCCTCGCAGAAAAATCAGCAGCTGCGCGGTGTCTGTAGCATCGGTGCTCTCATCACATGCAATCGAGTAAAAGTCAAAAGTACAAGCTTTATGTGACACTTGGTGTTCTAAGTTAGCTGACAAATCTTAGATTCGCCGCACAACTGTGTTTCTGGACATGCTCACGTTGTTAAATTCCTGCATCTTTTCTGGGCACATCGTTTCTGCGACTGTGGTGAGACACTGTTTTATGAAGTCACCATCTGAGAAAGGTTTCCCGTGCCGCGCAATGAGTTCAGCTACCTTGTAGCTTGCTAATGTGGCAGTTTCTTGTATTTTGTTAGCACGGAGAAAGCACTGCTGTTGAGCGAGCAGGCTAGCTGCCATCTACTTAACTTTCTCTCTTCTCGATCAGCACCAGTGTAGGACGTGTAGGTCTGATGTTTGGTTTCATAGTGTCGTCGTACATTATAGTCTTTCATCACTGCAACACTTTCATGGCAAATCAAACAGACACATTTCCTCTTGACTTCCATGAAGAAATATTCATTTTCCCACCGTGTCTGAAATTTTCTGCACTCACTTGCTATCTTGCGTTTCTTTGGTTCTCCCATTTTGGTCACTCGTGGCAAATGTTTCTTTTATTAATTTTATTTAGTGGAAAACCTGCTGTGTTGAAGACTGGCGCTCCGCCTAGTGTTGAAACTAAGAATTACAACACAGTCCAGTGCAAGTTTTATGTGAGGGCCATATTCAATTATATTTTTCAATCTTGCTGCGGGCCAATAAAAAATGGACCACGGGCCGCAGTTGGCCCGCGGGCCGTAGTTTGGACACCCCTGGTTTAGACAAATCACATGATGACATGACAGTTCTCCACTAGGCTAGGAGAACTCTGAGGCTGCCGAGATTTTTCATAATGCATTTTTTTCTTTTGAAGGAAGCAACCAGGGGGTGCTGAGCACATTTTTAGGGGGGCTGAAGCACCCCCTAAAAACAGCCTAAACTCGCCTCTGGTGTGTATGTGTGTTTGTGTACGTGTGTGTATATGTATGTGTGTGTGTATATATGTACCTGTGTGTGTGTGTGTGTGTGTGTATTTGTCTGTGTGTGTGTGTGTATGTGTGTGTATTTATGTGTTTGTGTGTCTGTGTGTGTATGTTTGTGTGTCTGTGTGTGTATGTGTGTGTGTGCGTGTCTGTGTGTGTGTAATAGTGTGTGTGAATGTTTGTGTGTTCATTATTGTTCACTGGAGCTTTTACTACTTATTTGCTTTAAAATGTTTTTATGTCTTGATTTTAATTGTCTTTTAATGCATCTTTATCATTTTAATTTTCTTCTGTTTCTGTTTTTGTGTAAAGCACCTTGAGTTGTCCTGTACATGAAATGTGATATACAAATACATTTACCTTGCCTTGTGTACGTCTGTGTGTGTGTGAGTATGTGTCTGTGTGTGTGTGTGTTTGTGTGTGTTTTTGTGTATGTGTCTGTGTTTGAATGTTTCTGCGTGTGTGTCATTGTGTGTGTGTGTGTGTGTCTGTGTGTGTGTGTGTGTGTCTAGGTGTGTGTGTGTGTGTGTGTGTATCGTGGTAGTGTGTGTGGACACACAGACACAGGTGTGGGTGGATTAATCCATCGGCTCCAGCCTCTGAACCGCAGATTAAACGCCTTTACTCGTTTTGTCTTCGTGTGGCTCCTGCCGTTGGTTATGACATCATCGCATGGACACGTTTCATTGGCTGGTTTCCAACAGCCGCAGTTGCGGTCAGATGTAGCCGGACATAGCTCTGAGGCCCAGAGGATCATGGGTAAAAACACAGACACACAATCTGGTGTTTGGACTTTGATCTACTTCTATCAGTTCATGTTTCCATGGCAACTGTGGGTCTAATTATCTACTCTGGACTACATTACCCACAAACACCCACTGCATCACTAAAACTCAGATGGAGAAAAGCAAAAGTCTTTTCACTCAAGAAGAAAGTGGACGACAAACACTCACAACTTGTCTGAATACAGGGAGGTCTGCTAACATTCACACACACATGGTTCAGTCATGAAGTGCTGGACTCAGAGGTACCGTCTGCTCACATGGCTTTTCAATCACGTTTGGACCGCTGCAGTGAGAGTCAGGAGGAGGGGTGCGTTATGATAAATGATGGTGTAGGACAACAGTGCTAGGCTAGTGCTATTAGCACAATGCTAGGCTAGTGGTATTAGCACAGTCCTAGGCTACTTAGCTCTTTACAGAGGCTTTAATAAACACTGGTTCACCTAGTGTTTCATTAAATCGGTCGTATTTAACACCTGTAACATATGGAAGCATCTGGAACTTCCTGTGGACTTCCTGTGTGTGCTCACTGCAGCGTATGCATTACCTAGGCACGCTAGATGCCCCTAGTGGCAGCAAATCTAATATGCTACCATCGTATATTAGTAATATACAGGCAGGTGCCATTTATTACAAAACCAGAGGGGGGGGTTCCTTCTTTTTTTTAAAATTTAATTTCCTTCGCAGCGGTGCGCTGCGACCGGGTCTGCATCGGCCAGGAAGGGGTCATGGGGCAAAGGTGGCTCACGGCTCCGGCTTTACAGCGTCTTCCACCCAGACTTCAGCGCTCCTCAGCGTGGGGAGTCACCCCCACAACGTTTGACGCCATTTTGTGCCTCTGACCATCAACATTCATACACCAGTGTGAGTGACACTGGATGCAGGAGGGTGAAGTGTCTTTGCCCAAGGACACAACGGACTGACTAGGACAGAGCAGGATTCAAACCACCAACCCTTCGGTTAAAACCCTGACTAACCCAGAGAGCATTTGCACCTATTGTTCTGTATATTTCCTGTCTACCTTGTACCTGCTAGTGCTACAGGCTATAATTATATCCTATATTGTCAGTCGCTTTGGATAAAAGTATATGACAAATGTAATGTAATGTAGATGTGTGTGGTACCAAAATATTGATCTCTCTCTCACTCGCTTTCTGAGTGTGAGCGAGAATGACAGAATCACGTTGGAAGGGGAAAAAAAGCTGCAATCTATTTGTGGTGCTGGGTTTCTATTCTGTGGTGCTAAAACACAATTTGCTCTATATGTTGGAAACACTGCATTCAGAAATCCTCTGAAGAATACTGAATCACATGGGATAGGCCACGCCCATTTCGGCCTAGACTGTAAAATCGCAATAAGTGTAAGACCTACTTTTTCAAACTACTCCTATTTTTCATCCAAACTGCGTGACATTTATGAACAAATAATGTGTGTAGCTAGCTAAACTGAATGCTAAATGTGGCATACCTCAGTCAAAGTAAATGCGATCAACACCAAATTGTGTACACATATTCCCAACACTAGCCAGTGGCACTGTGCCAAATTTGATAAAAATCAGTCAATAGGGGGCACTACAATACACTGGGCAAAAATCTCAAAAAGTTCTTCAGAAAAAGGGTCGAGTGGCAAATTTGAGGAAAAGTCAGTAAATATGAGGGTGCTGATTCCAAATATTATGTTTACCTAGCTGAATTTTTGTGTTTTAAGCCTGCTAATTAGCATAGTAACGTATCAATCATACTAAGCGAATGAAGAATTTAGTTTGTTGCTGCTCTGGACATGAATTGTTGAGATTTTGGAAGGCAACAGTCTCAAGATGGCTGACTTTCAAGATTGCAGACATTCAAAATATGCTAGCAATCAAGTCCCAGATTAATATGCAAATTTCAAGGCTTAGCAGTTAAAATTCAGTTTGGTAATAAAAACAAGATTCAGAATCATCACCTTCAAATTTTGTTAAAAAGATGTTTTCCCAACTTTTCCTTATATTTGACACTTGTTGAAAATTGTATTATGCGAATTTACACGTGTACACCTGGGAAGCGCCATGTAAACACCAGAGTTTGGGCATTGGACAATTCGCAACCACTCCGAATGTGCAATTCCCGAGTCTGGACGCTGGATGAAGACAGAAACATACATAAAGCAAATGTTTCCCTCCAGTTCAGTCTGTCCTCAACTTTGGCTCAGATCAGTTACATTGTTGCCCCGTACCTGCTCTGGACGTCCAAGATACGTCTAAGGGCCAGACGCGGATGCTTTTGGGTTCACCTGATCCTGCAGAAGCTCCTGCAGCTCGAGGGATTCCACCACCTCCTCCAGGAACTGTAGTCTGGATGACGTCCACTTTCAACCATATTTCAGGCTCAGTTTTTCTTTCTGTCGCTTTCTGGGTCCGTTCCAGAGTTATACGTCATTCTATCACAACATTGGCAGCAGCTCAATGCTGATTGGCTTTTGTGGCCCAGCATCACGCAAATTCGCCTGAAAAATTAAAGGTTTTCAACTCGAGCATTAACACATATTTTCAGCAAAATATTCAGCTCCAACACCCGGACATTCCAACACGCCACAGCAACGTGTCCAACACTCCACCCGCTGTGTGCGTCCAAACACATCTCTCCATTGACTTTTGTTTGTATGTAATCTGTATTACACTGTAATATTTATTACTTTATAATTGAAACTTTTTATCTGATAATTAAGACTTTTTATCTGATAATTTAAACTTTTTTTCTGATAATTGAAAATTTTTTTCTGATAATTAAGACTTTTTATCTATTCAATTCAATTCAATTCAATTTTATTTATAAAGCCCTAAATCACAACAAAGTCGTCTCAGAGGGCTTTACAAAAACACAATCAACTACAGAAATACATGAAAAGTCCCAAGCATCGCCTGTCCTTAGACCCTCCCCCTGTCCTTAGACCCTCCCCCTGTCCTTAGACCCTCCTTCTGTCCTTAGACCCTCCCCCTGTCCTTAGACCCTCCCCCTGTCCTTAGACCCTCCTTCTCGGCAAGAAAAAACTTCCAAACCCAGTGGGAAAAAGAAGAAATCTTGAGGAGAACCAGAGTGTGGACAGATCCACTCCCATGGACGGACAGACTATAGATGAACGTCCATATATAGATGCAGGAAGGGGGGGCTGGTCCAGACAGGCAGGGGCGGGGGTCCGGGGTCACAGGTCGGCACAGGCGAGATACTGTAATCTTTGTACTGTAATCTCAACGTATGAAAGTGAAAATTCACATTCGGTGTGGCCGTACCATTACTCTAGACCAGGGGTCTGCAACCCTGGTCCTAGAGAGCCGCTATCCTGCATGTTTTAGATGTTTCCTTCTTCCAACACACCTGATTCAGATGATCAGCCTATCATCAAGCTGTGCGGAAGACTGATAATGTCTGTCAGGTGTGCTGGAAGAGGGAAACATCTAAAACATGCAGGATAGCGGCTCTCTCGGACCAGGGTTGCAGACCCCTGCTCTAGACAAAGGTCTCAGAAATGCCTTTTGCTATGTCAACCATTTTGCTAAGACTCATGCAATATTATCATGTCTTCCAAATCAACCACCTGCCTCTTAGGGCGTATTCACACTGCACTCAGAAAATCCGGACTTTCGGACTATCCAGGAAAGTTCGAACTTTATTGACAAGTGTGAAACCTCCCCCGAACAATGGTCTGGACAAAAGACCGAGTCTTTGGACCGAACTGAGGAGGTAGTCTCGGTCCGGACCAAGGTTCGCTGGTGCACAGTGTGAAAGGTCTGTTTAGGAAAGTCCGGACTATCGGACCAATTACGTCACAGTCACGTGCGCGGAATCTAGTCAACGTCCAAGCATGAGTCGCGGGAATACATGGGGAGACGAGGAAAGCAGGTATTTAATTGAAATGTGGTCAGATGATTCTATAAAGACTGAATTAGAAAAGACTCATAAAACTAGTAACTGGGTCCATTTCCTGCAACAGTGTAGCACGCTCATCTACTAACCAATCAGGGTCGAGTATAGAGAGACGCACGCTGTACGACTACTACTACTAAACATACTAAAGATTAAACATAAACATGTGAAGGTAATTCCAGCTCGGAATGTTTGTCACATGTCAAGCAGCAACAAAAGGCAACGTAACGTAGGAGGGTCAGATATGCGTCCATTGACGACATGACGTTCTAAAGTCCGTTGGTCCACTTGATTCAATACAGTGTGAATGAAGACTGTAAATAAAGTCCGGATTATAAATGCAGTGTGAAAAGGCAAAAAAAGGTTCTGGTCCGAACCTTGGTCCGGACTTTACTATGTGAATACACCCTTAGATCCAATTCCAACTAAACTAAACAGATTCTGCCCCTAATTATTAACACTGTCCTAAATATAATTAACACATTAACACATTAATTACTGGATATGTGCCGCAGTCATTTAAATATGCTGTTATTAAACCAATTCTGAAAAAACCTACCTTAGATCCTGACATTCTAGACAATTCTAGGTCTATATCTAATCTGCCGTTCCTCTGAAAAGTTCTAGAAAGAGTAATAGTTAAACAGCTGTGTCAGCACCTGCAGGATAATAGTTTATTTGAACAGTTTCAGTCTGGCTTTCGTGCCCATCATAGCACTGAAACTGCATTAGTTAAAGTTACTAATGACTTATTATTATCCACTGATGATGGATTAATATGGGTCCTGGTGTTATTAGACCTTAGTGCAGCCTTTGACACCATTGACCACAGTATCTTAGTGCACAGATTAGAATGTGATATAGGTATTAGAGGAGCAGCCCTCTGCTGCTTTAAATCATATTTATCTAATCGCTACCAATTTGTTAACGTTAATCAACAATCATCGCAGTCCTCCAGAGTTAATTATGGCGTGCCCCAAGGGTCAGTCCTTGGGCCTATTTTGTTTACACTATATATGCTCCCTTTAGGTAACATCATTAGAAATCATGGCATTAATTTTCATTGTTATGCAGATGACACACAGCTATATTTATCGATTAAACCTGATCAGACCAGACAAATAGATAAACTAAGTACATGTGTCCAAGACATAAAGACTTGGATGAGTGACAATTATCTTTTATTGAACCCTGAAAAAAGTGAAGTCATTATAATTGGTCCTAAAAATGCCACAG
This sequence comes from Siphamia tubifer, assembly GCA_020466265.1. Classification (NCBI taxonomy): domain Eukaryota; kingdom Metazoa; phylum Chordata; class Actinopteri; order Kurtiformes; family Apogonidae; genus Siphamia; species Siphamia tubifer. Next base: position 2,740,520 of record CM035794.1, on the reverse strand, counting down.
ACTCCCTAACTGACCACATAGTTACTGTAAACAACTTAAGTGGAACACCCAGTGACACAGTTAACCCTTGTGCGGTCCTTCGTAAAAGGCACACTGGCTGTGTCCTACAATCAGGTCTTAAAAACCCAGATTCCAAAGTTCAGTTCCATAGACTCATCACCCCACCCCCCAAGGATATATTACTGTTTTCAGTAGTAAGCAATGGCATCCTACAGTACGTATAAAAAGGTACATTTGTGAACCACCGGGTCTCTTTGACCTGAAGGACCGCACAAGGGTTAAACATTTAGGAGTTTTATTTGATCCACATCTTTCATTCAAAGGGTCAGGGGTCAGAGGTCAGGGCACATTAACCAAACATGTAGAACAGCCTTCTTTCGCCTGCGCAACATTAGCCAAAATTAGGAATATTCTGTCTAAAACGACTGCAGAAAAATTAATTCATGCATTTATTACATGTAGATTAGATTATTGTAACTCCTGACCCCTAACCCTCCACTGACTACTAGGGGTCAGGGGTTATTGGTATGGGCCCCTCTTATCTTAAAAATGATCTGCTTCCTGTCACGTCATGTTGGGATTATTTTTCATGTCGTGTCTGTTTCCGGTTTTATTTTGGTAACCCTCCTTCTGTGTTCATGTCTGTGTCTTTACTTCCTTCTGTGTCTTATCATGAAACCATTCCCTCCTGTGTCTTGTTAAGTGACCTGTGCTTCCCCTCCCCTTGTGTGTGTATTTAAACCCCGTGGCTGCCAAGGTGTGTTGCCAGTTTGTCTTTGTCTGTACCTTGTGTAGCTCATTGATTCACCAACGTTTTGATGCCTGTCTTGTGTACCAACCTAGTTTTCTGCCTTATGACTGTTGCCTATGACCCATTGCTTTTTCCCGGACTCTGATTCTGCCACGACCCCCTTGGATTCACTCTCTGGAACGGACGGCTCTCTTGCATTTGGACATCTATCTGAATTACGGTACCGATTTTCCCTGAACCCTTTATTACCTCTGTCACCTCTGCCTTCCCCTGTTCTGACCTTTTTGTCTGCTTTACCTAGAGCCTGTCTTATCCATGGTACTGTTGCTGTGCATATATCCTGGTTACCGAACCCTGGCCCGACTATCGACCTCGAGATTGGATTTCCCTTTTCATCAGGGACTTTGTATTATTTGTTACTGTTACAAATAAAAACTGCTATGCTTTTATGCAATCCATCTGGTTCCTCTGCTTCTTGGGTCCACTCTCAAAGTTTGTCCGTGATAGTTCCGTACCAGCCCAAAGGACCTATTTCACAAATTCCGCATTTCGCACCGGACATACGTCAGAGGAGTGTACCCCTACTTCTGCACCAGTAAAAGTTAAATGTCACAGATGACAGCATGGACCAACAGTTATTGTAACATACCAGGATGTTGTTGTCATGTCCAGAAGCATCTTATATTTCCTTCCACTCCTTCCCTGTTAACGGTGAAGCTAGAGGAAAATGGGTCCAGGCTATTCAGTGTTATGAAGGGCCCAGTTTTATCATTAAAACAGGAGCACTTCCGTCTGCAGCAGACACTTCACATCAGAACACTACATCTGGGGATGACGGTTTGAAACCCTAGCATTTTTCCTTGGAATGATTCTATTCCTACAGGAAAAAGGAGCCAGTATATGAACGCTGTCAAAAACGGCAGCTGTTAACGTCGCTATGAGTTGAGATAAAACAAATGTCCATGGTTTTAAAGTTATGGTGAACACAAATAAGTAATGTTGTCCTTAAACTGTAGTTGTGACCTTTAACCTTTCCATGCCAGTACATCAGTGTCAGCAGTAAACAACAGTAGCATTGGAAGGAAAGAGTGTAAATAGTGATAGAACAGTGAACAGTAGTTAGTGCAACAGCAGTAAGTCACAGTAAATGTATGAACACTGATCAAACCTGGAGTTTGGGACCATCCTCTTTTTTTATTTGTCATGGGTAACATCTAACCCTCACAAAAACCTGCCCGTCTACTACATTAGATATTATGACAAACAAACACTAACTCCTTTAGCCCGATCGGCCCATGGGTGGGCTGAGAAAATTGTGTAATTTTTCATTAATTATTAACATATAATAAATCTGGACAATGGAAATTTGTTTCAACTTTTACTCAAAGTTAAGACCCTAATGTTCATAAAAATACATATAAAGTGTACTTTAGTGATAAAAATCACCTTTAAACATGATCTTTAATGTGTGTGTGGTGAAATATAAGTTATTTTTAATCGCCGATACGCGCTATTAATTCATCCATATATTGTTCTGGTGAGGGATAAGGCGGCCATGTTTGTAGGCGTTTGAAAGAGGAGATTCTCCTGAATCTAATGACACCTCACATTCCATGAACTACATTTCCCTCTGGACAGGAAATGCATGCGTAAAAGGTGAAAGGTTAGCATCTTTGCGCACGTCGGGCGCATGCACATACTGGCCTGGGGCACACACGCTACGGCAGAGACATCTGTGTGCCGGTTATAGTTATATTTCCCGACTTTACTCGTAGTTTTAAGTCATTTTAGAGAGTTTTAGTGAGTAACAGTGAGTGACAGTGTATTTTCCTGAATGTTACTGACTGTGGTAAGCTTTGTGAAGTGTTAGCTGTTAGCCGTGCTAGCATGTAAACAACAGAGACACTACAGAGAAGCAGCTGAATGTTCAACATGTGACTGAGATCTGACTGTGGATATGAACTCAAAACAGGATGAACATCTACCCAGTAAGTTGTTGTATCTTACTGATATCTGTTTATAAACTAATAGTAATAATAATAACAATAATACTACATTTTATACTATACACATGCTAACACTGTTGACTACAGTAGTATTTTTTCAGTCTCATTTCTCATTGTATTGTTATTTTTACACATAAGTAGATAAGTTTATAATTAATCAATGATTGTTTGAGGATTTATTCACTTTCTCTGTCAAAAATAAATAACATTCTATCATTTCATGAGAAGGAAAAAGTCTCAAATCATGATTGTCTTCATTTTTCCTAGGTAGGAGGATGACACACACAAATAAAAGTGCTTTTTGCAGAAACACATGGACCAGTTCAGTCTGCTGCCAGCCCCCCCAACCTAATGATAAACCAGCCCCCACCTGATGATAACACATGGACATTTTTGGACTTTATTGCAATTGTTTGTGTTTTGAATGTTTATTAGTTATTTTGTTTAGTAAATTTGCACTAATTTTGATATTTATATTTATTCTAATTGAATTTATCATATATTTTTGCACATTTGTTCAACTTTATATTAGATTTTTACTAAAGTGTATTATTATTATTGTTATTATTATTATTATTATTATTATTATTATTATTATTGATACATTATTATATTGTTTGGAGTAAGTTCTTAATAAAACTACTCCATTTGGAGACAAAATAATCCATGTTTATATGGTTTTATTCATTTTAGTTGTGCACAAAGGTAGAAGTTGATGAAACACAAGGTAAATTTCATTTCTAAAAGCTCCAGTAGACAGTAATAGACTTCTGTAATGGATATGAGTTGTATTTTCCAGACGGATTTTACTGGAAAATTTAAATAATGTATTTGGAACAGTTTGGCACAACAGTGTGCCAAACTGTGCCAAATACACTGTCCGCCTGGTGTTATCTGGACTTAAACCTTTCTGGAGGCTTTGTCCTTTGCTCTAATTCTATCAACTTTTGTTCCTGTGTTGTAAAGGAGTTACTGAAGGTGATCAATAGTGTCTATATTCATGGAATCATTGTTAGCAGGGTGTTTTCTTTTGTCAAAAAAATAATACATTCAGGCGAGACCAAAAAATTCTATTTTATCTTTTAGTTTATTGCAGTTTATTCAGTCATAGTAGTAGCTACACTATTTTAGACAATGGGAATAGATTGTGTGAAGCCTGTAGATGTCCATAGATACAAAGAACATCCATATAAACCTTAGGATTGTGGAGCAATTCTTCATTTACTTTGGGTATGTTTTTTTAGGCGTTTTTCTCTGAAAATAGGCTCAGGGTGGAAGAGGCTAACATAAACACACACTGCCAGAGAAAAATGGGAACGGATTATGATAGCATTGGGCTAACGTTAGCATTATGCTAACGAGACGTTGACTTGAACCATAGACAGAAGAAATATAAAATAGTCAAATAGTCCATGTCCTCTATACTATCTATACATAACCCTAGAACCCTAGTCCTAGGTATAAGTGGACAGACTAATGACTGGTGGACACACTTATCACTTCAGTAACACTCATCTGTCTTTACTTTGATACTTTTTCCTCACAGAAAAAATCGTAGCCTTTAGCAAGTTTTTTTTTTCATTAGTGAATTTTCCTCCACTATTCTCCCAATATCTGCAAATGTTAAAAGCGTCAAATTTCTTCAGGAACTTGAAAAGACTGTTTCAATATTAGCGTCTTTCTACTGTCTGTACGTTTAACAGGAAGTTCGGTGACGCTCTTCTGACGTATTTACACTTATTGTGAAAATGGTCAATAGAACCCTTCGTTGTCAGAATGAAGGTTTATTGAAAGTTCCTAGGGTTTGTAAAAGTACAGTAGGAGCTGGAGCCTTTAGTTACCATGGTTACTGTCTGATGGAATCATCTTCCATTTAATATTAAAGAGGTCGACACACTTTCTAAGGACAGGGGATGCTTTGGGACTTCCTGTAACGCCCTGTGAGACGATATTTTTGTGATTTGGGATCTGTGAATAACATTGAACTGAGTTGAATTAAATGTTTAACTAAAAGTTAAGAAATAATAATAATGTTTGGTGGTGGCTGGGGTTGGGGGGTCCTCGTGTCCCGGGCCACCTGGGTTGGCCTTGGTGTGCTGGGGGGGTTTGTCGCTGCTCCCTCTTGTTCTTCGGGTTTGCGTCGGTCACGGTGGCCCCGGTGGCCCCGGTGGCTCTCTGGGGGCGGCGCCCTGTAGCTCCTGCGGCCCAGAATGGGGGGTGTCCTGTTGGCTCGGCCCCGCCTTGCCGTGATTGCTGTTCTGGGCTTCGGGGTCCTTCACACTTGCATGTTTGATCGGGTTTCGCCACCTACTGCTGAGTTCCATTTCAGTGAATGATGGGACCCGCCAGAATGTGCTGAGAATCTCTCCAGAATCTCTACTCATTCTCTTCTTGCACTAGTGTCCTCTTCTGTCCTATTCTATTCTATTCTATTCTATTGCATTCTATTTTATACTATCAAGTCATCCACAATTATGGTGCTCACTACCGTTTTGTTTAATTATTTATTTATTGAATCTCTTTTTCTTTTGTGCTGGTTTGGTTTTCTTCTCTTTTTTCGATTTATTTATTTATTTTTATTGATGGACAGTTAATAGTTGGAATAACACACCACCTTACAATCTTTAACTGCAATAGCACCGCCTATTAATTTCTGTCCCCGTTCGTCCTGTCCAGTCGTTGTTTCCCCCACACATCACTGAGGTGTAGCACTGCCCTCCCTGGCTTATAATAAAGAGTTCTAATAAAGGATGTCTGCTCAGCTTTCAGGGAGGACCGCTGATGGTCACACACATGCACTAAATATTAAAATATTTGGCTGCAAGACTAAAAAATGCATTGATCTCAAATAATGTTGACTCCCTCTGTGTGGAGTTAAAAAAAAAAAGAACAAAATGCAGACAAAAAAAGAAGTATAGAACATTTATAAAAGTGTAGAACATTTATAAAAGTGTAGAACATTTATAGAAGTGTAGAACATTTATAGAAGTGTAGAACATTTATAAAAGTGTAGAACATTTATAGAAGTGTAGAACATTTATAAAAGTGTAGAACATTTATAGAAGTGTAGAACATTTATAAAAGTGTAGAACATTTATAGAAGTATAGAACATTTATAAAAGTGTAGAACATTTATAGAAGTATAGAACATTTATAGAAGTGTAGAACATTTATAAAAGTGTAGAACATTTATAAATGGATTTTAGGAACACAGAATGTTATTGTGCGAGCACATGCAATTGATGGACTTGTTAGTGGTGGATGGTAGACCTGTTGAAGGGATGAATTTATGGGTACGCATCATCAGTAATGTTCCACTGGGTCATTGGGTGTTTCGGCCTTTCACACTATACACCCTCTCCAGTGGTGGCCAGCTGCAGGATGATCAACCCTGAGCTTGCGTCCCAAGCCCAATTAACCATGAGGTTGACCTTATTGTGATTGTCACCTCAGGGGACTATGCATGGCAGGGGCGTCCGGTTCCCTGAGTCAGGCCTATGCTGACTGCATACCTCCTGTCGTGCTACTTGGGAGCCCAGCTGGGGTCATTCCTCTTCAACCAGAGCCACCGACTGCTTCTTTCAGCTGCCTCTGATGCAGCTTTGATGGCTCTGCGCTGGCTCTGACCCCTGATGCCCAAGTCCCTCAGAAGTCTTGTGGTGGATGTTCCCACAAAGCCTCTGCATCCCACCTCCACTGGGCGGACTTCGGCCCTCCAGCCACGAAGTCTAGCTTCAGTGGCAAGCTCAGAATACCGTTGGTACTTTCTCTCATATGCCTCCTCCATGGAGTCCTCCCAGGGTACAGTGAGCTCGATGATGAATACCTTCTTTAAGGAGAGGGACCAGAGCACCAGGTCAGGCCTCAAGGTGGTAGTGGCGATCTCCGAGGGGAACACCAGCTGTTTGCCAACATCTGCCAACATCTTCCAGTCACGTGCTGGGCACAGCCGGCTTCTCTCAAACAGTGTGGAGTTGTTCCTGGTAGCTGTGGACCCTTCACGGATAAAGGCAGTTCCCCATTGAGTGTTAGAATTTGGCAGCAGTAGGGCGTTGGTGCTAGATCTTTTCTCCTCCATTGCAGCAGCCAGGCTCTTCAACACTTGGTTGTGCCGCCAAGTGTACCGTCCCTGGGTGAGGCTGGTTTTGCACCCTGTAAGTATGTGCCGGAGGGAGGCTGGTTTAGTGCACAGGATGCATGCCGGGTCTTGGCCAAGCCACTGGTGGAGGTTAACTGGTGTTGGAAGGACATCATAGGTGGCTCTGATGGCAAAGTACAAGCTCCTCGCATCCATGGCCCATATGTCTCTCCAGCTCAGCTTCCTCTTTTCGGCACCTTCCCACCGTGTCCACTGTCCTTGTTTGCCAAGGGAGACTGCCTTCGCCCATCTTTCTGCCTCCTCCTGACGCCGCACTTCCTCCACCACCATCTTCCTCCGTGTTGGCGCAGTGGCATTTTTCCAGGCTGGACGGCTAGATGTTAACCCAAGGCCTCCTCTTCCATGTTGGACATTCCCCACAATATCCGCATGTCTGAGAGCTGCTGTTGCCTCTTCCACTGCTCTTGCTGGTGTCCACTTTCGCCCAGTAGCCAACGTTGGTGCATTTTCCCTTACCAGCGGATCTTTGGATTCATTCAAGGTCATCTGCAGACGTGTTTTGGCACACTTGAACTCCTCCATAAGGCTGCTAAGGGGCAACTTGAGGACACTGTCTCCGTAGAGGCCTATGGTGGTGAGGCAGCGCGGAAGTCCAAGCCACTTCTTGATGAAGACTGTGACTCTTCTCTCCAGCTTCTCTACTGCTGAGATGGGCACCTCGTAGACTGCCAGGGGCCACAACACCCGGGGTAGTAGACCAAACTGGAAGCACCAGGACTTTAACTTCCCAGGTAATTGGGTTCTGTCAATCGTCAGTAGGCCTGCATTGACGTCGTTGCACAGTTGTTTCACCTGGACTTTATCTTTCAGGCTTGCGTCATAGCGCCTACCAAGGCTTTTGACTGGTTGCTCAGACACCATGGGTATTGGATCGTCTCCGATGAAGAACTGCAAGTCAGCAAGCACTCCCTTCACTACTGAGATGCTGCGTGACTTGGATGGTTTGATCTTCATGCGGGCCCAACTGATGTTCTCCTCCAGTTTTCTGAGTAACCTCCTGGTGCACGGGACGGTGGTAGTCAGGATAGTGATGTCGTCCATATAGGCTCTGAGGGGAGGGAGGCGCTGGCGAGAGCCAAATCTTTGGCCTCCTACGACCCATTTTGAGGCTCGGATAATGACCTCCATTGCCATTGTGAAAATCAGGGGAGATACGGTACATCCAGCCATGATGCCTACTTCCAGGTGTTGCCAGGAGGTGGTAAAGTCAGGCGTAGAGAAACAGAACTGCAGGTCCTGGAAGTAGTCTTTGACCAGGGTTGTAATGATGTCTGGGATGTTAAAGAACTTGAAGGCAGTCCAGAAGAGCTCATGGGGCACAGAGCCGAAGGCGTTGGCAAGATCCAGGAAGATCACATGGAGGTCCCCTTTCTCCAGTTTGGCCATCTGGATCTGGTGCCAGATCATGCTGGCATGTTCTAGGCACCCGGAGAAGCCTGATATTCCCGCCTTCTGAACTGACACGTCCACATACTTGTTTCTCTGCAGATACTTGGTCAACCGTTGTGCGATGACCCCAAAGAAGATCTTACCCTCCACATTAAGCAAGGCAATTGGGCGGAACTGACTGATGTTCACTGCGTCTTTCTCCTTTGGAATAAGGATCCCACCTGCCCTACGCCATGCTTTGGGAATTGACCTCTTTTGCCATACCATCTTCATGAGTTTCCAGAGAAACCTACAGACATCTGGTGCATTCTTATAAACTTTGTATGGGACTCCGTTTGGTCCAGGGGCTGATGCTGTTCTTGCCCGATGGACAATCTTCCCCACCTCCTTCCATGTTGGAGGACCGATCTGAAATTGGTGCTCTGGGGGGTCAATTGGTGGAATGTCTGGAGGAATGGCCAGGTGTTCATGGCGCTTTGGGTCGGTGTGGCTTGCTCTCAGGTGCTCCTCCAGGACGTTCTGTGTTGTTTTTAGAGCTCCACTTTTCTCCTTGGTGAAGAGAGTCTTCAGGAATTTGAAGGGATCTTTATAGAACCGTGTTCTCGTTTGTTCCTTCTTCCTCCTTCGTTTCCGTAAGTTCTCTGCTCTGTGGAGGGAAGCCAGACGTGTTTTGATGTCAGCTTGGAGGGCGGTTATGCCCTCCTTTTCCACTTCCGAGGCCTTCTTCCAAAGTTTCCTGAGTTGTCGCCGTTCTTGAACCAGGCGCTTGATCTCTTGTTGCCTCCTGGAAACTGGTGGGTTGGGAGCCTGTTTAGCAGCTTTCGTCTGTAGCAGTCCAAAGCGTTCTGCTCCATACTGATATATGATGTTTCCCATTTTCTCCAACTTCTTCTCCACTGTGCCTCGAAGTTGTTCAAGAGACCGGGCCAGATCATCATTCACCGTTTTCCACAGCTTCTTTTCTGCAGCGCTGGGCCACATTACACGCAGTTTGTGGCCTGGGAGTCTCCGCTCGGTTGCAGGTCGGCGGGTTGGGGTGGGTTCCACCACTGATGTTTGTTCCTCCGCTAGTTCAGTGCTAGGGGTTACCTCTTCCATGACAGGGGTGCTGATGCTCTCCAAACTATGGTTTTCATCCAGTTGGTGAACTTCATTCGACTGACTTGACTCCTTCCGCAAGAAGTAGTCAATGCGAGGCCCCTGGCTCTCATCACCCAAGCACCTTTTCTTTCCCTGGTGGATCCTCAGCCCCCGGAAAGATGTTACTTTCCTCCATCCACAGCTACATATCTGCAGCTTATGGTCTGCTGCTGTGGCAAGGCTTGAGCTGGTTACTGTGGTGTTTTCTTGCACTGTGCTGTCTTTACTCATAGTCATTTCCAGTCCAGTCGTTATCATTTTGTCAGCCGGTGAGTCTTCTTTCGCCCCCGCTCTCGCAGACTCTGGGGGTATTCTCTATAGAAGTGTAGAACATTTATAAAAGTGTAGAACATTTATAAAAGTGTAGAACATTTATAGAAGTGTAGAACATTTATAGAAGTGTAGAACATTTATAGAAGTATAGAACATTTATAGAAGTGTAGAACATTTATAAAAGTGTAGAACATTTATAGAAGTATAGAACATTTATAGAAGTATAGAACATTTATAGAAGTGTAGAACATTTATAAAAGTGTAGAAGATTTATAGAAGTATAGAACATTTATAAAAGTGTAGAACATTTATAAAAGTATAGAACATTTATAGAAGTATAGAACATTTATAGAAGTGTAGAACATTTATAAAAGTGTAGAAGATTTATAGAAGTATAGAACATTTATAAAAGTGTAGAACATTTATAGAAGTATAGAACATTTATAGAAGTGTAGAACATTTATAGAAGTGTAGAACATTTATAGAAGTATAGAACATTTATAAAAGTGTAGAACATTTATAGAAGTATAGAACATTTATAGAAGTGTAGAACATTTATAAAAGTGTAGAAGATTTATAGAAGTATAGAACATTTATAAAAGTGTAGAACATTTATAGAAGTATAGAACATTTATAGAAGTGTAGAACATTTATAAAAGTGTAGAACATTTATAGAAGTATAGAACATTTATAGAAGTATAGAACATTTATAAAAGTGTAGAACATTTATAGAAGTATAGAACATTTATAGAAGTGTAGAACATTTATAGAAGTATAGAACATTTATAGAAGTATAGAACATTTATAGAAGTGTAGAACATTTATAGAAGTGTAGAACATTTATAGAAGTATAGAACATTTATAGAAGTATAGAACATTTATAGAAGTGTAGAACATTTATAGAAGTGTAGAACATTTATAAAAGTGTAGAACATTTATAAAAGTGTAGAACATTTATAGAAGTATAGAACATTTATAGAAGTATAGAACATTTATAGAAGTGTAGAACATTTATAGAAGTGTAGAACATTTATAGAAGTGTAGAACATTTATAAAAGTGTAGAACATTTATAGAAGTATAGAACATTTATAAAAGTGTAGAACATTTATAAAAGTGTAGAACATTTATAAAAGTGTAGAACATTTATAGAAGTATAGAACATTTATAGAAGTATAGAACATTTATAGAAGTATAGAACATTTATAGAAGTGTAGAACATTTATAGAAGTGTAGAACATTTATAGAAGTGTAGAACATTTATAAAAGTGTAGAACATTTATAGAAGTATAGAACATTTATAAAAGTGTAGAACATTTATAGAAGTGAAGAACATTTATAGAAGTATAGAACATTTATAGAAGTGTAGAACATTTATAGAAGTGTAGAACATTTATAGAAGTGTAGAACATTTATAGAAGTATAGAACATTTATAGAAGTGTAGAACATTTATAGAAGTAAAGAACATTTATAGAAGTATAGAACAATTACTTGCAGTACTTTGAGCACGTCTGATAAGATTTAGAATTCATCATCAATTCATCAATCTTCAATATTTACACTTGATTCTCTTCCAGGACCAGGAGGAGATGTGATGTTCCTGCTGTCACATCTGTAAGCCCCTCCCACCAGACACAAGCCCCTCCCACTGTCTGAACAAAGTCCTGTGATAGTTGACTTATTCTTCTGTTTTACTGCTCTGCCAAAGATCCTCTGCACCTCGTCCACACACGTGTCAAAGCAACAGTTCCAAAAAACTACTGCCTTCCATGAGGAGCAGCAGGAGATCATCTGCTGAGGAGCAGGAATGAAGGGAGTTGACTGGATCCACTGCAGCAGCTGCTGAAGCAGAAAATAGGTCAGTATGGAACTGGAACTGTTGTGAAAGTGTAGAACTGTTGTGAAAGAGTAGAACTGTTGTGAAAGTGTAGAACTGTTTTAAAAGTGTAGAACTGTTGTAAAAGTGTAGAACTGTTGTAAAAGTGTAGAACTGTTGTGAAAGTGTAGAACTGTTGTAAAAGTGTAGAACTGTTGTAAAAGTGTAGAACTGTTGTAAAAGTGTAGAACTGTTGTAAAAGTGTAGAACTGTTGTAAAAGAGTAGAACTGTTGTGAAAGTGTAGAACTGTTGTAAAAGAGTAGAACTGTTGTAAAAGTGTAGAACTGTTGTAAAAGAGTAGAACTGTTGTAAAAGTGTAGAACTGTTGTAAAAGTGTAGAACTGTTGTAAAAGTGTAGAACTGTTGTAAAAGTGTAGAACTGTTGTAAAAGAGTAGAACTGTTGTAAAAGTGTAGAACTGTTGTAAAAGTGTAGAACTGTTGTAAAAGTGTAGAACTGTTGTAAAAGTGTAGAACTGTTGTAAAAGTGTAGAACTGTTGTAAAAGAGTAGAACTGTTGTGAAAGTGTAGAACTGTTGTAAAAGAGTAGAACTGTTGTAAAAGAGTAGAACTGTTGTAAAAGTGTAGAACTGTTGTAAAAGTGTAGAACTGTTGTAAAAGTGTAGAACTGTTGTAAAAGTGTAGAACTGTTGTGAAAGTGTAGAACTGCTGTAAAAGTGTAGAACTGTTGTAAAAGTGTAGAACTGTTGTGAAAGTGTAGAACTGTTGTAAAAGTGTAGAACTGTTGTGAAAGTGTAGAACTGTTGTGAAAGTGTCGAACTGTTTTAAAAGTGTAGAACTGTTGTGAAAGTGTCGAACTGTTTTAAAAGTGTAGAACTGTTGTAAAAGAGTAGAACTGTTGTGAAAGTGTAGAACTGTTGTAAAAGAGTAGAACTGTTGTGAAAGTGTAGAACTGTTGTGAAAGAGTAGAACTGTTGTGAAAGTGTCGAACTGTTTTAAAAGTGTAGAACTGTTGTGAAAGTGTCGAACTGTTTTAAAAGTGTAGAACTGTTGTAAAAGAGTAGAACTGTTGTGAAAGTGTAGAACTGTTGTAAAAGTGTAGAACTGTTGTAAAAGTGTAGAACTGTTGTAAAAGTGTAGAACTGTTGTAAAAGAGTAGAACTGTTGTGAAAGTGTAGAACTGTTGTAAAAGTGTAGAACTGTTGTAAAAGTGTAGAACTGTTGTAAAAGAGTAGAACTGTTGTAAAAGAGTAGAACTGTTGTGAAAGTGTAGAACTGTTGTAAAAGTGTAGAACTGTTGTAAAAGTGTAGAACTGTTTTAAAAGTGTAGAACTGTTGTAAAAGAGTAGAACTGTTGTGAAAGTGTAGAACTGTTGTAAAAGTGTAGAACTGTTGAAAAAGTGTAGAACTGTTGTAAAAGTGTAGAACTGTTGAAAAAGTGTAGAACTGTTGTAAAAGTGTAGAACTGTTTTAAAAGTGTAGAACTGTTGTAAAAGAGTAGAACTGTTGTGAAAGTGTAGAACTGTTGTAAAAGAGTAGAACTGTTGTGAAAGTGTAGAACTGTTGTGAAAGAGTAGAACTGTTGTGAAAGTGTCGAACTGTTTTAAAAGTGTAGAACTGTTGTAAAAGAGTAGAACTGTTGTGAAAGTGTAGAACTGTTGTAAAAGTGTAGAACTGTTGTGAAAGTGTAGAACTGTTGTGAAAGAGTAGAACTGTTGTGAAAGTGTCGAACTGTTGAAAAAGTGTAGAACTGTTGTAAAAGTGTAGAACTGTTTTAAAAGTGTAGAACTGTTGTAAAAGTGTAGAACTGTTTTAAAAGTGTAGAACTGTTGTAAAAGAGTAGAACTGTTGTGAAAGTGTAGAACTGTTGTAAAAGTGTAGAACTGTTGAAAAAGTGTAGAACTGTTGTAAAAGTGTAGAACTGTTGAAAAAGTGTAGAACTGTTGTAAAAGAGTAGAACTGTTGTGAAAGTGTAGAACTGTTGTAAAAGAGTAGAACTGTTGTGAAAGTGTAGAACTGTTGTGAAAGAGTAGAACTGTTGTGAAAGTGTCGAACTGTTTTAAAAGTGTAGAACTGTTGTAAAAGAGTAGAACTGTTGTAAAAGTGTAGAACTGTTGTGAAAGTGTAGAACTGTTGTGAAAGTGTCGAACTGTTGTAAAAGAGTAGAACTGTTGTGAAAGTGTAGAACTGTTGTAAAAGTGTAGAACTGTTGTAAAAGTGTAGAACTGTTGTAAAAGTGTAGAACTGTTGTAAAAGAGTAGAACTGTTGTGAAAGTGTAGAACTGTTGTAAAAGTGTAGAACTGTTGTAAAAGTGTAGAACTGTTGTAAAAGTGTAGAACTGTTGTAAAAGAGTAGAACTGTTGTGAAAGTGTAGAACTGTTGTAAAAGTGTAGAACTGTTGTAAAAGTGTAGAACTGTTGTAAAAGTGTAGAACTGTTTTAAAAGTGTAGAACTGTTGTAAAAGAGTAGAACTGTTGTGAAAGTGTAGAACTGTTGTAAAAGTGTAGAACTGTTGAAAAAGTGTAGAACTGTTGTGAAAGTGTAGAACTGTTGTAAAAGTGTAGAACTGTTGAAAAAGTGTAGAACTGTTTTAAAAGTGTAGAACTGTTGAAAAAGTGTAGAACTGTTGTAAAAGTGTAGAACTGTTTTAAAAGTGTAGAACTGTTGTAAAAGAGTAGAACTGTTGTGAAAGTGTAGAACTGTTGTAAAAGAGCAGAACTGTTGTGAAAGTGTAGAACTGTTGTGAAAGTGTAGAACTGTTGTAAAAGAGTAGAACTGTTGTGAAAGTGTAGAACTGTTGTAAAAGTGTAGAACTGTTGTGAAAGTGTAGAACTGTTGTGAAAGAGTAGAACTGTTGTGAAAGTGTCGAACTGTTGAAAAAGTGTAGAACTGTTGTAAAAGTGTAGAACTGTTTTAAAAGTGTAGAACTGTTGTAAAAGAGTAGAACTGTTGTGAAAGTGTAGAACTGTTGTGAAAGAGTAGAACTGTTGTGAAAGTGTCGAACTGTTTTAAAAGTGTAGAACTGTTGTAAAAGTGTAGAACTGTTTTAAAAGTGTAGAACTGTTGTAAAAGAGTAGAACTGTTGTGAAAGTGTAGAACTGTTGTAAAAGTGTAGAACTGTTGAAAAAGTGTAGAACTGTTGTAAAAGTGTAGAACTGTTGAAAAAGTGTAGAACTGTTTTAAAAGTGTAGAACTGTTGTAAAAGAGTAGAACTGTTGTGAAAGTGTAGAACTGTTGTAAAACAGTAGAACTGTTGTAAAAGTGTAGAACTGTTGTAAAAGTGTAGAACTGTTGTAAAAGAGTAGAACTGTTTTAAAAGTGTAGAACTGTTGTAAAAGAGTAGAACTGTTGTGAAAGTGTAGAACTGTTGTAAAAGAGTAGAACTGTTGTAAAAGTGTAGAACTGTTGTAAAACAGTAGAACTGTTGTAAAAGTGTAGAACTGTTTTAAAATTGTAGAACTGTTGTAAAAGAGTAGAACTGTTGTGAAAGTGTAGAACTGTTGTAAAAGAGTAGAACTGTTGTGAAAGTGTAGAACTGTTGTAAAAGTGTAGAACTGTTGTGAAAGTGTAGAACTGTTGTGAAAGAGTAGAACTGTTGTGAAAGTGTCGAACTGTTGAAAAAGTGTAGAACTGTTGTAAAAGTGTAGAACTGTTTTAAAAGTGTAGAACTGTTGTAAAAGAGTAGAACTGTTGTGAAAGTGTAGAACTGTTGTGAAAGAGTAGAACTGTTGTGAAAGTGTCGAACTGTTTTAAAAGTGTAGAACTGTTGTAAAAGAGTAGAACTGTTGTGAAAGTGTAGAATTGTTGTAAAAGTGTAGAACTGTTGTGAAAGTGTAGAACTGTTGTGAAAGAGTAGAACTGTTGTGAAAGTGTCGAACTGTTTTAAAAGTGTAGAACTGTTGTGAAAGTGTCGAACTGTTTTAAAAGTGTAGAACTGTTGTAAAAGAGTAGAACTGTTGTGAAAGTGTAGAACTGTTGTAAAAGTGTAGAACTGTTGTAAAAGTGTAGAACTGTTGTAAAACTGTAGAACTGTTGTAAAAGAGTAGAACTGTTGTGAAAGTGTAGAACTGTTGTAAAAGTGTAGAACTGTTGTAAAAGTGTAGAACTGTTTTAAAAGTGTAGAACTGTTGTAAAAGAGTAGAACTGTTGTGAAAGTGTAGAACTGTTGTAAAAGTGTAGAACTGTTGAAAAAGTGTAGAACTGTTTTAAAAGTGTAGAACTGTTGTAAAAGAGTAGAACTGTTGTGAAAGTGTAGAACTGTTGTAAAACAGTAGAACTGTTGTAAAAGTGTAGAACTGTTGTAAAAGTGTAGAACTGTTGTAAAAGAGTAGAACTGTTTTAAAAGTGTAGAACTGTTGTAAAAGAGTAGAACTGTTGTGAAAGTGTAGAACTGTTGTAAAAGAGTAGAACTGTTGTAAAAGTGTAGAACTGTTGTAAAACAGTAGAACTGTTGTAAAAGTGTAGAACTGTTTTAAAATTGTAGAACTGTTGTAAAAGAGTAGAACTGTTGTGAAAGTGTAGAACTGTTGTAAAAGAGTAGAACTGTTGTGAAAGTGTAGAACTGTTGTAAAAGTGTAGAACTGTTGTGAAAGTGTAGAACTGTTGTGAAAGAGTAGAACTGTTGTGAAAGTGTCGAACTGTTGAAAAAGTGTAGAACTGTTGTAAAAGTGTAGAACTGTTTTAAAAGTGTAGAACTGTTGTAAAAGAGTAGAACTGTTGTGAAAGTGTAGAACTGTTGTGAAAGAGTAGAACTGTTGTGAAAGTGTCGAACTGTTTTAAAAGTGTAGAACTGTTGTAAAAGAGTAGAACTGTTGTGAAAGTGTAGAATTGTTGTAAAAGTGTAGAACTGTTGTGAAAGTGTAGAACTGTTGTGAAAGAGTAGAACTGTTGTGAAAGTGTCGAACTGTTTTAAAAGTGTAGAACTGTTGTGAAAGTGTCGAACTGTTTTAAAAGTGTAGAACTGTTGTAAAAGAGTAGAACTGTTGTGAAAGTGTAGAACTGTTGTAAAAGTGTAGAACTGTTGTAAAAGTGTAGAACTGTTGTAAAACTGTAGAACTGTTGTAAAAGAGTAGAACTGTTGTGAAAGTGTAGAACTGTTGTAAAAGTGTAGAACTGTTGTAAAAGTGTAGAACTGTTTTAAAAGTGTAGAACTGTTGTAAAAGAGTAGAACTGTTGTGAAAGTGTAGAACTGTTGTAAAAGTGTAGAACTGTTGAAAAAGTGTAGAACTGTTGTAAAAGTGTAGAACTGTTGAAAAAGTGTAGAACTGTTTTAAAAGTGTAGAACTGTTGTAAAAGAGTAGAACTGTTGTGAAAGTGTAGAACTGTTGTAAAACAGTAGAACTGTTGTAAAAGTGTAGAACTGTTGTAAAAGTGTAGAACTGTTGTAAAAGAGTAGAACTGTTTTAAAAGTGTAGAACTGTTGTAAAAGAGTAGAACTGTTGTGAAAGTGTAGAACTGTTGTAAAAGAGTAGAACTGTTGTAAAAGTGTAGAACTGTTGTAAAACAGTAGAACTGTTGTAAAAGTGTAGAACTGTTTTAAAATTGTAGAACTGTTGTAAAAGAGTAGAACTGTTGTGAAAGTGTAGAACTGTTGTGAAAGTGTAGAACTGTTGTAAAAGAGTAGAACTGTTGTAAAAGTGTAGAACTGTTGTAAAAGTGTAGAACTGTTGTAAAAGTGTAGAACTGTTGTAAAAGAGTAGAACTGTTGTAAAAGTGTAGAACTGTTGTAAAAGAGTAGAACTGTTTTAAAAGTGTAGAACTGTTGTAAAAGAGTAGAACTGTTGTGAAAGTGTAGAACTGTTGTAAAAGAGTAGAACTGTTGTAAAAGTGTAGAACTATTGTAAAACAGTAGAACTGTTGTAAAAGTGTAGAACTGTTTTAAAATTGTAGAACTGTTGTAAAAGAGTAGAACTGTTGTGAAAGTGTAGAACTGTTGTGAAAGTGTAGAACTGTTGTAAAAGAGTAGAACTGTTGTAAAAGTGTAGAACTGTTGTAAAAGTGTAGAACTGTTGTAAAAGTGTAGAACTGTTGTAAAAGAGTAGAACTGTTGTAAAAGTGTAGAACTGTTGTAAAAGAGTAGAACTGTTGTGAAAGTGTAGAACTGTTGTAAAAGTGTAGAACTGTTGTAAAAGAGTAGAACTGTTGTAAAAGTGTAGAACTGTTGTAAAAGAGTAGAACTGTTGTAAAAGTGTAGAACTGTTGTAAAAGTGTAGAACTGTTGTAAAAGAGTAGAACTGTTTTAAAAGTGTAGAACTGTTGTAAAAGAGTAGAACTGTTGTGAAAGTGTAGAACTGTTGTAAAAGTGTAGAACTGTTGTAAAAGTGTAGAACTGTTTTAAAAGTGTAGAACTGTTGTAAAAGAGTAGAACTGTTGTGAAAGTGTAGAACTGTTGTAAAAGAGTAGAACTGTTGTAAAAGTGTAGAACTGTTGTAAAAGAGTAGAACTGTTGTGAAAGTGTAGAACTGTTGTGAAAGTGTAGAACTGTTGTAAAAGTGTAGAACTGTTGTGAAAGTGTAGAACTGTTGTAAAAGTGTAGAACTGTTGTAAAAGTGTAGAACTGTTGTAAAAGAGTAGAACTGTTGTGAAAGTGTAGAACTGTTGTAAAAGAGTAGAACTGTTGTAAAAGTGTAGAACTGTTGTAAAACAGTAGAACTGTTGTAAAAGTGTAGAACTGTTTTAAAATTGTAGAACTGTTGTAAAAGAGTAGAACTGTTGTGAAAGTGTAGAACTGTTGTGAAAGTGTAGAACTGTTGTAAAAGTGTAGAACTGTTGTGAAAGTGTAGAACTGTTGTAAAAGTGTAGAACTGTTGTAAAAGTGTAGAACTGTTTTAAAAGTGTAGAACTGTTGTAAAAGTGTAGAACTGTTGTAAAAGAGTAGAACTGTTGTAAAAGTGTAGAACTGTTGTAAAAGAGTAGAACTGTTGTAAAAGTGTAGAACTGTTGTAAAAGAGTAGAACTGTTGTAAAAGTGTAGAACTGTTGTAAAAGTGTAGAACTGTTGTAAAAGAGTAGAACTGTTTTAAAAGTGTAGAACTGTTGTAAAAGAGTAGAACTGTTGTGAAAGTGTAGAACTGTTGTAAAAGAGTAGAACTGTTGTAAAAGTGTAGAACTGTTGTAAAACAGTAGAACTGTTGTAAAAGTGTAGAACTGTTTTAAAATTGTAGAACTGTTGTAAAAGAGTAGAACTGTTGTGAAAGTGTAGAACTGTTGTGAAAGTGTAGAACTGTTGTAAAAGAGTAGAACTGTTGTAAAACTGTAGAACTGTTATAAAAGTGTAGAACTGTTGTAAAAGTGTAGAACTGTTGTAAAAGAGTAGAACTGTTGTAAAAGTGTAGAACTGTTGTAAAAGAGTAGAACTGTTGTGAAAGTGTAGAACTGTTGTAAAAGAGTAGAACTGTTGTGAAAGTGTAGAACTGTTGTAAAAGAGTAGAACTGTTGTAAAAGTGTAGAACTGTTGTAAAACAGTAGAACTGTTGTAAAAGTGTAGAACTGTTTTAAAATTGTAGAACTGTTGTAAAAGAGTAGAACTGTTGTGAAAGTGTAGAACTGTTGTGAAAGTGTAGAACTGTTGTAAAAGTGTAGAACTGTTGTGAAAGTGTAGAACTGTTGTAAAAGTGTAGAACTGTTGTAAAAGTGTAGAACTGTTGTAAAAGAGTAGAACTGTTGTAAAAGTGTAGAACTGTTGTAAAAGAGTAGAACTGTTGTAAAAGTGTAGAACTGTTGTAAAAGAGTAGAACTGTTGTAAAAGTGTAGAACTGTTGTAAAAGTGTAGAACTGTTGTAAAAGAGTAGAACTGTTTTAAAAGTGTAGAACTGTTGTAAAAGAGTAGAACTGTTGTGAAAGTGTAGAACTGTTGTAAAAGTGTAGAACTGTTGTAAAAGTGTAGAACTGTTTTAAAAGTGTAGAACTGTTGTAAAAGAGTAGAACTGTTGTGAAAGTGTAGAACTGTTGTAAAAGAGTAGAACTGTTGTAAAAGTGTAGAACTGTTGTAAAAGAGTAGAACTGTTGTGAAAGTGTAGAACTGTTGTAAAAGTGTAGAACTGTTGTGAAAGTGTAGAACTGTTGTAAAAGTGTAGAACTGTTGTAAAAGTGTAGAACTGTTGTAAAAGAGTAGAACTGTTGTAAAAGTGTAGAACTGTTGTAAAAGTGTAGAACTGTTGTAAAAGTGTAGAACTGTTGTAAAAGAGTAGAACTGTTGTAAAAGTGTAGAACTGTTGTAAAAGTGTAGAACTGTTGTAAAAGAGTAGAACTGTTGTAAAAGAGTAGAACTGTTGTAAAAGAGTAGAACTATCTCTCACCATCTCTCTCCATCTCTGTCAATCTCTCCTTCCATCTCTCTCCATCTCTCATCATCTCTCTCTATCTCTCTCTCCATCTCTCACCATCTCTCATCATCTCTCTCTATCTCTCTCTCCATCTCTCTCCATCTCTCATCATCTCTCTCTATCTCTCTCTCCATCTCTCACCATCTCTCTCTATCTCTCTCTCCATCTCTCACCATCTCTCTCTATCTCTCTCTCCATCTCTCACCATCTCTCTCCATCTCTCACAATCTCTCTCTATCTCTCTCTCCATCTCTCTCCATCTCTCATCATCTCTCTCTATCTCTCTCTCCATCTCTCACCATCTCTCTCTATCTCTCTCTCCATCTCTCACAATCTCTCTCTATCTCTCTCTCCATCTCTCACAATCTCTCTCTATCTCTCTCTCCATCTCTCACCATCTCTCTCCATCTCTCTCTCCATCTCTCACCATCTCTCTCCATCTCTCACAATCTCTCTCTATCTCTCTCTCCATCTCTCACAATCTCTCTCTATCTCTCTCTCCATCTCTCACCATCTCTCACCATCTCTCTCCATCTCTCACCATCTCTCTCCATCTCTCAACATCTCTCTCCATCTCTCTCCATCTCTCACCATCTCTCACCATCTCTCTCCATCTCTCACCATCTCTCTCCATCTCTCACCATCTCTCTCCATCTCTCACCATCTCTCTCCATCTCTCTCCATCTCTCACCATCTCTCTCCATCTCTCACCATCTCTCTCCATCTCTCACCATCTCTCTCCATCTCTCACCATCTCTCTCCATCTCTCACCATCTCTCTCCATCTCTCACCATCTCTCTCCATCTCTCTCCATCTCTCACCATCTCTCTCCATCTCTCACCATCTCTCTCCATCTCTCTCCATCTCTCACCATCTCTCTCCATCTCTCTCCATCTCTCTCCATCTCTCACCATCTCTCTCCATCTCTCACCATCTCTCTCCATCTCTCTCCATCTCTCACCATCTCTCTCCATCTCTCTCCATCTCTCTCCATCTCTCACCATCTCTCACCATCTCTCTCCATCTCTCTCCATCTCTCTCCATCTCTCACCATCTCTCTCCATCTCTGTCCATCTCTCACTATCTCTCTCCACCTCTCTCCATCTCTCACCATCTTTCACCATCTCTCTCCATCTCTCACTATCTCTCTCCATCTCTCACCATCGCTCACAATCTCTCACCATCTCTCACCACCTCTCACTATCTCTGTGCATCTCTCACTATCTCTGTCCGTCTCTCTCTCCATCTCTGTCCATCTCTCACCATCTCTCTCCATCGTTCACCATCTCTCTCTATCTCTCACCATCTCTCACCATCTCTCTCCATCTCTCACCCTCTCTCTATCTCTTACCATCTCTCACCATCTCTCACTATCTCTGTTGTGACGACCCTGGGTTTTTCCTGATCCCTAATAGTGTCTCCCTTTTGTTTCTGAGTGCCTGTGGCTGGAGGGTCGTCAGGCTGGATGAGCTACACCTGGGCAGACTGGCTCACCTGCCTTTAAAGATGGCTGCCGAACCGGTCGCTCTCTCTCTCTGACACCATGCGGCAGCCAGTCTCTCTCCAGCTCTCCTACATTTTTGATTTGTTTGTTTAACACACACCCATACTCACTCATCCATACACGCTTTACACTACTGATCTTACTGACTTTTCCATGTTTCATGTTCTGTTTTTGTTTAGAGAAGTGGGCCAATAAATGGTAAAAAGGCTATTCTGTGTGAATTTCCTCTTTTTTGTTGCAAGCTTGAGCCAGCTTGTAACAAATGGGGGCTCGTCCGGGATTGTTTTCCCTGGAGTGGTAGAGGTTGTTGCCTGCTAGTCTGCCGTCACTATGGGTAAGTAGGCACCATTCTTTTGAGGAAGTTCCACAGATAGAACGGCATTGGCTTTTGGTTGAATTGTTAGCCTGAGTAATAAAGCATGGTGGCTGAGTAGAGCATTTGTGTAAGCTGGCCTAGTTTTGTTTCCAGGTTGTCCCTGGTGTGGGGTAAAAATTACAGGGGTTACCTCCAGAGTTATTTTCCTGTTAGGCATAAGCAGCAATGTCCTCTCGGGGGCTTGTTGGTTTGTTGTTTTAGTTTGTTGTTTTTGTGCATAAACACGATAAGACATTGTCTTTGGGTACACGTCCATGGCTGTCGTGGTGGGTAACAGCATAGCTGGGGCTTAACCGGGTCATTGGGTTTTGTGTTTAAAACACCCGTCGTGGCATGCATGAAGACTAGGGTTGAGTAAAGGTAGACAGTATTGGATAGGCAGTCAGATAGGGGAGAAGTGCTCTGGAGGTTTAAAACACTGTCTGGACACCAGGTTCAGCTGGTTTGTTTTGGCCTAGCTTATTAATGATTGAGAGGTAGTTGGCCGGTCTATTTTGCTGTTAATTTGATTATTGGTTTAATGGTGGCTGTTTGAGCTGGCTGCATGTTTTCAGATAGGTTTTGTGTTGTAGCAGGTTGCTAAGTGATTCTAGTTGATCTTTGGGTCCTGTCGAGAGGATGGCTACAGTAAGGGAATTTGTAGAGTGTCCAAGTGTGGACTTGTTAGACAAGTGTACCAGGGATCAGTTATTTAAAATTGCTGAACATTATGGGATAGAGCTTTCTAAGCAGGATCGGAAGGAGCTTCTGATAGCAACTCTAACAGACCAGTTAGAGAGGTCAGGAATTTTGACTGGCAGGGCAGAGTCTAGTCAGCTAAAAGTAAATGAGTTGGCCATAGGTGGCGCAGCTGCTGGTCCTGTGTCATCTGGGGGTTCTGGGTCTCTTTTTTCTGACTTTGGTGCACTGACCTTTGAACAAAGGAAAGAGCTGTTGCTGTTACAGAGTGAACGTGAGGACCGTGTTCGTGCACAGGAAGAGAAGGCTCGTGCTCGGGAGTGTGAGTTAGAGTTTGAAAAGCTAAAGTTGCGTGAAGTTGAATTGCAACAGGAGCGTTACAGGTTAGATCTTGTAAGGGATGGCAAGCTTTCTCCAGTGTCTCCTGTGGGGGCGCCAGCTTCGTTTGATGTGGCCTATAACTTGAGGTTACTACCTCGGTTCAGTGAGAAGGACGTGGATACTTTTTTTTGCCTGTTTGAGCGGCTCAGTCAGTCACGGCAGTGGTCTAATCCAGAGAAGACATTGCTTTTGCAATGTGTGTTTACTGGTAAGGCTCAACAAGCTTGTTCTGCTCTGAGTGTAGCTGACAGTCAGGACTATCGCAAAGTTAAGTCTGCTGTGTTGAAAGCTTATGAACTGGTGCCGGAAGCGTACAGACAACAGTTTAGAAAGTTAAGGAAGTCGGAAGGGCAGACTTATGTGGAACTGGTTCAAGAGTTGACTGTACAGTTTGATCGGTGGGTTTCAGCTTCAGAGGTAGAGAGTTTGGAGCAGTTGAGGGAGCTAGTGCTCTTAGAGCAATTCAAAAATATCCTTCCTGAACGTGTTACCACCTACCTGAGTGAGCATCAGGTTAGGGAGGTGACAGAAGCGGCAGTGTTAGCTGATGAATACACTTTAACACATAAGATGCATACAGGTGGGCGAAATGACTGGGGGCGCAGAGATGATTTCTCTACCGGCCGCCCAGCAAAGGTTGTTGAAGTGGTGGAGAGCCCAGTGTTGAGGCCCTCTCATGGCTGGCGTGGGAAAGATAGGAACCAGACTTGTAACTTTTGTTTGGGGAGAGGTCACTGGAAAAATGAGTGTCCAGTATTGAAAGCCAAAAATAAGCCATTACAATTTAGTCGTGGTCCAAAGTCGGTTGCCCTTGCTGCTTCAGTCCATCTGGTTGGTAGGGATGAGGTTATCGCTGCTGTCAAATTGCATACTGCCCCTAAACCAGCTGCTGTTGCAGTTTCTGACTCAGGCCCAAAGCAGGCTGAGTTACAGCTTGACGCTGCCTTGAGGTTGGAAGAGTGTGACCTAGGTTATGCACCTTACATTTATGAAGGTCATGTATCTTTGCCAGGCAGTGATAGGAAAGTGCCGGTCAAGATTTTGAGGGACACTGGGGCATTGGAGTCTTACATTGTGGAGTCTGCTCTCCCGTTTTCCTCAGAAACTGACACTGGCAGTTCTGTGCTATTTCGAGGAATGGGTATGCAGGTGCTATCTGCTCCTCTGCATCGGTTGATGTTGCAATGTTCTTTAGTGCAGGGTGAGGTGGACATGGGGGTCCTACCTGCGTTGCCTGTTCCAGGGGTCTCAGTCATTCTGGGAAATGAGTTAGCTGGTAACAAAGTATGGTCTGTGTCTCCATCACCTGTGGTTACCTCTAAACCTGTAGTGCCAGAGCTTACTGACGCCGAGCAGAGTCTCATGGAGGTGTTTCCAGCCTGTGCTGTAACCCGAGCCCAGGCCTGTAAAATACAGGGGCCACAAGAAGCCAAGGTGGATTTAGGGGAAGTTGTTTCACTGTCTGTCTTTCCAGTGTCTGTCTCTCGCAGTGAGTTGGCCGACCAGCAGCGAGAAGATCCTTTGATACAGGAGCTCCTATCTCAGGTTCGCCCAGCAAGCAAAAATGTCCAGTGCAGCCCATGGGTATTTCCTACAAGAGGGGGTAGTGGTTAGAAAATGGTTACCTCAAGGTGAGAGTTTTGCTGGAGAGCCAATATTCCAGATTGTAGTGCCACCGAAACTGAGAGAAAGTGTTTTGCTAACAGCTCATGATGATGTTGCAGGGCATTTGGGAGTGCAGAAAACTTACAACCGGGTGCTGAAGTACTTTTACTGGCCCAGATTGAAGAAGGATATTTCTGCATACATAAAGACTTGTCATATTTGTCAGTTAACCGGTAAACCCAATCAAACTATTAAACCTGTTCCTTTGTCTCCTATTCCTGCAGTGTCCAGCCCGTTTGAGCACCTGCTCATAGACTGTGTCGGCCCTTTGCCTAAGTCCAAAGCCGGAAGTGTGTTCTTGCTGACTGTGATGTGCCAAACCACACGGTATCCAGCTGCATATCCCTTGCGGAATATAACTACAAAATCTGTGCTGAAGGCTTTAAGTCAGTTTATCTCAGTCTTTGGTATTCCTAAGGTTATTCAGTCAGACCAGGGTACAAATTTCACTTCACAGATGTTAGCAGAGGTTTTGAAACAGCTCCATGTGAAGCATGTTACCTCTAGTGCCTACCATCCTCAAAGCCAGGGGGCTCTGGAGAGGTTTCATCAAACCCTGAAATCATTGTTGCGGTCATACTGCAGTGAGTTGAACAAAGACTGGGAGGAGGGGTTACCTTGGTTATTACTAGCTGCCAGGGAAGTGGTGCATTCCAGTACAGGGTTTAGCCCAAATGATTTAGTCTTTGGACACCATGTTCGAGGCCCGTTAGTGGTACTGCAGGAGGATTGGCAGGTACCTGATCCCCCAGGTAAATTGTTGGACTATGTTAATGGATTCAAGCGACGGCTCTTTGAAGCTGTGAGGCTGGCAAAGGAAAAGCTGGAGGTTTCTCAAAAGAAAATGAAGAAATTGTATGATCGGCGTGCTGAAAAACGTGTTTTTTCCCCAGGTGATCAGGTGTTAGCCTTGTTGCCTCTGGTAAGCTCCCCTTTCCAGGCAAAATTTGTTGGTCCTTATTCTGTGATACGGCAGGTGTCAGATCAGAACTATGTCATCTCTACCCCAGATAGGAGGAAGGCTAGTCAGTTGTGTCACGTTAACCTGTTAAAGCCTTATTTTTCTCGTTCTGGTCCAGTAGGACCAGGGACAGGGGTAACCTCAGTGGCTGTGGCAGCGCCTCTTGTGGTTACTGGGACACAGTCAGGGGGAGAAGCCAGAGCAGATGAACTTGAGGTCACTGACTGTTTGACACAAGGTCGATTGAAAAATTCAGAGTTTCTGGGTAAGCTTGAAGTGTTGCTGGACCATTTGCCAGTGTCGGACCAAGGTGAAATGTGTTCTTTGATTAGATCATATAAGCCTCTGTTTTCAGATGTTTCTTCACGGACACACTTGGTGGAGCATGACATTGATGTGGGAGATGCAGCTCCTATCAAGCAGCGTTTCTACAGAGCCTCACTTGAAAAACGTGAGCAGTTGGAGTCAGAGGTCAAATATATGTTAGAAACAGGTATTGCTGAACCATCATTTTCTAGCTGGGCTTCACCATGCTTGTTGGTTGCAAAGCCAGACTTGACCTTTCGGCCTTGTACTGACTTTAGGAAAGTGAATGCCGTAACAAAGCCAGACAGCTATCCCCATTTGTCAGCAAGTTTGACCTCCTTAAAGGGTACTGGCAGGTTCCCCTGACTCCTCGGGCTCGAGAGATTGCTTCCTTTATTACGGCTTCTGGTTTGTATTCATACACTGTGATGCCTTTTGGGTTGAGGAATGCCCCTGCCACCTTCCAACGCCTAATGAACAGAGTGGTTTCTGGACTTAAAGGGTGTGCAGTCTATTTAGATGATGTGGTCGTGTACAGAAACACTTGGCCGGAGCATTTACAGCACGTCCGGGCCCTGTTTGATCGGCTGTCTTGGGCCAATCTCACGGTGAACTTGGCAAAGTGTGAGTTTGCCAAGGCCACTGTGACCTATCTGGGGAAGGTGGTTGGACAGGGGGTTGTGCGGCCTGTACAGGCCAAAGTGGAAGCTGTAGAGAAGTTTCCTCTTCCCACTACCAAGAAGGAGCTTTCAAGGTTTCTTGGTATGGTAGGGTACTATCGAAGTTTCTGCAAAAACTTCTCAGCAGTAGCTGCTCCGTTGACAGATCTAATTAGTCCTAAGGTGAGGTTTCACTGGTCTGATGGGTGTCAGAGGGCTTTTGACAGGGTGAAAGCTCTTCTTTCCTGTGCTCCAGTCCTTGCAGCTCCCCGTCTGGATGAGCCGTTCCAGCTTCAGGTGGACGCCAGCAACACGGGTGCTGGGGCCGTGTTGTTACAACTGGATGGTTCAGGTTCTGAGAAGCCAGTCAGCTATTTCTCACGCAAGTTCAACTCGTATCAGTTAAACTATTCAATAGTGGAGAAAGAAGCGCTCGCACTAATTTGGGCCCTACAGCACTTTGAGGTGTACATTGGGAGTGGGAGCAGGCCTCTTGTAGTTTACACTGATCACAATCCACTAATGTTTTTGCATTCATTACAGAATCCCAACCAGCGGCTGATGAGGTGGTGCTTGTTTTTGCAGCCTTTCCATCTCGATATCAGGCACCTAAAAGGATCTGACAACATTATCGCTGATGCCCTGTCTCGGGTGTCGTCTTAGGGTTGTTCTGGTTTCTGGTTCCCTGTTTTTGTTCCCTCTCCTGTCTCTTAAAAATTGGCTTCTATGGTACCTAGTTGCTGAGGCGGAGTGGGTGAATTGAAAGCAGTGGTAGCTGTGGGACCTCAGCGCCCGGGTAAAGATGCTTATGAATGTACTTCATGTGGTCTGTATTGATACATTTGTTGATGCTCTTTTTGCCAGGGTCCTTGGGCCCTGTTTTTATGGGGGGGGGGTGTGACGACCCTGGGTTTTTCCTGATCCCTAATAGTGTCTCCCTTTTGTTTCTGAGTGCCTGTGGCTGGAGGGTCGTCAGGCTGGATGAGCTACACCTGGGCAGACTGGCTCACCTGCCTTTAAAGATGGCTGCTGAACCGGTCGCTCTCTCTCTCTGACACCATGCGGCAGCCAGTCTCTCTCCAGCTCTCCTACATTTTTGATTTGTTTGTTTAACACACACCCATACTCACTCATCCATACATGCTTTACACTACTGATCTTACTGACTTTTCCATGTTTCATGTTCTGTTTTTGTTTAGAGAAGTGGGCCAATAAATGGTAAAAAGGCTATTCTGTGTGAATTTCCTCTTTTTTGTTGCAAGCTTGAGCCAGCTTGTAACACTGTCCATCTCTCACTATCTCTGTCCGTCTCTCTCTCCATCTCTGTCCATCTCTCACCATCTCTCTCCATCGTTCACCATCTCTCTCTATCTCTCTCAATCTCTCACCATCTCTCTCCATATCTTACCATCTCTCACCATCGCTCACAATCTCTCACCATCTCTCACTATCTCTCTCCATCTCTCACTATCTCTGTCCATCTCTCTCCACCTCTTACCATCTCTCACCATCTCTGTCCATCTCTCACCATCTCTATCCATCTCTCACCATCTCTCTCCATCGCTCACCATCTCTCTCTATCTCTCTCAATCTCTCACCATCTCTCTCCATCTCTTACCATCTCTCACCATCTCTCACCATCTCTGTCCATCTCTCACCATCTCTGTCCATCTCTTACCATCTCTCACCATCTCTGTCCATCTCTCACCATCTCTGTCCATCTCTCACCATCTCTCACCATCTCTGTCCATCTCTCATCATCTCTCTCCATCGTTCACCATCTCTCTCTATCTCTCTCAATCTCTCACCATCTCTCTCCATATCTTACAAACTCTCACCATCTCTCACCATCTCTCTCCATCTCTCACCCTCTCTCTCCATATCTTACCATCTCTCACCATCGCTCACAATCTCTCACCATCTCTCACTATCTCTCTCCATCTCTCACTATCTCTGTCCATCTCTCTCCATCTCTCACCACCTCTTACCATCTCTCACCATCTCTGTCCATCTCTCACCATCTCTATCCATCTCTCACCATCTCTCTCCATCGCTCACCATCTCTCTCTATCTCTCTCAATCTCTCACCATCTCTCTCCATCTCTTACCATCTCTCACCATCTCTGTCCATCTCTCACCATCTCTGTCCATCTCTCACCATCTCTATCCATCTCTCATCATCTCTCTCCATCGCTCACCATCTCTCTCAATCTCTCTCCATCTCTCTCCATCTCTCTCCATCGTTCACCATCTCTCTCTATCTCTCTCAATCTCTCACCATCTCTCTCCATATCTTACAAACTCTCACCATCTCTCACCATCTCTCTCCATCTCTCACCATCGCTCACAATCTCTCACCATCTCTCACTATCTCTCTCCATCTCTCACTATCTCTGTCCATCTCTCACCACCTCTTACCATCTCTCACCATCTCTGTCCATCTCTCACCATCTCTCTCCATCGCTCACCATCTCTCTCTATCTCTCTCAATCTCTCACCATCTCTCTCCATCTCTTACCATCTCTCACCATCTCTCACCATCTCTGTCCATCTCTCACCATCTCTGTCCATCTCTTACCATCTTTCACCATCTCTCTCCATCTCTCACCATCGCTCACAATCTCTCACCATCTCTCACTATCTCTCTCCATCTCTCACTATCTCTGTCCATCTCTCTCCATCTCTCACCACCTCTTACCATCTCTGTCCATCTCTAACCATCTCTGTCCATCTCTCACCATCTCTGTCCATCTCTCACCATCTCTCTCCATCGCTCACCATCTCTCTCTATCTCTCTCAATCTCTCACCATCTCTCTCCATCTCTTACCATCTCTCACCATCTTTCACCATCTCTCTCTATCTCTCTCAATCTCTCTCCATCTCTTACCATCTCTCACCATCTTTCACCATCTCTCTCCATATCTTACAATATCTCACCATCTCTCACCATCTCTCTCCATCTCTCACCCTCTCTCTATCTCTTACCATCTCTCGCCATCTATCTCCATCTCTCACCATCTCTCGCCATCTCTCTCCATCTCTCTCCATCTCTCACCATCTCTCTCTATCTCTCTCAATCTCTCACCATCTCTCTCCATCTCTTACCATCTCTCACCATCTCTGTCCATCTCTCACCATCTCTGTCCATCTCTCACCATCTCTCACCATCTTTCACCATCTCTCTCCATCTCTCACCATCGCTCACAATCTCTCACCATCTCTCACTATCTCTCTCCATCTCTCACTATCTCTGTCCATCTCTCCATCTCTCACCACCTCTTACCATCTCTGTCCATCTCTAACCATCTCTGTCCATCTCTCACCATCTCTGTCCATCTCTCACCATCTCTCTCTATCTCTCTCAATCTCTCACCATCTCTCTCCGTCTCTTACCATCTCTCACCTTCTCTGTCCATCTCTCACCATCTCTCTCCATCTCTCACCATCTCTCTCCATCTCTCACCATCTCTGTCCATCTCTCACCATCTCTCCATCTCTCGCCATCTCTCACCTTCTCTGTCCATCTCACACCATCTCTCTCCATCTCTCTCCATCTCTTACCATCTCTTACCATCTCTCACCTTCTCTGTCCATCTCTCACCATCTCTCTCCATCTCTGTCCATCTCTCACCATCTCTCACCATCTCTCTCCATCTCTCACCATCTCTCTCCATCTCTCACCATCTCTATCGATCTCACACCATCTCTCCATCTCTCACCATCTCTCTCCATCTCTGTCCATCTCTCACCTTCTCTGTCCATCTCTCACCATCTCTCTCCATCTCTGTCCATCTCTCACCATCTCTCTCCATCTCTCACCATCTCTATCGATCTCTCTCCGTCTCTCTCCATCTCTCACCATCTCTCTCCATCTCTCACCATCTCTCACCATCTCTCTCCATCTCTCACCATCTCTCACCATCTCTCTCCATCTCTCTCCATCTCTCACCATCTCTCTCCATCTCTCACCATCTCTCTCCATCTCTCACCATCTCTCACCATCTCTCTCCATCTCTCTCCATCTCTCACCATCTCTCTCCATCGCTCACCATCTCTCTCTATCTCTCTCAATCTCTCACCATCTCTCTCCGTCTCTTACCATCTCTCACCTTCTCTGTCCATCTCTCCATCTCTCTCCATCTCTCACCATCTCTATCGATCTCACACCATCTCTCTCCATCTCTCTCCATCTCTCACCATCTCTCTCCATCTCTCACCATCTCTCTCCATCTCTCACCATCTCTCTCCATCTCTCTCCATCTCTCACCATCTCTCACCATCTCTCTCCATCTCTCTCCATCTCTCACCATCTCTCTCCATCTTTCTCCATCTCTCACCATCTCTCTCCATCTCTCACCATCTCTCTCCATCTCTCACCATCTCTCTCCATCTCTCTCCATCTCTCTCCATCTCTCTCCATCTCTCTCCATCTCTCACCATCTCTCACCATCTCTCTCCATCTTTTAAGACCCGCCCCGCTTCAATTCTGATTGGTTAATGCTGCTGTAAAGTTGCGTGTCTTTCCCATCATTGGCAGACAATGACCACACACCAAAGCCATAAATGCATGGGTTTAATCAATTTTGTCTAAAATAGTTGGATTCCGGAAATCTGACCTGGCGCCGGATTACTTTAATCACTGAATTTCTTCTTTGCTCTTCTTTTTTCCTTCTTTTTTGCCCTTTTTAAAAGTTGTTTCCTCTTTTTTGCTTTTCTTTTTCCTTTTGCCCTTTCCCCCGTTTTTTGCTTTTTTCCTATTCTTTTTTCAATTTTTCCTCTTTTTTGTCCTTCTGTTTTAAAATGTTTTCCTCTTTCTTTTCCCATTTTTCTGTTTTTGCCCTTCTTTTTTAGTTTTTTCCTCTTTTTTGACTTCATGAGTAAACCCATCTGAAACACCATTGACATTAAAAGTATTCCCTCACAACTTAATGTAAATTCACAGACAGACTATTATAGCTAATACATGCTAACATTCATTTAACTAATACCTCCTTTTATTGATGATTCCTTTTACTAACGCCTCCTTTTACTAATGCCTCCTTGAACTAGCCTCCTTTTTCTGATGCTTTCTTATGTCAGTGTCATGGACCAGGACCAGAACCAGGACCATAGTCTGGATTGTGTTCAGCCATTGTGGGAGTCAACAACACAAGGACCAACCAATGGTTAGGATGACCACACCCCCTAACCTTCAATACGACCACACCCCCAACCACACCCACTAACCTTTAGTATGACCACACCCACTAACCTTCAGTATGACCACACCCCCTAACCTTCAATATGACCACACCCCCAACCACACCCACTAACCTTTAGTATGACCACACCCACTAACCTTCAGTATGACCACACCCCCTAACCTTCAATATGACCACACCCCCAACCACACCCACTAACCTTTAGTATGACCACACCCACTAACCTTCAATATGATCACACCCCCAACCATACCCACTAACTTTCAGTATGACCACACCAAACACAACCTAAATATTACATATTATATCATACTTTAAACAAACTCTCAGCAAGAGTCAGTCCTTGACTCCTCCCCCTTTCCTCCACAGTGAATGATGTTGCCATGGTGCTGGCTGTGCTGACCTTTGCTCTCCAGCTGTGTTTGGTTGTGTTCTTCATGGTCACATGTTGGAGACGGGACAGAAAAATACAAAAGTCTCTGAAACAGACGGAAGTGGAGCAGAGAGTTTTAGGTGAGTGGTTTATCCTCCACATGTTCTGGAACGATCCAATAAGCACTGAAATGAAAACCTATAAACTATCACAACTGCAAATGATTGTCTTTGTTTGACTGAAAATAATTTAAAAAAACATTATATGATGAAATATTGTCTTTTAAAAACTATTTAAAAAGAAGATTTTAACTGGATCATTTGTGTGCGTGGCAGTTATCCATGCACGTGTCTGTTATATGTCCACATCTGTTCTATGTGCACGTGTCTGTTCCTTCTGTTAAAATAACATTCACCCTGTTTACTCAGGAGTTTTTATACCTGTTTAATTCCAAATTAAACTTAATTCCGATTAAAGTCACTGGTTTATTCTGATGTTAATTCATTCATTCCTGTCAGATATAAAACAGTTAATTCTGCTTTAACATTATTCCTGTCGTTGTGTAGCCTAGGATCTAGACTGTCCCCAGTGGCCGCAAATGGTATTTGCTACGGGGGAAAGTCTAGAAAGTCTAGGCGAATTTGTGGGCGGGATAACCGCTGTCTGTCAAGTTTTCTCTTTACACAACGCCACGCCATTGGATGGGTAACCAGTCAGAGCCAACCAATCAGAGCGATGAACATGGATTTCGTAGACAGCGTCACCGGAAGAACACACCAGAATGTAGTCTCAAAACGAGTGCAGCAGCTTAGCTAGGACTCCCGTACACTATTTGTCACCGGCCGCTTCGGATCTCCTCCGGGTCGCCTTTGCCGAGTTGTGCTGCTCGTATTCCCAGTTTTTCTGCCTCTTGCAACTGGTCGTCCATTAGGGCTAAAAGGGCTGACACAACGATCACCAGCGGGTTGTGCAGACCCATGCGTCGTCCCACTAGCGGAGCCAGCTGATAAAACAAACTTTTGCCATACCCGGTGGGAAAAACTCCGACAACGTCCCTTTTTTCCAAAAACAAGTGCCGTTTTCTGCTCCTCTCGCAGGGAAAACTGTCATTTTAAATCACCTAGCGTTGCTGCCAAAGCCAGCTCCAATGGTTGTTCCTGGTGATGAGCCATATTGTCTAGCAGCTAGCAACTGGTGTTACGGCAATGTGTGCTAGCTAGCAGCTACGCCTTCTTCTTCTCTTTGGTGTGCTAGCTGCTACGTCTCTGCGACTACAACATTACGTGTCGTATTTGTGTCGTCATGAGGCAGGGCGGGCTCCAATCCCGCCCCTCGCGATTTGATTGGTCCGGTGCATTTTGGATTTTCAGATCCGAGGCTGTCTAGTCTGTCTCCCCGTAGCAAATACCATTTGCGGCCACTGGGGACAGACTAGATCCTAGGCTAGTCGTTGTGCACATGCTCCCGGTTTTGTTGCGATTACATAAATTGTTTACATCTGCATGAACATATTCCACGCTGCCGACATTAGCGTAGGAATGTTTTCCCAGATGTCTGTATGAAGCGTTGGAGTCACAACATAGTAAAGTATTTGAATGGAATGTTGAAAGAATTAAATATAGCATGTAGTATCTGGTCTCCCATGTTGATAGTTGCAATGAAAGCAAAACAGGAAGTGAACGCAATTGTCGCCAAGACGTCACATGGGCGTTCCATCCAATCAGAACCCTCTGTACCCTAACTCTTAAAGTCCATTTAACAATAGTGGAATAAACCTGTTTCCATGGAAACACTTATTCAGAATTAACATGTCCATATCAACACAAAGGAAATAGCTTTAATTCAGTATTACTTCATTCGGAATAAATAATTCGGAACTTAAAAACACCTCAGCCTTTTATCTTTGTTTATTTGATCAGTTGTTCCTGGAAAAAGAATGTGACATCCTTTGTTTAACTCATTGTCTGCCAAAGATGTGTGTGTATATATATATATATATATATATATATATATATATATATATATATATATATATATATATATATATATATACACTCAACAAAAATATAAATGCAACACATTTGTTTTTGCTCCCATTTTTCAAATTTTTCATGATTAGTGCACAGGTGTGCCTTATACTGCCCACAATAAAAGGCCACTCTGAAATGTGCAGTTTTGTCTCACAGTAAAATGCCACAGATGTCACAAGCATTGAGGGAGCGTGCAGTTGTCATGGTGACAGCAGGAATGTCAACCACATCTGTTGCTCGTGCATTGAATGTTCATTTCTCCACCATAAGCCGTCTCCAAAGGCGTTTCAGGGAATATGGCGGTACATCCAACCGGCCTCACAACCGCAGACCACGTGTGACCACACCAGCCCAGGACCTCCACATCCAGCAGGTTCACCTCCAAGATGGTCTGAGACCAGCCACTCAGACAGCTGCTGAAACAATTGGTTTGCATAACCAAACAATTTCTGCACAAACTCTCAGAAACCGTCTCAGGGAAGCTCAACTGCATGCTCGTCGTCCTCATCGGGGTCTTAACCTGACTCCAGATCGTCGCCGTAACAGACTTGAGTGGGCAAATGCTCACATTCGATGGCGTCTGGCACGTTGGAGAGGTGTTCTCTTCACGGATGAATGTGGGTTTACATTGTTCAGGGCAGATGGCAGACAGCGTGTGTGGCGCCGTGTGGGTGAGCGCTTTGCTGATGTCAATGTTGTGGATGGAGTGGCCCATGGTGGTGGTGGGGTTATGGTATGGGCAGGCATCTGTTATGGACCAAGAACACAGGTGCATTTTATGGATGGCATTTTGAATGCACAGAGATACCGTGATGAGATCCTGAGGACCATTGTTGTGCCATACATCCATGAACATCACCTCATGTTTCAGCAAGATAACGCACGGGTTGTAAGGATCTGTACACAATTCTTGGAAGCTGAAAATGTCCCAGTTCTTGCATGGCCAGCATATTCACCGGACATGTCACCCATTGAGCATGTTTGGGATGTGCTTGACCGGCGTATTCGACAGCGTGTACCAGTTCCCACTAATATCCAGCAACTTGGCACAGCCATTGAAGAGGAGTGGACCAACATTCCACAGGACACAATTGACAATCTGACTCTATTTATTGTATCGCTCATCGTGAGGTATAGGCATGTATAGCGTATATATATATATATATATATATATATATATATATATATATATATATATATATATATATATATATATATATGCTATACATGCCTATACCTCACGATGAGCGATACAATAAATAGAGTCATACCGGCTCGGACGGTGCCCGGGACAACAAGGTCCGCGTTAGGGGTTGAGGAACCAGGACACCCTGATGTTAAATTGGCTACTGGAACAAGACATTCATGGAGCAGGGCAGAGAACATGGTACTGATGGAGTGTTACTACGGGAGTAACCCCAGTGAGAGAGGGTACATGCAGAGGATGTGGGAGAAATGGTTGCTTCGAAACCCCACATCCTCACTGACTAAGAAACAGCTCCTAGCTCAGTGTTCGAATATCCGCAATAAGAGGTTGCTATCACAGCTAGAGATCAATGAGGTACAGCGTTGTACCTCATCCGCGGTACAAAGATGCTACGGCAAGGGGGAGCCAGGACGACAGGTCAGCTTGGGGGTGGTTTCACCACCACCCCCAAATATCGAGATTGGGTACCAAGCCCCAGAAAGACTAAACACAAGGGCAGCTGACCTGAGAAAGAGAATCATGAAATCCTGGGGGAACACAACTACCTGCTTGCCAAGGCTAAAGAACAAAGTACCAGACCAGTCACTACTGGAGGACCTGAACACTGCACTGCAAACTGTCCCTACCACTACCATCACTGAGACCAATCAGCTGATGTATGCAGCAGCAACCGTAATCCTTGAGATGCTTGGCTACAAGATGAACAGCCAGAGCAGCCAGAAGGTTGCCCCATGGAGGAGAAGGCTAGAGGCAAAGATCATGGCAGCACGGAGAGAATTCAGTGTTTTAACAGAACTAAGCAGAGGTGTGAATCTGAGGAAAGAACTGCCCAAGAAATACAACAAACTGTCCACAGCTGAGGCACTGGAGACTGCTAAGCAAAGGCTCACAGCACTAGCTACCCGCCTAAAGAGATACACAAGAGAGGTAGAGGCCAGGAGAATAAACCAGGTGTTCTCCACCAACCCAGCTAAGGTCTACTCTCAATGGCAGGGAGGCAAGGTGACAACAGACCCACCTAGGGCTGAAACTGAGCAATACTGGAAGAGCATCTGGGAGAAGGAGGCAACACATAACACCAATGCCCAATGGCTGACAGACTTACAGGCAGAGCACAGCCAACTCCCAGAACAAGACCCAGTAGTCATCACACTAGCAGACATCCAAACCAGAGTGTCCAAAATGAAGAGCTGGACAGCACCAGGGCCCGACATGATTCATACCTACTGACTTAAGAAACTGACAGCACTCCATGAACGCCTAGCAGCACAGATGAACCAGCTGCTGATATCGGGAAACCACCCAGAGTGGCTAACCCAGGGCCGGACAGTCCTCATAATGAAGGACCCCCAGAAGGGAACAATACCATCTAACTACCGGCCTATAACCTGCCTCAGCACCACATGGAAGCTTCTATCAGGCATCATAGCGACTAAGATGAGTAGGCACATGGAGCAATACATGAGCAGAGCACAGAAAGGAATAGGCAACAACACCAGGGGAGCCAAACACCAGCTACTGGTTGACAGGGCAATTGCCCGAGATTGCAAGACGAGGAACACCAACCTGTGCACTGCCTGGATTGATTACAAGAAAGCCTATGACTCAATGCCACATACATGGATACTGGAATGCTTAAAACTGTATAACATCAACAGGACACTAAGAGAGTTCATCCAGAACTCAATGAGGCTGTGGAAGACAACTCTGGAGGCCAAGTCAAAGCCAATTGCACAGGTGAACATCAGATGCGGCATTTACCAAGGAGATGCTCTGTCCCCCCTGCTGTTCTGCATAGGCCTAAACCCCCTCAGCCAGATCATCTCAAAGAGTGGCTTCGGATACCAGTTCCGAAGTGGAACATCCATCAACCACCTCCTCTACATGGATGACATCAAGCTGTATGCCAAGAATGAGCGTGACATTGATTCCCTAATTTACCTCACCCGGATCTACAGCAAAGACATTGGGATGTCATTCGGACTAGATAAATGTGGGCGGATGATATCTAGAAGAGGAAAGGTGATCACAACTGAAGGAGTTGACCTACCTGAAGGGAATATCACAGATGTGCAGGAAAGTTACAAATACCTAGGGATCCCACAGACAAATGGTAATCATGAGGAGGCAGCTCGGAAGTCAGCCACAGCCAAATACCTACAGAGGGTAAGACAGGTCCTGAAAAGTCAGCTGAACGGTAAAAATAAGATCCAGGCCATTAACACCTATTCCCTGCCAGTAATCAGATACCCAGCTGGGATAATATCCTGGCCACTGGAAGAGATACAAGCAACTGATATCAAGACAAGGAAACTCCTTACCATGCATGGAGGGTTCCACCCCAAGTCCAGTGTCCTGAGGCTGTACACTAAGAGAAAGGAAGGGGGCCGAGGACTAGTAAGTGTCAGAACTACTGTCCAGGAGGAAACGGCGAACCTCCAGGAATACATCAAGAAAATGGCCCCCAATGACCAACTGCTAAGTGAATGCCTCAGGCAACAAAAACCCAGTAAGGTCGAGGAACCAGAGGGGCTATCATGGAAGGACAAACCCTTGCATGGCGTGTACCATCGACAAATTGAGGAAGTGGCTGATATGGAAAAGACATACCAGTGTCTGGAAAAGGCACAGAGGCACTACTCATGGCTGCACAAGAACAAGCCCTGAACACCAGAGCAATAGAGGCCGGGGTCTACCACATCAGACAGGACCCCAGGTGTAGGCTGTGTAGAGAAGCCCCTGAAACAGTCCAGCACATCACAGCAGGTGTAAGATGCTGGCAGGCAAGGCATACATGGAGAGGCATAACCAGGTAGAGGACATACTGTACAGGAACATCTGTACAGAGTATGGACTGGAGGTCAAAGGTCAAGATGGGACACTCCCCAAAGGTGACAGAGAACAAACAGGCCAAGATCCTGTGGGACTTCCAGATCCAGACTGACAAGATGGTGATGGCCAATCAGCCTGACATAGTGGTGGTGGATAAACATGGAAGACAGTGGTGGTGATAGATGTAGCAGTCCCCAGTGATAGTGGCCAATGTATTTCTGTCCCAGTCGGCCCAGAAGCTGTATTTTTCAATAAAAAGCAACTGTAGATTCATGCCTCGAAGAAGATGGAGGTTGGCCAGTTGAGAGAGTGAGAGAAAAAATGGAAGATGAAATGGAGCAGATAAAAAAAATACAGGCAGCTTAAACTGGCACAGAGTTTTATCTCTGTCAATTAATGGTTTATTTTTAGGTTATTTATATATAAGGTGCACTGGACTCCGAGCCACATTAAGTTTAGTGAAAATCGTGAGATAAAAAGCCAAATGATCAGATAAATATCAATATTCAGCAGTGTCCACATAGGGAGCTATGAACGACAGGATCTGCGGTGACTCGCTTGTGTCCTGTGCTGACCTGTCACCCTGGACCTCCTCCCTCACCTGTCTGGTGGATGGACCTGCCCCCCCCCTTCATTTATAAATGGACGTTCATCTATAGGAGGGAGTGGATCTGTCCTTCAATGTGGTTCTCCTCAAGATTTATTCTTTTTCCCACAGGGTTTTCAAGTTTTTTCTTGCCAAGAAGGAGGCACTATGGACAAGGGGAGGGTCTCAGGACAGGGGATGCTTGGGACATTTTATCTATTTCTGTAGTTGATTGTGTTTCTGTAAAGCCCTGTGAGATGACTTTGTTGTGATATAGCGCTATAGAAATAAAATTTAAAATTGTGAGATAAAAAGTCAAAGTTATGAGATAAATACAAGCAGCTTACAATGGCACAGAGTTTGTCTGGCAGTGGGTTTGGAAATAACAGTGTTGCGACTGCAATTGATAAGGGTGAGGTGTCAGATTCATCTCCACATCTCTGGGAATCCAGCGAAGACCATCACCCTGGGAGTGCAGGTACACACTATATTGCTGTTGGTGTGTGTGCTGGTTTGGTACATAATAAAAGTTGTGAACATCTGGTGTTAATGAGGCAATACAAGGTCTTGGGACACTTATTTTTTGGGTCTTGAAACTTGATTGAAAATGGCCCAAAACTCTGGCGGTATCAAGCTCTCTATTAACTATTGACTGCCAGCTATGTTCAATATAATGTATAAAATTAATCCTGTCTTTTTCCTTTCTTTGTCTCCAACACTTTTCTGAACCAACAGACGCTGGTGTTTGGAATTCTGCTCCGTCTCCTTCAGTGTCAGGAACTTTTCAAGAGTTGGAAAAGTTCTCTTACTCTGTGTTTGAACCATCAGTGCCCTGGGACCTGGTTCAGTGCTGATAAAACACTCTCATTCCAAAATAATGGTGCATATGGACACAGCAGCTGGAGGCTCCTTGTCACTCTGCACTTTTTTGTGTACTTCCGTCTGTTTTTGTCCACTTTTCACAAACCTGTGCTACAGTTACACCCGTCATGACCTACTTCAGATCAGACATGATGCTAAATTGGAAATTACAGATGCATTCGCCCATCACAACATCCCACCAGCGATAACGAGACCACCAAGACCTACCTAGGGTATTGGCAGGTACTGCAGACATAGGTGGCAGCGTAGAGAGAGGAAGCAGAAGCGAGGCTGTTGAGCGGGCCTGTAAGTTCGGATAAGAAAACAACCCTTCAGACCTCCGCCACCTTCCATCCTCTGTCAATGCCAGGTCTCTCAACAACAAGATGGATGAACTTCAGTGTCTGATCACTTACAATCGCCTAATCCATGAATGTTGTCTCCTGATCATCTATGGCAGCCACATGGGCCACTTTTACGCCAATGCTTAACACGTTAAGACTGAAATTTACCTGTAAAAACGTGCGTAGTCACTAACAAGACATGCGTGACAGATGTACGTTCTCCAACACAATGTGCGTAAAAGACGGGCGTTTTCCGAATATGATAATAATGTCCATCCTTCTTTTCTGGCAGCCAATGCATTTAAAGTGTTTGCACCCGATCACTGATCAAACACAAGAAAGAGGAACCAAAACACAAACACAAAACAAATGCAAGAGAAAAATGTTGCAATAGCAATAACGTACCTCTTTGTGACCGCAACGGCTGTGCCATCCGAGCGCGTGTTTTCAGCAGCTGGATTAATTGTGAATACATGCACACGCCTCCACCCAACCATGTGGACATGATTTTTATTTTTTTATTATAAAATCCTGGTGTAGATTCATGTGACTATTGTTGTTAAATCTGTCTGATATTGTAGTTGAAATCAGCTGTTCCACTTCGACAGTTAAATGAAATATAGCATTGGATATTGCAATTTCAAAATTAAAAGCCTTGATTGTTTCATTCAGAAGATCAGAGGAATCACTCAGGGAAGATCAACATGTTGTTGTGTGATTTGTAATATTCCTGTTTATTCAGTAAACATTTTGTTTCCTATTTACCCTTTCTGTCATCGGGGTGGGTGGGGGGGCATGGAACCATGTTAGATTTTCGAATAATAATCGAATATTTTCCAGCAAATTTTGACTAATGTTTTGGACCAAAAGTCACATCCCTAATGATAATGTATATTTTTTTCACGGGTAAATGTCATTCTTAATGCATTAAGCATTGGCGTAAAAGTAGCCCATGTGGCTGGCAATAGATCATCAGTATATTCTGCTTACACCCGCAAATACTGGACGCTACAATGGAGTTAGCCGGTCGCACTCTACACTGCCATGACCGAACCAAAACCTCCAGTAAGACCAGGAGAGGGCGACTCTGTGTATATGTGCTGGATGACTGGGGTTTGGACAGCAGAGGAATCGACACCTTCTGCTCACCAGACTTAGGGGCTGTATCCATCCAATGTCGACCCTTTTACCTGCCGTGGAAGCTAACGTTAGCGCAGCACTCGGCACATCGTCAAGGATTTTAACCATGCCAGCCTCAAGTCTGTTCTCCCTGAGTTCCACCAACACGTTAAAAGTGCAACTCAGGGAGAAAACACATTTGATCATCTTTACACTAATATCATGCACACCTACAGATCATCTCCCCTCCCCCTCCATGGACAGTCAGACCCCCCCGCCCCCCTCTTCGTTTTCCCAGCCTACACCCCCTGCGAAGGCAAACAGCACCAGCCTGTCAGACCACCAATGCCTGGCCCGAAAATGCTCTGACCCAGCTGAAGGATTGCTTTTCCTGCACAGTCTGGAGTGTTTTTGAAGACCAAGACCTGGACACCTACACAGAATCCATCCTCTTCTACATTAAAGTCTCGTTCCCACTCTGCTGTTCTGTGCAGTACAGTTCAGAACAGTACACTAATATTAGTATTTCCATTACGACAAAAGCGTACTGGTACCATGGTACCCATTACTATTTTGGTCACCCTTCTGTTTGGGGTCCCAAGCGTACTGTACTGCTCCCATTTGGAAGCAGTCAAGCACTGCCAGACAGTGATTGGTTGAAGAAAAGCATCATCGTGCAGCGCATAAGAACAACGAACTGAAAGAAAAGAACAAACCGCACCATTTTTAAAGTCTGTTTGCATTGGAATAGAAGAGATGTTTGGCAATGGAGCTTGGAGTAGTGATGAGGTACAAGTTTTATTGTGCATTATGGGTGAGGATCGAGGCAGTGCAGTGGGAGTTGGATGGGGCTGTTAGCAGTGTCCCAGCTGTTTTGAGCTAAAATGTCAGAGAAGGGCTTCATTTGATCTGTGGCCCAGTGTCGGATTAAAGTGAAAGAAAAACTGTGCAGTGATTATCGGAGGGTGAAGGACCATAACACTGGAAATGACTCTGATATTCCTCTACCAACCTGCTTGTTTATACTGTGGTACCTCTACTTAAATTAATGTAATGAAATTCATTCATTCCAGAAGTGTTTTTGTACCGTGAATCTTTCATAAAGGAATGATTCGTTCCAAGGTGCCCAATATTACCCCTCAAACCCTTTAAAAATTACAAAAGTACAGGGTCAGCATTATACAAATGGCAGCACGAAGACGTCTGTTATGTGCCCTGGCACATTCCCCCCCCCCCCCCCCCCTTTACTTTTTGGTAATTTTATACATATATTTTCCCCAGTAATCTAAGGTTTTTTTGGAGTCTAGTAGTTTAGTTTATTTTTAGATTATTGGGTTGATAACCCTTTCTTAGTTTCCTGTTTTATTGTTTAGTGTTGGGAGCACTTCCTGTGGCTGTCTATTAAAGCAGCTAAGAGGCCCTTTTTTTTTTTTTTGCTCTCTCTCTCTCTCTCTTCTCCCTGCAGTTTGGTCCAGGTGTGCCAAACCACCTGCATGCAGGCTGCCATGAGGGTTTATTTTCCTTTTTGGTTAAATCCTTTTTGAGTTCTTTTTGTGTGTCCTGTGAGATCCAGTGGTCCTGTTTTCACCTTTAAGTTATTTTTGGGTTCAGGTAAGTTTTTTTCCTGTTTTTTTTTTTCTTAGTTTGGCTGGGACACTGGCTTCTACGGCGGCATAGCAGTTGTCCCAGCCTTTTGTTTCTTTTTGCTGGTCTCCCAGGTCTAGATTTCATTTGATTTTAAGGGTTTTTTGCATGGCCAGTCTACTCCAGACACTTCCTTCCACTGGTCTTCAGTTAAATATGGTAAATATACTTCAATAAACAAGATTATGAACTGTCTTTGTTGTGCCTATAAATATGTTTCTTCCTGTGTGGTCTACATTTTGCTGCCGGATTGAATTAGGTCATTTGAGTAATGGTTTTGGTCTTTTTCATTTTTCATATTTTTCTACACTGCTATGGCAATTTTGTTGAACACTACCAGAGCTGAGGCGAAAAATTAGCTCCCATTAACTAGGTATTAGCTCATTGACATGTATTTATTAGACGGTATCTGTAGTATTATCCCAAGGTAGCGCCAAACTTGTGAAGTTAACAGTGACATAAAAAGAACCAAATGTTTCTTTATAATACCTCTGTAATTGGTTTTTGGGATGTGTGTATAGTAGTCGTGTGAGGGTCTACTGAGCAGGTTGTAAACATACTAGAACTTGTTAAATTGGTATACATGATTGAAGCCTTTTGTGACTAAATAAAAACACATAAAAATGGGTATTTTATTACACTCCTTTTCGCCTCTGATGTTGTGTATTGCAGAATGAGTGTGTTAGGTGAGAGGATGCTGCATCGGTGAAGCAGGTAGATGCAGGAATGAAATGCTCCTGGAAATGGTCCTGACTGAAGATGGAGGGAAAAGTAACAGTGAAGGGACACGAGCTTTCCTTTCATATAGGGGATATTTTCAAAAGAAATTGACCGACAGGGACTGGCCAGGTGTGTCCTCTGCCAGAAGGACATTAATTATTCTAACAAAGGCAGCCATGCCTTGATGGCTCATGTTCAGACTGATATACATAAAAGAAAGCTTGAGGGAATTATGTCCACACAAAATGTTGCTATTCATTTCCTCCCT
Organism: Siphamia tubifer; assembly: GCA_020466265.1. Classification (NCBI taxonomy): domain Eukaryota; kingdom Metazoa; phylum Chordata; class Actinopteri; order Kurtiformes; family Apogonidae; genus Siphamia; species Siphamia tubifer. The sequence goes on along the minus strand of CM035794.1, from coordinate 2,696,927 downwards.
GCACCAGCAAGCCAGGGTCAGGGGAGCACCAGCCAAACACCTCCAGGCCCAGAGACAATACGGCAACAGGTCCAGGGAAAGATTCCGGTCCCAATAGTAAGCCGTATTGCAAATGCAGAGGTAGGTTTAGGTCTGTTGGATAGAACAGGTAGCAAAGATACAGGACACCATCACTTTGTTCATTAAAATAAACTAATATTTTTCATTACTGGTATGTCATATTCATTATTCTCAAGCATACACCATCTTTGTACTCAGTGCACATTCTGTGTTTTAGGCAATGGTACTCGGAACAATGGCTGAGAATTCCATCCCCTTTTCAATGGCTCCAGTAGTTGTCGAGCTTGCCCAGACCTGGTCCTTAGATAAGCTAGCATTACAGGGATTGAAGCTATCCCAGACAGCAGCATCATACAAAATTATACATGGCTTGGGTATTTACTTCCTTATTATTTCAGTGTTAATATGTTATACTGTGTCCCCATAATATTGCTGTATTGGTCAAATTAATTTCTGTGAGATTTTATTTTAATCAATTACACTATGCATGTAATGTGATATCATTTTAATATTGCTAGGGTGGACATACTCTGAGAGAACATTCTCAAATATGAGAAGATTTTCATTTTCTTTGAATATTGATGAGAGCACCTTGAACAACATTTGTTCACATCAACAAACAATCATCGCAGTCCTCCAGAGTTAATTATGGCGTTCCTCAAGGGTCAGTCCTTGGGCCTATTTTGTTTACACTATATATGCTCCCTTTAGGTAACATCATTACAAATCATGGCATTAATTTTCATTGTTATGCAGATGACACACAGCTATATTTATCGATTAAACCTGATCAGACCAGACAAATAGATAAACTAAGTACATGTGTCCAAGACATAAAGACTTGGATGAGTGCCAATTATCTTTTATTGAACCCTGAAAAAACTGAAGTCGTTATAATTGGTCCTAAAAATGCCACAGACTCCCTACCTGACCAGATAGTTACTCTGGACAACTTAACTGTAACACCCAGTGACACAGTTAAAAATTTAGGAGTTTTATTTGATCCACATCTTTCATTCAAAGGGTCAGGGGTCAGAGGTCAGGGAACATTAACCAAACTTGCAGAACAGCCTTCTTTCACCTGTGCAACATTAGCCAAAATTAGGAATATTCTGTCTAAAACGACTGCAGAAAAATTAATTCATGCATTTGTTACATCACGATTAGATTATTGTAACTCCTTACTTGTAGCGTGTCCTAAATATTCCCTAAAAAGCTTCAACTGGTTCAAAATGCAGCAGCAAGATTATTAACAGGATCAAATAGAAGAGAACACATCTCCCCTGTGCTCCAAACCCTGACCCCTGACCCCTAACCCTATCACCCCTGTGCTCCAAACCCTGACCCCTGACCCCTAACCCTATCACCCCTGTGCTCCAAACCCTTCACTGGCTTCCAGTTGAGTCTAGAATTAAATTTAAAATCCTCCTCCTTACATATAAAACCATTAATGGTATGGGCCCCTCTTATCTTAAAGATGATCTGGTTCCGTACCAACCCAATAGAACCCTTCGTTCTCAGAATGCAGGTTTACTGAAAGTTCCTAGGGTTTCTAAAGGTACAGTAGGAGCTAGAGCCTTTAGTTATCAGGCCCCTGTCTTATGGAATCAGCTTCCCTTTAATATTAAAGACGCCGAAACAGTCTCTACATTTAAAATTAGGCTTAAAACATTCTTGTTTGAGAAAGACTATGGTCAGGTTAGTTAAAAATGATGTGACTCATATATCATGTATACATGATGTATGAGTCACAGTTCAGTCTAGGCTGCCCTAGGAGTTAGAATGCTGGGGGAAGTACAGACACTGAGTTCTTTCTTCTCTTTCTCTCCCTCACACCTGTTGTCATTTTTATAACATATCTTTCATACCAAGTCTGTTCATGACTAGTCACCTGGTGTCCCCTTTCCCCCCTCCCCCCCTGGGGGGAGTGGTGGCTCTCCTGACAGTGCCTGCACAGGACGACAGGTTCTGGAGTATCTCGCCTGTGCTGACCTGTGACCCCGGACCACTGCCCCTGCCTGTCTGGACCAGCCCCCCCTCCTTCATTTATAAATGGACGTTCATCTATAGCCTGTCCGTCCATGGGAGTGGATCTCTCCTTCAATGTGGTTCTCCTCGAGATTTCTTCTTTTTCCCACTGGGTTTGGAAGTTTTTTCTTGCCGAGAAGGAGGGTCTAAGGACAGGGGGAGGGTCTAAGGACAGGGGATGCCTGGGACTTTTCATGTATTTCTGTAGTTGATTATGTTTTTGTAAAGCCCTCTGAGACGACGTTGTTGTGATTTAGGGCTTTATAAATAAAATTGAATTGAATTGAATTGAACAACAACAAAAAGGTTGGTTTCATATTTCAGTGTGTGCCCTTAAAGGAACACACCACCGTTTTTTGATATTTATGTATTTGTATTATTCCCCAAGTGTTATTCAAGACAACGCATATTTTCTTCCCAGTGTGTTCAATACTTAGATTGACATTATTAGCATAGCTTAGCACAATCACTGGAAGTACATGGTACCATTAGCATCAAGCTAAAAGTATCCACTTGACAGAATTTAATATCAGTTTTGCACTAAAGTGAATTTTAGGTAATTTTTAAAGTGCTTTGCAAATAAATTTGAGGATGTTTTGTTTGGTACCATAGGCTTCCATTGGTATGTTAAATACACTTCTACTGTCAAACCAGGCATTGCAGGCACATGCTATGTGAAAAAAATGCTATGTGTTTTCATGTTCAACTAGGGGTTGACCACAGATAAGCAATTTCCCAAAATAAGGTGGCATTTCCATTTAAAAACACAGTTTGGTTAATTCAAACTTTTGTGTGTTTAAGGTCCTCTCCATGTTGGTGTGTTATTACCACACTGACTTGCACAAGGTGATGGTTGAGCATTTGGGGTCAGTGGAGATTCTACGGGTCGATGCTGAGAGGGTCCTTTCCGACTTCTTCAGAGACAACAATATCCCATGGCACAACCTTGCAAGTTTGTTAATGGATTCCTGCGCTGTAATGAGAGGCAGCAACACCGGCCTTGAAACCAGGATCAAACAGTATTGTCCAAACCTGCTGGATGTTGACGGAGACTCCTGTCACCATATACCAGGGGTCTCCAACCTATTCCACAAAGGGCCGGTGTGGCTGCAGGTTTTTGTTCCAACCAACCAAGAGTTCACAGTTTGACCAATTGACTCTCTGCAGACTGAGATCAGTTGATTCATTGATTGAAGTCTGGTGTGTTGCTGCTTGGTTGGAACAAAAACCTGCAGCCACACCGACCCTTTGTGGAATAGGTTGGAGACCCCTGCCATATACACAATGCGGCTAAGAGGTTTTCTGAGGCTTTTGATGGGAATTTACAGAGGCTGTTCAGTGACCTCCAGGTTGACCACCAGTAGAGTTCAGACCAGGTAAACAAGATGCAAGCACATTTGACACTTCAGTACTTAAACATCCTCTTGCATTCAGTCATCGGTGGCTCCCTGGCTATGACGCTAGCCTGGCAACCCATGCCATGATGCCAGCATACAGAGTTTTATATTATGGATTCCTCTCCACAGCAGACAAGGAGCTCTATAAGGAACCATATGAGTCTGTCCTCACCTGCTCCAATGTTAATGAAGCTGCAAGAGCGAGAATCAAGGTGGTTCAGGACAAACTTGCCAAGAAAGGTGATGAGTTGATGTGTTAATGTCTAAAAATGGGCTAAATAGTTGACACTGATCTGCAGGATTATTTCTTTTGTTGTTCACTTACATTTGTGTTTCCACAGGCATGAATCCTCAAGGTCGTGAAAGGAAGAAGAGGATTTGTCAGAAATTGTGGCATAAAGAATCCACAACAATTCTACAGCTCAGCCTCTACATGGGTGTACTGGCTATACTAAAGGAATATGTCATGCTTTTCCAGGTCTGTTCGAGTTGAAAATACTGCAGTTCTACTGCAATTTTATACACATTCAATGTTAAAGGAGCTGTATGTAAGAAATGTATGTAAAATAATCATAAAATGGCCTTGACATATTGGAAGACATTAAGGAATCATGATAATTTAAAATAATTTTATCACTGACAACAGTAAACCAGCCTAAACTTGCCTGACTTGAATTGCACATTACATATTTTAACTATATTTATTTTTATCTTATTCTATCTTGGTGCATGCTTAGCATTTTTATTATTTTTTATACTATATATATATATATATATATATATATATATATAATTCTTTTTTTTCTCTCTTTTTCTTTTTATTGATATACTATATGTTGAATGTTGCAGCGTTACACTGAGACAAATTCCTAGTTGTATACTACATGTGTACTATACGAACAATGGCAATAAAACTCTTTCTGATTCTGATTCTAAATATCGGCATTACAAAATTGAATTTGCAGCCCTCAACTTGTGTTTATGTTGTCATTATGTGTTTACTATTCACATATGTATTTTGGCCTGTTGCGACACCCTCCACCTCTCTGATTTTGGCAACCTAGCTTGCAAAATGTTGTCTGGGAGGAAGAGTGGAGAATACTATGTTCTGTTTGTATTTGTTTGTTATTGCAGTACCAGTTTTTGGCCACAATATTACATACAGCTCCTTTAATTCAATTCAATTTTATTTATAAAGCCCTAAATCACAACAAAGTCGTCTCAGAGGGCTTTACAAAAACACAATCAACTACAGAGATACATGAAAAGTCCCAGGCATCCCCTGTCCTAAGACCCTCCCCCTGTCCTTAGACCCTCCCCCTGTCCTTAGACCCTCCTTCTCAGCAGAAAAAACTTCCAAACCCAGTGGGAAAAAGAAGAAATCTTGAGGAGAACCACATTGAAGGACAGATCCACTCCCATGGACGGACAGACTATAGATGAACGTCCATGTATAAATGAAGGATTGGGGGCTGGTCCAGACAGGCAGGGGCCCGGGGTCACAGGTCGGCACAGGTGAGACACTGCAGATACTGTCGTCCATGGCTCCCACGCAGACACTGTCAGGAAAACCACCACTCTCCCCAGGGGGGTGGGGGGGGGGGACACCAGGTGACTAGTCATGAACAGAGCTGGTCCATTAAGCTGGTCCATTAGCTAAGAATTTGTTTCCATGCACAGGGCAGCGTGACATTGGTGCATAAATTGCATGATCGGCAGCTCCAGCTTTTCCTGGCCTACTTGGCTTGCTTTGTGAAGGCTGAGCACATTACTAAGGTAATTTTTCTCCCTCATTCTTTCTCTGCCAATTTAAGTTTTTGGTTTTTATATATTTATTTATTTGTTGTACTTTTGTTTACCTATGTTATCTGATGAATGTTTAATTTGTTAAAGCAACCTGGAAGAAACTTGTAGGGTTCATGCATTAAATGATTTCCACATACAGCTGTCTCCCAAGGCTCTAAGGGAGTTGGTCTTGGAGGATCACATGCTGCTGCACTCCAAGGACATGTATGTGGGGCAGGAGGCTGACCCGTTCAGGATCCAGAATCCCAAACATGCTGTAAAAACCCTGCATTACCTGCATGGCATTCTAAATTGTTTTTGAGACTTTAAAGCTTTAAAATGCAATTTAAAATGTTTTGTTTTTATGTGCTTCAGATGCTGAGATATTAATGTTTATAGACTGAAAAAACCTTTTCCCAAAACGGCTCAGACAATTAGCAGGTGGTTTTTGCTGGTGCTTTAGACATCAAATGGTTTAAAGAGAATAAATCTTATTGATTTATTCTCCAATTCTCCAAACCAAACTTTTGGTTTGGTCCAAGGTTAGGTGAAGATAACTTTTTGTGTGGATGATATTAAAATAATGGTCTTGGTTGTTTGTCAGTTGCTAGCGACATTTCTAGCTCGCACCAGGAAGGCCTACACCACCACAGCAGTGTACCTCCAAAGGAAACTCCCCCTGGACAGTCCAACACTGATAGCCCTCTCAGCTCTGGACCCTCTCCTGCGAGGTCACTCACAGGCGACCATTCAGCTAAAGAGGTAAGATAATAATAATTTGAAAAAAGAATCTCTTTCTTTTTTCATTTTCTTTGTTTTGGGATTTTGCTCCCTACAGTCATTGATTCCAAGCTCATATCTCTTTTTTGGAAAGCTGGGTGGTACGCTGAGTCACCTCCTCCCAGAAAATCAGGATCTGCCAAGGGAACTGGTCCACTTTAATGTCGACCTGTCCGTGCCCAGGTACAAGGAGGGAGATGGGGTAGTGGAGTGGTGGGGCCATGTATTTCACCAGGCGGTTAAGTACCCCTCTCTCACGGTCTTGGTCAAGTGCTGCCTCTCAATCTTCCATGGTTCAAGGGTGGAATCATCCTTTAGTCTGATGAACGAGGTCCTTGACCAGAGGAGTGGCAACATAAATGTTGACACCTTCAACGCCATCCAGATGGTGAAATAAATGGTAAATGGACTGCATTTATATAGTTCTTTTCCACCTTCATGGTGCTCAAAGCGCTTGACATTAGCCTCTCATTCACCCATTCACACACACACTCATACACTAGTAGGTTTCTAAGGTCTATGGTAAGTCCTATTGGGGGCCTAAGCCAGGGTTCAGTGTCTTGCCCAAGGACACTTCGGCATGTGAACAGCCAGAGCCGGGAACCGCCAACCTCTCGGTCATTGGGCGACCCACTCTACCAACTGAGCCGTCTGCCCCCTGGACACCATGCTGTCCAGGGGGCAGACAGCCTTTCAGCTGTACAACAGGAAAGATGTCAAATTTGGGGAGGTGGACAGGAAGCTATGCAGAAACTGAAACTGAAAGCAAAAGCAGTGGACAGAGAGGTGCAACAGAGAAGACTCCTACTCCACCTCCTACAGAAGACTGAAACAAAGTGTTGGTGGACAAAGGGGCTTAATATTTTGCTTCATAGTGTACACGCATAACCCCCCCCCCCGCCGCCGCTGTGCCGCGCTCACGCATTTCTCTCATCCTTTTGACCCCTGAGCCATTTTCATGCCTGTAATAATAATAATAATAATAATAATTTTATTTATAAAGCGCTTTCAGTCAAAGTGCTGTACAGGTAATTTAAAACAGATTTGTAGACAAAATACATGCTGACCAAACAACTGGAAAACATAAAAAACAGATTTATACATAAAAGACAATTTAAGACAAAGGAAACAGATTAAGTTTCATATGTGGCTGTAAACAAGTGGGTCTTCAGTTTTGCTTTAAACACCTCAACAGAGCATGCCTGTCTAATGTCCAGTGGAAGTCTATTCCATAACACCGGTGCACGATGGGAAAAATCACGCTTGTCTTTTTGTCTTTTTCCTGACTTTAGGGACTGTCAATAGCCCAGTTCCCTGAGAGCGAAGTGCACAAGAAGATGCCTAGAAAGTCACCAGATCTCTCAGATAAGAAGGTGCAGTGCCATTTATTATTTTATATGTTAATAAGAGCATTTTGAAGTCCGCCCTAACATGACATGGCAGCCAATGCAGAGAGGCCAGGACAGGGGTAATGTGATCATATCTCCCAGTCCTGGTCAAAACATGAGCTGCTGCATTCTGCACCATCTGCAGGCCTTGAAAACGTTTCTTCGGTAACCCTGACAAAAGGGCATTACAATAATCTAAACGAGAGGTCACAAAGGTGTGAATAAGGACCTCAGTATCCTTCAGTGACAGGATGGGTCTGATTTTTGCTTCTTTCCTAAAGTAGAAGAAGGACACCTTTGTCACCTCCTTTATATGCCGATCAAATGCAAGTGTCTGGTCAAATATGATTCCGAGATTCTTTACTCTGTCGCTGCAAGGAATAGTAAACTCATCCAGAGTTTACTATTCTGTAAACTCATCCAGAGACAGAGAGAAATTATCAAAAAGGTGGTGCATTTTCTGAGGTCGAATAATCATCATCTCTGTCTTAGCAGAGTTTAGGAACAAGAAGTTCTTTGATAGCCAGTTTCTAATCTCCAACAGACAGGTCTCGAATTTAGTTATGTCGGCCTTATTTCCAATAGTTACTGGCATATACAACTGTAAGTCATCTGCATAGCAATGGAAATCAATACCAAAATTCCGCACGAATTGCCCGAGTGGTGCAAGATATAATGAAAAAAGCAGAGGACCCAAAACAGACCCTTGTGGAACCCCATGCTTAACAGCACAAGTCTGAGACAGAGCATTATTAAACAAAATTTTATGAGATCTGTCTGATAAATATGACTTGAGCCACAGCAGCACCTTTCCTGAGATGCTGAAAAAGTGCTCAAGCCGATCAGTTAAAATACAGTGATCTACTGTATCGAAAGTTGAACTGAGATCCAACAGCAATAGAACCGAAACTTGATCAGAATCCATACTTAACAACAAATCATTGACCACCTTGATCAATGCGGTCTCAGTGGAATGATTTCCACGAAACGCCGACTGAAGGGGTTCAAATAAATCATTGCTCGTTAAGTACTGGACTAACTGCTTCGACACCACTTTCTCAAACACCTTTGATAAAAAAGTCAGGTTTGAGATAGGTCTGTAATTTGACAATAAATCAACATTTAATCCAGGCTTCTTTAAAAGGGGTTCAACCACAGCTGATTTAAAACATGAAAGGAAAACACCCGCAGACAATGAGGAATTTAAAATATATAAAATATAAGTACCTAATGTAGGCCAGAGCTCCTTTATTGTCCAAGATGGGATAGGATCCAAGGAACAAGTTGTTGAACGTGATGCATTAATGACTTTAGAAAGCTCAGAACTCAGTAAGACACTGTCTACTGCTTGTTGGTGTAATAGCAGCACATAGGTAGTCACAGTTTAGGGACTGAGCTATTTTCAATCTGATGTCCTCAACCTTGTCAGTAAAAAACAATTAAAAAAATCATGAGCTGTCAATTTGGAGCAACCAACCACCTGGTCACTCAGTGTGAGTTTCGACACAGTGTCAAATAATAATTTACAATTATGACTATTACTCTCAAATAAATGAGAATAGTAAGAGGCCTTTGCAGCTGACAAGGCAGATTGATAAGTGACCAGACTTTCTTTCCAAGACTTGTAAAACACCACTAGTCTAGATTGGCGCCACTGACGTTCAACTTTCCTACAAGTTTTTCTAAGCTTTAAAACTTCTTCATCCAACCAAGGGGTAGGATCCTTACTACAGGACCTTCTGATCTTTGCTGGAGCCACAGAATCCAGCAGGCTCTGGAGCACACTATTAAAATGTTCAGTCAAATGATCGACTGACAGATCCATATTAAAAAATGGATCAGCCAGATTAGGTAATCTTAATGCAAAATTCTCCAAGGCACCTGGGCTAATGTACCTAGATAACCTTGTTTTCACCGTTTCCCTGCCTGAGGTTAATAGTTTAGGAAGTAAAATGTCGAATACAATCAGTGAATGATCCAAAATCGGTAACAAATGCAATTCTTTCACTGAAACAGACAGTCCATAACCACGCACAAGGTCCAAAGTGTGTCCATGGGTATGTGTTGGACCAGACATATACTGTGTCAAATTAAAAGACTCAATTATGTTTAAAAAGTCCTTAACCAGGGGTTTATCCTCACAGCATAAATGAATATTAAAATCACCTACAATTAAAATCCTATCATAAACAATAAGACCAGCTAAAAACTCAGAAGATTCAGAATTAAAATGCTCATTAAACTTTGGAGGACGATAAATCACAGCAACTAAAACCAAACATGGATTATTAATTGTAAAAAGCTGTGATTCAAAAGAGGTAAAAGGTGCAGAAGTCAGTGCTTGTTTGTATTTAAAACTGTCCTTAACGACAGCGGCCATGCCCCCGCCCCTCCCGGTCAATCTCGGGGAGCTGAAAAAAGAGTTAGGACAGAGTTCCAGCAGGGGGGCCAGGTTGCCTTCATGTAACCAGGTCTGTGTTAAAAACATGGCATCCAACTGGTGAGTGTCATAGAAGTCTCGGAGGATGAATGTTTTATTTAAGAGGGACCTGGCATTCAAAAGAGCCATTTGGACTCTGAGTTCCACTGGAAGAGCAGCACACTCCAGCCGATGTAGGTTGTCAGTGTTTACTCCTCTTCCCAAGCCACGCCCCCTTCATGTCCAGCGACTCTGCAACAGCGGGTCAGGCTCCGACGTCACCGGGTAAACAGGAAATAAGCACAGATAACATTTATCCTTGAGCAAAGTACGGAGCTTTACACGCACTCCTGAGCGTGTACCGCGCACCCGACCCCTTCTCCAACGGGGCGATCTTCGCGGTAGGAAAGCCGGCTCATCACGGAGCAAGTCCTCCGGTACCGGCGACAGGTGTGGTGGAAGACGGGTAGTCCGCTGTCCTTGAGAAAATGTCCTAATCGAATCACAGATATCAAAAAGTGTTTGGCGATCATACACCGGCAGGGCCTGGGTATTTGCAACAGGCAAAGACACCACTATGAACAAGACAAACAATAAAAAGGGGGTGACAAAGAGACAGAGAGACGGCATGCCATGACACCCAGCGCCATCTTTCTAGCACACTGATGCTGTATGTCAGCTAAGGGTGGAAAAAGATACCAAAGAACCTGTAGGAGCCATTTCCTTTATTTTGTTTGTCACTTCTGTTAATCTGTGTGTTGTGACAATTGTCACCAGAAGGAATCAAACAAATCTGCTGATGTGGTCGTCACTCTTTCCATGGCTGTTCAGATATTTGTACATATGTCTGGAGGAGGAATGGCATTAGGCGAAGACGTCTTCTACATTTGGGACACTGCTGGACAATGCTACGGTATGTAGAATGACAAATTAATACAAATAAGGAGTAGCTGTGACGCTCCAGACTAGACAAAAGGCTCCATGTTTAAAGTGTTCTTAACTGTACAGTTGTGATATCATGTTAGTAGTTTAAATTATTGATCGATTAATTGCAGTTCTGTCATAGCCTGGCTAACCCAGTTGTAAACAATCGGCTAACATGTAGCTTTTTGCTAACGTGTAGCTTTTTGCTAAGGTGTAGCTTTTTCCGTGAACATGTAGTTGATATGTTTTTTTAAAACTGGGTTCAAAGTTGATATCATTAAATACATGCGGTTTCTGCGGTGCGTTGGCGTGTCCGGGTGGTGGAGCAGCACGTTTTGCCACAAATCCGTATAAACACTGGAGTTGAATATATTACGCAGATGACATTTTACTTTATCTACAAGAACCTAAAACTTCAGTAAAGGAAGTATTTAACCTCATCACAACCTTCTCGCGTCTTTCAGACTATTCCATCAACTGGTCAAAATCAATTACCGTAATTTCCGGACTATAGAGCGCACCTGATTATAAGCTGCACCCACCACATTTTAAGAGGAAAACCGATTTTGTACATACACAAGCCGCACCTGTATATAAGCCGCATGTGCCCACATTAAAACATGTCACACAAACACAAAATTAACCCAAACCCGGCTTCAAGTCCCGCAAATGAAACTAAATGTCCTTCATTAAAGTCCACAGTCCAAAAATCACAGCCGGCAAAATGAAGGGAAAATGATACTTAAGGTTTGATGCAGACCTGCAGAGTCCGGGTCCCGTTGAAAGTAATCCAAGGGAAAAAAAGTGTATATTTCCAAAGGTAAGGGAGGGAAAAATATATATCCACTATTGTCCGCTGCGTCCACAAACAGGCGGCTGGTCGCCGCCTCGCCTCATCTATCGCAGAGTCAGTGATAACTTTAATCTTTGGCAGAGAGTTCAGGTCAAACTCCTCCGTGCCAACGTGCAAAAAAAATCCACAGGGTCTGGTCGAGCCTCTGTCTTCTCTCACACACCGCCGCGGGTTTTTCTTTAAGCAACTTTTTACCCCCTCTTCACCTTTTTTTTGTCTGTCCCTCACCTTTACCGGTCCCACTTAAACCCGTCACCCCGCGTTTGTTCCGCCCCTCCTTTTTCATTCAGTCTTCCTCGACGCATATATTCCACCGGTCTAAATCTTACCTTTTCTACTCGAGCGCCGCTGGCGGCCGTTAGAAAAATTACATAAATTGGCCGCATCACTGAATAAGCCGCAAGGTTGAAAGTTTGGGAAAAAAGTAGCGGCTTATAGTCCGGAATTTACGGTATATTACCTTTAACAGAAAACTCGTGGAATCCCGCAGTTCAAAACTCACATTAGTCTTTTCCTACTGGCAATATCAGATATCTTGGCATAAATATTTCCTCCAAACTGTCAGAATTAGTTCACCTGAACTTCACTCCACTTTTGGACAAAGTCTGTGATGATCTGAAGCATTGGAACAACCTCCCCATCTCCCTTCTGGGACGTATACCGACAATCAAAATGAAAATATTACCGAAAATCAACTATCTCTTCTCCATGATTCCATTTAAACCCACATCAAAGTGGTTCCAATCGTTAGACTCCGCTGTCTGTAAATTCTACTCAAAGAATAAAAAGGCTAAAATCAGTTTGACTACCCTCCAGAAGAATAAATCTGAAGGGGGACTGGAGGCTCCCAACTTCATATATTATTATTTATCCAACCAAATACAATATCTCACCAAATGGATACATCCACATGAAGAATATAAGTCCTGGCTAGAACTAGAACAGTTAGATTGTAACCAGATTAAAATCTCTGACCTTGCATTTATCACTTCTGCCCTTAAACATCATTCCTGCTTCAAGAACCCTATGATCGCTTCCACCTTGTCTGCTTGGTGGAAAGCACTGGAAATCACAGGCTCCCAATTAAAACCCACTTTACTCTCCCCAATCTGGCACAACCCTGATTTTACAAACAATAAAATAGATCTTTATTTCAGCACATGAGCAGAGAGAGGAGTCACTCACCTCCATCACCTTCTGGATGACAACACATTTAGGACAAATATAAACTTATTCCAAACATTTGAAATAACAAATGGACATTTTCTTCAGTACCTACAGGTAAAGAAGACGATGACAAATAGAATTCTGTCGCTTCAGAATACTTTACAGCCAACGGACCTACAGCCACCTGAATTTGTTAAATATACTGTGAAACCATCTCCAAGAAATAAAAAGAATCTCTCAAAAATGTAGAGTTTACTCTCAGACAGGGGCACAGATAGGTTTGTGAAACTGGGGGGGACGAAGATGCCAGCTAACACCCCCCGGCCCCACCATTCTGATTGGGGGGGGGTTATTACCATACCTGCCAACACTCCCGTTTTTCCCGGGAGTCTCCCGTATTTCAGACCCATCTCCCTCCCCCCTCCCGTTCTGTCATTTCTCCCGGTTATCTCCCGTAATATAAGTCTGAACATCGAAAAAAAATGTGAAGTCATGTCGGTTTTGGACGATGTTCTCCGGTTGCCAGAGATCAGATGGAACGTAATTTTGTGTTACATCGTACTGAATAACCTGTTTAGCGAACCAATTTCTCTCTTTTGTCTTGCAAAATCAATTACACACACCCTCAAGAAAGGCCATAAAGGCAGCAAAGTCAGCTACATACATGTACAACACATCAACAAAACAATGAATTCAGAATGTGTGTGTGTGTGTGTGTGTGAGAGAGAGAGAGAGAGAGAGAGTGAGTGTGTGTGTGTGAGTGAGTGAGAGAGAGTGAGTGTGTAAGTGTGTGTGTGTGTGTGAGAGAGAGAGAGAGTGAGTGTGTGTGCGCATGTGTGTGAGAGAGAGTGAGTGTGTGTGTGTGTGTGTGAGAGAGAGAGAACATGCCATTGACTGTAATGCTGAAATAACTGAAAATAATAAAATCATTTTTGTGGATAACTACAGTCTCAAGAGTATTTACTACTGAAAACTGTTATATAAATAGCTGTTAACTGTTCTATAAATAGTTGTTATATACTAGCAGTACATTGCCATCATCTATCATCATCTTAAAAACATTTGCCTACTTTTGTCCCAAATACAACGGTCACCGCCGCCGCAAAAATCTCCCGGATTTTGAAACTCAAATGTCGGCAGGTATGGTTATTACTCCTCAATGACCAAAAATGCATTAGCTCACCTAATTGTGATGTCTGATGTTCCAAAGTGCTATTTACCACTGACATGACAGGATGATCAATGTGTGCGTGTGTGTGCGTGTGCTACATGACTGCTGACTATTTGTGTATATTTGGACTGTCAAACTTAATTACCCATCATTGGAAAAAAATATTTATTATATAAGTATTAGATAAATTATTATTATTTAATAAAGTTTATTAATGCTGATACTAATTCAAATCACTCACTAAACATACCATATGCCTTTTGCAAAACTGTTTTATTTTAACACTGACTTTCAGAACACTGATTCTTTCAGACATTCCACAGGAGTGTAAAAAACATATAATGTAATTAAAACTTCTAACACACTAACAACAAACACAAAATAGGACACAACCTCCATATACAAATTAAATCGTAAATAACATCTCTCCATGAGAGTTTTCAATAATGGTCTCAAAACTGATTAAGTGAAGGATCCAAAAACCTCTCTCCTCCGATCCTTGCCCTGAATATATGTCTGGGCAATGTCTCTCCTTTTCAGATTGTCCAGCCTCTCTTGATGGATGTGACACACTACCATTCCATTCATCCTTTTTTGGGTCATGGTGGACCGCAACCAAGTTTTAAGCCTCCGTAAGCCACTGAAACTTGGTTCTGCCTCAGCAGAAGATGCAGGCACTACCATTAACAATCTGACAACTGTCTCAACTTGCTCAAAAAGGCCACAAACTTCAACAGGCATTGCTTTTAAGATCTGTGCAACATCTACAGTGGTTTTGAACGTGTACTTGTTTTTAAACATGGCTAACTGAATTTTCAAATCTTCCCACTGCAGCTCAGGGTATTTTTCCGCTACACTGCTTTCAGTGGGGGTCAGCAGCAAGGCCTCCAATTCCTTTAGTGCTTGTATTCCTGGTTGATCAGGGCGACATTGCTTTGAACAGAAATTGCAAGGTGATGTGATAACATAAAGTAGCAGTTTACTTACAGCTGTTGCTCTTTGAAAAAAACGACATGATCGTTTTCTGCTTTGTAGCTCGCCTCATTATTCCATGCCGTGTTGGGGTCCTCCTTAACGTGCGGGGTGCGGCTGTCCAAGTGATGCCTGTCAGACTATGTGTTTGTAACCGTGGCAACCAAAGTCAACGACGATGCCGCCCGCACAGCGCAATAACCGAGTCACGTTATGTATGTTCATTCATATTTTGGTTTCCTTGTGATGCTTGACTCAGTAAGACAGTAAGTAGTAAAAGTAAAAAAAAAAAAAAAGTAAAAAGAAGAAGTAATATGTTTTTTTCTTAAATAAAAAGTGGGTATGTTTCACAGAACGCATATAACACAATATAAACTGTATAAAATGGGCTTCTCTCGCTCAGACACATGTACGCAATGCACCCAAAACATGACGGACACTTACTTTGACGCTCTGTGGCTTTGTACACCCGTCTATCAATTCTGGGTAACAATCACACAGAAACTCTCCAATATTTTGGACTGCAGAAGAAAACTATTTTAGTTAACTGGAAAGATAAGAAAGCCCTCAACATCATCCATTGGCTGAACCTCCTCACAGAATACATTTCACTAGAGAGAATATCTGCTATTAGAAAAAAACAATTGGACTCCTTCAAAGAAAAATGTTCTCCATTTATTAAATCTATAAATATTCATCTATAGCCTCTGCTTGTATGTGAGCGTATGCCATTTCCTTCATAAATTTGTAATTATTATTCTGTCTGTGTGTATGGTTTGACTTCTGTCTGCTTTATTTCAGTTTATTAACCCTCTACCTTTTTAAGTAGGATGGTACCATGGACCTCAAGGCTTTGTTCATGCACTGGGGGTGTCCCTTCCTACTGCTCTTGGGGTCGCTCTCTGGCTCTGCAGGGCCGGCGTGGCTCGGGCCCCTCTGCCTGGGGGTGGTTGTTCCTGATGTCTTTCCCTTTGAGCCCCGGACCTGCTGGGTCTGTGCACTCTCCCGGGGCCTTGGGGGTGTTGGCGGCTGATCTCTTCTGGGGGGCCCTGGCTGGCACAGGGGCTTGGGGTGGGTCGGCCCTCCGGTCGCCCCCCTGTCCCTTCCTGCTCTGCTTCCCTCCTCCTCCCTCCTCTCCTGCCTGGCCACTCGTCCTCGTCCCTCTCCCTCCACTGGGGGGGCTGGGGGCCCTCCGCTTCCTGGGGGGCTGGGGTGGGGACCGGGTGGTCTCTCTGGGGGGGTGGCTCTGGCTAGTCCGGGCATAGGCCTCGGCACTTGCCTGTGAGCAGCCACTGGAGATTAGCTTCTGCTGGCTGGGGGCTTCTGTCAGGGCCTAGGGGCTGTCCTGGGGAGTGGTGGGGTGGGGAGGGTTTCTGTGGTGCTGCGTCCCAGATGTGCCGGCTCTGGGGTGGGCGTGGGGGCTCATGGCCCTTGCTTCCGGGTGGTGCGGCCTGGCCCTCCCTCCAGGGCAGGGTGCTGCATGCGGCTGGCCCATGGTGGGACTGCGGTGTCTGCCGGGGCGCTGGTCTAGCGCTGCGACTCCTGGGAGTTTTGGTGCTGGCTGGGCCGGTCGGGTTCGGGTGGGCCCACCTTGGCCTCGGGGCTCTGGGGGCCCTCTGCATCAGTACCGGTGGTCTCACTAGCTGTCTCCCCCGCTGCTCTGTCCTAATGGGCCGGACCCACACCAGAATGCCTCTTACTGTGCACTTCACACACTTCACACCTCACTGTATATAGCTACCCTTAGGCACATATAGGGACACAACAGTTAGGGCCTCAAGAGCAGGTGGGAGCGGGAGGGATGGGCTCTGTGGTGGGGCAGATGGCAGGGTTCTACAACCTTGTCTCTTCCCCATCACCCTCTTGCTTGCCTCCCCTGCTCTCTAATTTCTTTTTAATGCACCACACACATTCACACTTTGGGAGTAGGTCTGGGAACTTGGGCCAGGGTAGGCTGCAGAGTAGCCATTTTCTGTGGTCCTCTGGCCTGCCCCCTGGATGCCTTGCCCAGCCTCTCCACTTTTAATGCACCACATGACACTCAGGGTTACACTATCATGGTGCAGGGATAATGTCCCCAGTCAGGGATCTGGACATATTAATAGGGACTAATGAGGGGGGGATTTCACTAATATGGCCTTGCTGGTGGGACCTGGCCCCCTTGTGGCTATGGGGTAGCGGGGGTGGACTACCATCCATGTTGCTGTGGCTGGGGGTCCCCGGGACCTGGGGGCTGGGGTCGCTGTGGCTGTATTGTGGGCTGTTGGCGTGTGGTGGCTCTGTCCTGGTGGGTTGTTGGGGCGCATTGTCGGGGAGCAGGGGCCCTGGGTGTACTGCGCTCGTCTGGGGCCGGGGCGAGAGGTGTGCGGGGTGCCTCTCTGTTGGTGTCACCGGGCCCCACCACACTGTCCATTCTTACACTCTGGGCTTGCATCGGTTCCCAGCCCCATTGTCCTCTGACCGGCTCCCAGTGGCGGCCTGCCTTGTGATGGGCTGGGTGCCGCCCCTTCGGTGGGTCGCTCGGCCCCTGTGTCTGGCTTCCTGACTGTGTGGGGCTGTTGGCCCCCTGGGGGGGGGGGGGGGGGGTGGCTGGGTCCTCGTGCCCCAGGCCGTCTGGGTCGGCCTTGGTGTGCGGGGGGGGTTTGTAGCTGCTCCCTCTTGTTCTCCGGGTTTGCGTCGTTCACTGTGGTCCCAGTGGCTCTCTGGGGGCGGCGCCCTGTAGCTCCTATGGCCTGGGATGGAGGGTGCCCTGTTGGCTTGGCCCTGCCTTGCCGTGATTGCTGTTCTGGGCTTCAGGGTCCTTCACACTTGCATGTTTGATCGGGTCTCGCCAGCTACTGCTGAGTCCCATTTCAGTGAATGATGGGACCCCCTAGAATGTGCTGAGAATCTCTCCACAATCTCTACCCTAAACTCATTCTCTTTTGCACTAGTGTCCCCTTCTGGCCTATTCTATTCTATTCTATTGCGTTCTATTTTACACTATCAAGTCATCCACAATTATGGTGCTCACTACCAGTTGTTTAATTATTTATTTATTGAATATCTATTACTTTTGTGCTGTTTTGGTTTTCTTCTCTTTTTTCGATTTATTTATTTTTATTGATGGACAGTTAGTAGTTGGGAATAACACACCACCTTACAATGTTAATTTCTGTCCCTGTTCGTCCTGTCCAGTCGTTGTTTCCCCCACACATCACTGAGGTGTAGCACTGCCCTCCCTGGCTTATAATAGAGAGTTCTAATAAAGGATGTCTGCTCAGCTTTCAGGGAGGACCGATGATGGTCACACACATGCACTAATTATTAAAATATTTGGCTGCAAGACTAAAAAAAGCATTAATCTCAAACTAAAGTAGTTTGTAGTGTGAGCATGGTAAAATCGACTAACTCATCACTTATACTGGGACTAAATGTGTCCTTTACATAATCACATGACATAGACACAAATAGTGACTGAATTAACTCTTTGTACTTTGAGACAGCACGGTCACATAGTATCCTTTTCATTTGTGTTTTAATCACTGAGGTGGAAATATCCTCAAGCATAAACTGAAAGGTTATTAAAAAGTGATCTGAGAGTATGGGATTATGGGTAAAAACAACCAGGTCACTCATTTCAACAGCAAATGTTCAGATCAGATGGAGGGTGTGTCTGTGAATGTGGGTTGGTTTATGAACATTTTGGATAACTAAATGCATTACTAAGAGAGTCAGTGTTGTTATCAACATGTATGTTCAAATCACCAACTATTCTAATCCTATCCCAGTTCAACACTACACTGGATAGAAAGTCAGAGACTGATGAGATCCAAACTGTGAATAAGGACCAGGAGGGACATAAACTAGGACAAAAAGGACTGGTTTTTGGTTTCTGCAGTTGGGGAAAGTAATGGATAAACTAGACTTTCAAGGGAGTGGTAAGTGGGATTAATTTTATGATTAATTTTAGGGCTAAGACCTAAACTGGAGTGAGATATTACTGCCACTCCTCCACCACCACCACTGGTTCTGGCTGTGTGATAGTTCACTTGGATTCATTTAATGGGACATATTCATCCTGCTGAAGCCAGGTTTGAGTCACAGCTAAAATATCAATCTATTGATCACTGATTAGATCATTGATTCATAGAGATTTGGAAGAAATTGACCTAATATTGATCAGTCCACATTGGATAAAATTGTTAGATGTTCTTTTAATCTGATTATTACTTAAAACTATTTTTATTAAATTATTTGATCTCACTCCTATAGGTTTAATATTAGGTTTATTATTAACTACACAGTGTTTATTATTAACTACACAGTGTTTATTATTAACTACACAGTGTTTATTATTAACTACACAGTGTTTATTATTAACTACACAGTGTTTATTATTAACTACACAGTGTTTATTATTAACTACACAGGGGATAGACACAGTTTTTCTATTATTTACTACATGCTGGGTTTGTGACAGCTCAGAGTGAAGTTGATGATGCACACAGAAGTGTTTTACTTACGACTCTGCGCCTGGGCCCACACTCTGAATTGTCATATTGACAGGTTAAATTTAGCAGCCACATTTTGTGCTCAGAGAGAGGCACCTTCCCCAGTGGGATGTATGCTATCTCTGCCAATGAGCCCAGGCTTTCCCCAAAACGCACGCCACTTATCTATGAAAACTACATGGTTTTCTGAGCACCATCTAGACAACCAGCGGTTAAATGATGACAACCTAGAGGACATCTCATCACTGGCCAAATTAGGCAGGGGTCCAGAGAACGCTACGATGTTACACATCGATTTAGCAAGTTTACACACCGATGCTACGTTCACTTTAAGAACCTCTGATTGTTTCCGTCGGACATCGTTACCACCAGCGTGGATCACGATGCGGTGGAAGCTAGCCCTGCTCTGCTGTAAAAGCCTCAGGTTTCCTTCGATGTCACCGACTCTGGTCCCTGGAGAACACCTGACAGACACCGCTGGGTGCTTCACGTCTCTAATAATAGAACTGCCAATGAAAAGAGTGTCACATTTGGCCGGTGTTCTGCCATGGGGTCTGCTACAGACGTGAAGCTCTTGGTGCGCTACGTTTGTGCGTTTAGCACCACGCTTCCCCCGTACTGTCACAAACCGATCCCTCGACTCTCCCGGCTGCACGGGACTGGCTGAGGGACTAGCCACGCTAGGATTCCTATGGCTATTAGCACGGCCTGCGGTCCCTGCAGCTACCTCGCTATAGCTAGGCCTAGCATTAGCCTCCAAGCTGCAGAGCCGTGCTTCTAACTCAGAAACCCTGTCCTCCAACCCTGACACTAAACTACACTTCCAACAGTTACTTCTATCCTCAGTAAAGGAGGCAGGGACTCACTGTACATACAACACACTGAGCAGAAAACCCTTAAACTCTTTAAAAATTATAAAAATGTACAGCTGTTGTATAAATATGTGTTGTTATAAAGTGTAGATTTATATTTTAGTGGGTCCAGGCTAATGTGGGTGTCCGGGACAGAAGAGTTGATCCAGGTCTGGGTCAGAATGAGGATGCATCAGTCTGGTGGATCTGTTTGTGTTTAAATCTTCAGGTAGTCCACTTTGTTTTCCAGTTAGCGTACGTTAGCGAGCAGGACTGATGGAAGCGGCGGTCTGAACGGGTTAGCTCTTAGCTTAGCTGGAAATCCACCGCCACAGACGCACTTCTACTTCCTCTGGCTCCGCCTCCCATGTCTCTGGAGGCGGAGCCTCTGTGGGGGGAGCCTCCGCTGTAGGTCGCTGGATCTGAGCGGCGTAGCAGACCCAGGTTCTGTAGAACGGTCCACGTCTCCGGGCTTGAGGAGTCCAAGTTTGGACCAATTGTGGTTAAGCTGATGATAGTGTGTGGGTCATATACTGTTCTGCACCGTTGGACTCAACTGTTGATACTAACAGCGCTGGTCTAGGTGGAGAAATGAGCGTTAAAGTGTGTGTGTTACCATGGAGACACAGCAGCCGCAGACAGGGCGACACCATCGACCTGTTTACTGTCATTTTATAATACGTACTGTAATAAAGTTTAAATGAACACACCGGGAAAAACTGAAGAAACAACAGCAACTGATGAATGAGGGTCAAAGGTCACCTGAAGCATCATGGGTAACTCCCTCATAGCTAATGGGATGATACGTACAGTATGTACGTGACATATTTACGTACATTACATAGTTACATACAGTAATGTACATACAGGACTGTATTTATTACTGTACTGTTTACTATTTACTGTATTTGTATGAAATATGTGTTGACAGTATATTTTAGATGTAATGTATTAGTGTCAGTGGGTAAATGTGTCTTCACTGACTGAACATTATACATTAAACCATTCAAATGAACCAGACAGGTGGGTCATTTTCATACCAGACATGTGGGTCATTTTCATATCAGACATGTGGGTCATTTTCATACCAGACAGGTGGGTCATTTTCATACCAGACATGTGGGTCATTTTCATATCAGACATGTGGGTCATTTTCATACCAGACAGGTGGGTCATTTTCATACCAGACATGTGGGTCATTTTCATACCAGACAGGTGGGTCATTTTCATACCAGACATGTGGGTCATTTTCATACCAGACAGGTGGTCATTTTCATATCAGACATGTGGGTCATTTTCATACCAGACAGGTGGGTCATTTTCATACCAGACATGTGGGTCATTTTCATATCAGACATGTAGGTCATTTTCATACTAAACATGTGGGTCATTTTCATACCATTGGGTTTGTTTCGTCACTTTCACCTTCAGTGGTGTTTGTTGACGTTTGGTGGGTGTAGATGATTGCCTTTGCCTTTTCGTGATCTTCCTGGGGTGCGCGGGGCGTGGGCATCGTCGGGGTGGGTGATGGCACGGTTCGTGGGCATTTTTACTGTGTGTGTTTTTTTCCCCAGGGTTTGAGGGGTTCCTCCTTTTTTTGTCGTCTCCTGTTTCACTTTTGTTAGTGGCGCGGTGGTCGCACTCGGGGGGGTTCTGAACTTGATTGGTTAGAACTCTATGATGAATGAGGGTCAAAGGCTAACAAAAGGCATCATGGGTAGCTCCCTCATAGCCAATGGGATGCTACGTACATGACGTAGTTACTGTACAGTATGTACAGTAATTTACAAAGTATTTAGGTCTCGGGGTTTCGATTTCCTTTCGTAAATAGAATTTTCTTTCATATTCAAAGACGAAAAATTGAGGTAATGGGTTTTCGTTTACTGGGTCTTTCATAAATAGAAGTACCACTATATTTCCAGCGTGCCTCATAAGACATGACACTTCCATGAAACAGCACACCTCCTTCTGAAGGTCTCCCTAGACCAGGGGTCTGCAACCCTGGTCCTAGAGAGCCGCTATCCTGCATGTTTTAGATGTTTCCCTCTTCCAACACACCTGATTCAGATGATCAGCCTATCATCAAGCTGTGTGGAAGACTGATAATGTCTGTCAGATGTGCTGGAAGAGGGAAACATCTAAAACATGCACGATAGCGGCTCTCTAGGACCAGGGTTGCAGACCCCTGGTCTAGACAATGAAAATGCAAACTGTTCAGAAGAGAGCCCTACCATACCTGACCAGACCTGACCCGTACCATACCCGACCAGACCTGACCCGTACCATACCCGACCAGACCTGACCCGTACCATACCCGACCAGACCTGATCCGTACCATACCCGACCAGACCTGACCCGTACCATACCCGACCAGACCTGACCCGTACCATACCCGACCAGACCTGACCCGTACCATACCCGACCAGACCTGACCCGTACCATACCCGACCAGACCTGACCCGTACCATACCCGACCAGACCTGACCCGTACCATACCCGACCAGACCTGACCCGTACCATACCCCCCCCCAGAGTACACATGGTATGGCTGGGGTTTATCCGTACTATAAAAGGCAGCTGCTTCACCTGCTCTGGCTCCACCCCCAAGCTCAGAGGAGGAGGGGCTAAGATGTCAGCAGCACAGATAGACCATGAATGAACAGAACTATTAACTCATTCACTGCCAGCTATTTTCTGAACAGCCAGCCTCACAGTGCCAGCAGTTTTGGAGAATCTTGAGTGATTTTTTTAGAACCAAAGAATATTGAGTTTTATGACTTTATGAACACAGAAAGTGTAGACTTCTATGAAACAACAAAAACAACACATAAAACAAGGTGTTTGATAGAAAAACAGTCATTTATTCATAAACATGCCCTAATCAGTGTACTATTTCTCTGTGTGTGATATGCTGTAAAACATTGTCCTGCATGTAACGCCACACGGCAGGAAACACACCACATCCTGGTCTCACTGCGGCGGCCGCTGCGCGCACAGACACGACACCTCCGTGTTGGCCTGGTCCGCAGCAGCGTTCTGAGGGCCCGGTGTTGCAGTAAACGCCAACCCCAGGGGTTCCCAGCCGGCTTGACACCAGCCCTGGTCCTGGTCCTGGTCCCAGCCCCTAGCTGATACACCTGTAAATGATGTTCATATATAGGACAATAAATCATTTCATTCTTTATGATATTGAAGAGGGAAAAAAACAAAAAACATTTATAACCTTTATATAACCTTTTACCTTTCTTTCTTTGTCCTCCACCAAGAGAAGGGATGGGGGCCCTGCTGGACCCACCACCTGTAACACATAATTACCATAATGATTAGCAACAGGTGCCCATAATACAACTGGAGGAAAATGGTGTTCATGTAACAAGGACTGAATGGGGGTTAATTCTTACCTCTGTCACGTCCATTATCGGAGCGATCTGGCTCCCGCTCCGGCGATGAGGCTGTGTTGGTGTCAGACGAACCAGACGGCAGCCATTCGTCTGACTCATCCGGGTCTGGTTCACTGGGATCCTCTGAACCGGATTCACCTGGGCCATGCTGGTGCCCTTGGTCCTTCGAAGGCACATGGTGCGCACCACACCCGCTCCCTCTGCCCTTCTTCTTTGCTGGGTATCTCCGACCTACTCTCCCTTCTCTTTCCCCCTCACCTGCCGCAGTATCTCCTGAAATACTCCTAAACCTGCTTTCTTCCACCGCCAGATGCCTCAGTTCGCTACATCTCCGCTTTTTCGCCATCTTCACTCAACCTCGTCCTTCTTCCTCTGCCAATACCAGTTGTACCCCACCCACAAACCCCATGGTCCCCGCCTACAGGATTCAAAATTCAATGAGTACACGCCTCATTTTCAGTGACAGGCGACAGGACCTCCAGGAACCAGGGGTCTAATGGCCAGGATGTAACCCGCCCAGAAGGCCCGGTTCTGGGGGTAAAAAGGCAGGGCATCTGGACCCCTGGAACCACATAGAACCAGGGGTCAAAAGGCCGGGCGTTAGACCCACCAATAAGGCTCTGTTCTGGGGCAGAGTAGAGCAACACATGGACCCCTGTGAAAAATGACAAAGTCCAACTAAATTTCAGCTTCACTCCTGGTAGTACCATGCCTCTGGTGGGACTTAGAAAAATTTAAGTTTCACTCTGGTAGTACCATGCCTCTGGTGGGACTTAGAAAAATTTAAGTTTCACTCTGGTAGTACCATGCCTCTGGTGGGACTTAGAAAAATTTAAGTTTCACTCTGGTAGTACCATGCCTCCAGTTCAGAAAAATGACAAAGTCCAACTTTCAGACGTAGCGAGTTTTGCCTCTTGGTAGTTGCTGGGGACCTGTCTATTTTGCCACACGTGATTGAGTTTTGCCTCTTGGTAGTTGCTGGGGCCTCCCCATTCAAAGTCAATGGAGATACCTTCTGCATAGTGCATTTAACACTTTTTTGGGAGGTATTTTTTCACGTGCTTCCCCCATTTCAGAAACCGCGATTTTAAGTGGTGTTCCTCCAGGTGCAGGCAGGCAGGATTCGCAGGGTACCTTCCCCGGACCAAAATGAAGGGACATCTGTTCCCTTTTGTTGCTTTTTCCCCTGCCATCCTCCGGAAGCTAACAGCAAACCTCCAATGGGACTTGCTTCACCCCGGTAGTACCATGCCTCCAGTTTAGAAAAATGACAAAGTCCCACTTTCACACGTAGCGAGTTTTGCCTCTTGGTAGTTGCTGTGGACATGGAGCCCCATAGAACCAGGGGTAAAAAGGCCGGGCCTTGACCCAGCCTTAAAGCCCCATTCTGGGGCAGAGGACCCGGGCACGTGGACCCCCTGGAGCCCCATAGAACCAGAGGTAAAAAGGCCGGCCTTGACCCAGCCTGAAGGCCCCATTCTGGGGCAGAGGACCCGGGCACGTGGACCCCTGGAGCCCCATAGAACCAGGGGTAAAAAGGCTAGGCCTTGACCCAGCCTTATAGCCCCATTCTGGGGCAGAGGACCCGGGCACGTGGACCCCCTGGAGCCCCATAGAACCAGAGGTAAAAAGGCCGGCCTTGACCCAGCCTGAAGGCCCCATTCTGGGGCAGAGGACCCGGGCACGTGGACCCCTGGAGCCCCATAGAACCAGGGGTAAAAAGGCTGGGCCTTGACCCAGCCTTATAGCCCCATTCTGGGGCAGAGGACCCGGGCACGTGGACCCCTGGAGCCCCATAGAACCAGGGGTAAAAAGGCCGGGCCTTGACCCAGCCTTAAAGCCCCATTCTGGGACAGAGGAGCCAGGCACGTGGACCCCTGGAGCCCCATAGAACCAGGGGTAAAAAGGCCGGGCCTTGACCCAGCCTGAAGGCCCCATTCTGGGGCAGAGTAGAGCAACATATGGACCCCTGTGAAAAATGACAAAGTCCAACTTTCACACGTAGCGAGTTTTGCCTCTTGGTAGTTGCTGGGGACCTGGAGCCCCATAGAACCAGGGCTCAGGAGGCCAGGCTTTAGACCCAGCCTTAAGGCCCCATTCTGGGGCACAGTAGCCGGGCACGTGGACCCCTGGAGCCCCATAGAACCAGGGGTAAAAAGGCCAGGCTTTAGACCCAGCCTTAAGGCCCCATTCTGGGGCACAGTAGCCAGGCACGTGGACCCCTGGAGCCCCGTAGAACCAGGGGTAAAAAGGCCGGGCCTTGACCCAGCCTGAAGGCCCCATTCTGGGGCAGAGGACCCGGGCACGTGGACTCCTGGAGCCCCATAGAACCAGGGGTAAAAAGACCGGGCCTTGACCCAGCCTGAAGGCCCCATTCTGGGGCAGAGTAGCCGGGCACGTGGACCCCTGGAGCCCCATAGAACCAGGGGTAAAAAGACCGGGCCTTGATCCAGCCTGAAGGCCCCATTCTGGGGCAGAGGACCCGGGCACGTGGACCCCTGGAGCCCCATAGAACCAGGGGTAAAAAGACCGGGCCTTGACCCAGACTGAAGGCCCCATTCTGGGGCAGAGTAGCCGGGCACGTGGACCCCTGGAGCCCCATAGAACCAGGGGTAAAAAGACCGGGCCTTGACCCAGCCTGAAGGCCCCATTCTGGGGCAGAGTAGCCGGGCACGTGGACCCCTGGAGCCCCATAGAACCAGGGGTCTAACCCTGGGACCTATACCCGAAAAAAGGCTCCCTATTCCCGGCCACAATCTAGACACACCTGGCCCCTACAGGACCTCCAGGGACCGACCGCCCCAGTCGGTCCCTGGTACCCCAAACTTAAGCCCCCTCCTCGGGCTAAACCCCTTAAACCGGCGCCGTAAGTCACCCAGAGCCTTGGTACTACAAAACAAAAAAATATCAGTCCACACAATACTTTGAAAAATTTCCACAAGGAAATTTTTTCAGAGTCCCATGTGGAATTAGAAAATTTTCTATCTCTATCTTTGTAGTACCAAGGTTTTTGGTTTTTTTTTGGAATTTTTCTAAGTCCAACGTGGACTTGGAAATATTCCCAAAAAAAAAAAAACCCCTTGGTACTACAAAACCAAGGTGGAGGCCGTTTACCCAGCTCACGTTCCCTTCTGCTCTACGGGAGTGTCTGTTCTCCCTGAGCCTCTCACGATGGTCTGAGACCCCAGCTCACGTTCCCTTCGTACCGCCCCAGTCAAACTCCCCACCTGCCAATGTGGGGTCAGAACCGGCAGAGCCGAACGCATGAAGAGAGAGCCCCGCCTGCTCGGGACTCACCTCACCGAACAAAGGAACCATAACTGATTTAATGAGCCATTCGTAGTTTCACTGTACCGACCTTCCAGCGGTTTAATATGTGGGACAAGCATATGCTGCTATACTGGAGGATCAACTAGGATAGCCCCGAAGGTGGAGCCCACCCGTGGCAGTGTGGTGATCCAAGGGGGGTGGAGGAGGCGATCCAAGGCCCCCAGGAGAGTCGCCGGTCCCCAGGAGGGCATCCCCAACCCCCCCCTGTGAGCCCTTTAGTAGGGCGGGACGGGAAAGGGGCCTCCTCGGTTAGGGCGACAGACCTGGGCGGGGGCCAGGGAAAAGGAACACACCGCCCCCTCAGAGCGCACCGCGCGAGCAGCGCGCACCCCGGGGTTATACAAAGCCGCTGGGGCCAGCGCTCCGCCGCCGGAGCTGTAACCGCGCCCACTGCCGTGTGTGAACAGGATAGGAGAAACAGTTATTTATAACGGACCCGCCTCAGCTCTGGCCGCCGTGACCGGGACTGCAACCCGCCGCCGGGTTAGACGGACCCCAGGCACCGCCTGGCACCACCTGGCACTCGCGGATCCCATTGGAGAGCCACTGAGGGAGACAGCGCATCTCTGTCCTGCATCCTCTCCTGGAGGCCGGAGCCCTGTCCTCCCCTCCCGAATACCTAACGTGTACCAGCCCGCAATGTTGAAGGAACCTACCGCTGAACCGACAAACGGAGAGCATAGGCCCTTCAGAGGCGGGGCTTCATAAATGCCTTTCGATCTGGAGGTTCGGAGGGCATAAATCCAATAAAGGGATCCGATGTCCCTCTATCTTTGCACTGGTAACGCACCCTCCGAAGCTGGCCTCTTATTACACTGGAGCACCACCAGTTAAAACTCTCGTTCCTTGTAACGTGGACGTACATGAAAAAATACCTCCCAGAAAAGTGCTAAATGCACTATGCAGAAGGTGTCTCCGTTGACTTTGAATGGGGATGCCCTAGCAACTATTAAGGAGCAAAATCCGTTTACGTGTGGCAAAGTGTGGACTTAGAAATATTTTTATAGAGGCATGGTACTACCCGGGTGAAGCTGAAATTTTTCTAAGTCCACAGCTTCAATGTGGTGCGTGCACTCACCACAGAACCCGTGGGAATTAGATGAAATATTATTCAGAGATGTTTAAGAATATGAGTGAAGTCTAGCATGTGTCATCATTCATCTGTGACCAGCCCTTCATCAATTATGAAAACGCCAGGTACTGTTAGTGTACATCCTGCCTTCACAATAAAAGCATTCTGTGCTTTATCCTGCCTTCACAATAAAAGCATTCTGTGCTTTATCCTGCCTTCACAATAAAAGCATTCTGTGCTTTATCCTGCCTTCACAATAAAAGCATCCTGTGCTTTTTCCTGCCTTCACAATAAAAGCATCCTGTGCTTTATCCTGCCTTCACAATAAAAGCATCCTGTGCTTTATCCTGCCTTCACAATAAAAGCATTCTGTGCTTTATCCTGCCTTCACAATAAAAGCATTCTGTGCTTTATCCTGCCTTCACAATAAAAGCATCCTGTGCTTTGTCCTGCCTTCACAATAAAAGCATCCTGTGCTTTATCCTGCCTTCACAATAAAAGCATTCTGTGCTTTATCCTGCCTTCACAATAAAAGCATTCTGCACTTCATCCTGCCTTCACAATAAAAGCATTCTGCACTTTATCCTGCCTTCACAATAAAAGCATTCTGCACTTCATCCTGCCTTCACAATAAAAGCATTCTGTGCTTTGTCCTGCCTTCACAATAAAAGCATCCTGTGCTTTATCCTGCCTTCACAATAAAAGCATTCTGCACTTTATCCTGCCTTCACAATAAAAGCATTCTACACTTCATCCTGCCTTCACAATAAAAGCATTCTGTGCTTTATCCTGCCTTCACAATAAAAGCATTCTGCACTTCATCCTGCCTTCACAATAAAAGCATTCTGCACTTCATCCTGCCTTCACAATAAAAGCATTTCATGGTATTGTATTCCATCAAAAGCTTAGGGACACTGTGGACAAGGAATGAAAAGTCATGCTGCTACAAACAAGATGCCACGACCAATAATGAGGACGATGAGGGACGAGATCTGGAGACGAGTGTGTAAAGAGATGCACATAGAGTTTAAAGAGAATTTCTTCTATTTTGTTAAGTTCATTGAATGCTCGAGGTTTGAAAAAGCGTAAGGCATTGTTTTTGTTCTGCAAGGAGACCAAAGGTAACATCATTTTTTTGTAAGAAACACTTTCAAATAAGGAGGATGAAACATTTTGGAAACAACAGTGGGGCGACAGTATTTTATATTCACATGGTACGTCTCACTCAGCAGGAGTAATGATCTTATTTCATACATTTAATGGTAAAATTATTGATTATAAATCTGACATGGAAGGGCACTGGTTAATGGTCAGTGTAGAAATACATAACAGTAAAATAATACTTGTTAATATATATGGATATAACAACAAATGGTTAAACAGGAATCTATGAACTAAATGAAGTCGATGCTTGAGAGAATGGATGATAACATATGATACGGATCAATTATTAATAGGAGGGGACTTTAACGTAGCTCCTGACTCATGGTTAGACAGAAAACCTCCAAAGGTAAAACATGTTTATGATCAAACAATTGAATGTATTATTGTCGAGTTAAGAACCCATTTATATGGATACGTCCAGCTGAGCCTAACTCCCCTCACTGACCATAAGACACAAGTATGTTTAACACTGGTGGAAAAACAACCTAAGTTTAATAAGACTTGGAAATTCAATAACTCATTGTTATTGAACAAAGAATTTTGTGATCGAGTTATGAGGTTAGAAGAAGAAATTGCTGCGATGGAAATGTCAAATGTCAGTAAATGGGAATGGTTCAAATTCCAAATAAAACAAGAAACAATTGAAATAAGTAAAAAAGTTGCTGAGAATAAAAAAAAAAGGACAAAAAGAAATTATAGAAAAAATGAATAAATTATGTGAAAAGTCAGATTTTACGTCTGAAGAAAAAGAAATAAGCAAAATCTTCAAGATCAATTTATGTAAAAAAAAGCAAAAGGGTCGTATGTAAGATCTAAAGCTAAATGGATTGAGGAAGGGGAAAAAAATTCAACATACTTTCACAGCCTTGAAAAAAAGAAAACAAACAAAAAAAGATAATAAATAAAGTAAAAATGGATGCTAATATGATGGAAGACCCTGTTAGAATAATGGAAGAGGTAACAACATTTTATAGTGAATTATACAAAAGTACATTTACAGAAAAATACATGTGATCAATTCTTAAATGAACTTCAAAGTAAAAAATAAAGCCAATATCATATGTAAACAAACAGAGGCTTTATGAAGTGATTAGAATATCAGAAGTGGAAATAGTTTTAAAACAAATAAAGATGGGAAATGACCTGGGATACATGAGTTAACCATTAAATTCTACAAAACATTAAAAATCTTCTTTTTTATGCTTATTTAGATGTAATAAAAAACTATCACCAACAATGAAAACTGGTCTAATAACGAACAAGACGAACAAAGACAGTGAAAAAGTCGATCATTGAAAACCTATAACGTTACTGTGTAATGATTATAAATTAATTGCCTTGGTTTATGCAAATAGAATAAAAAGTCTACAAAAATTCCTTGGTAGGGGAATATCAATCTGCTTTTATTAAAGGTAGATACATACAGAATAATGTTAGACTAATTATACATATATGTTAGATTACAAATCACCTCTGAATTCTGAACATCTCGTTTTATTTATGGATTTTTTTTAAGAACTTTGATTCAATGGAGCATGAATTTCTGCTGCAGTCATTACAATGAATGGGTTTTGGAGAAAAGTTCTGTCAAATAATTTAAATATTTTATAATGATATCTATAGTTATATTTCTATATAAAATGGTTTCACACCAAGAATGAATGTGTCATGTGGAATTGGCCAAGGGTGTCAGATTACACCTAAATGATTCCTACTTTGTACCAAACTAATGGCTTACTCAATAATAGTAACGTAAAAGGTATAAAAATGAACAAAGTAGAATTTAAATGAAGTCAATTCACTGATGAATCATCAAGGAATCATTGGATATAATATTTAATTTGTCTCAGGCATCAGGTTTGTGTTTTAATTTAAAAAAGTGTGAACTGTTGTCAATGTATGAATGTTCTGACCTTGAACTGGAAACAATTCCTGTTAAGAAAGAAATCAAATATTTGGGAATGAATTTATCCATGAATGTGAAAACAAGAGAAGCTATAAATGTTATGTAAAAATACAGATGTTTACTAAAAGTTTTAATAATTGGTCGACAAGAGACTTGACCATATTTGGGCGAAACTTATTATTAAAATGTGAAGGTGTATCTAAACTGGTCTATCCCAGTTATTCCCTTTATATCAGTCCTAAAAACATTAGAAAAGTAAACACAAGGCTCTATAAATATATTTGGTGCAAATAAAACACATTATATTAGAAAAGAAAACATGATAAGGGAGGTTTAAAAACCATAGAATTTGAATGAATGGTTGGAATGTTCAGATTAAATTGGATTAAATCATATGTGAATAACCTTAAATTACTATGGTTCCAGATCCACAAACTGATCTTTAATCAAGTAGGTGGACTGGAATTTTTTACTAAAATGTGATTTTGAAACCTCAAAACTGCCTCTAAAATGATCAGAATACCATAAACAAGGTATTTATTTATTTATTTATTTATTTTTATACCATAAACAACTTGTGTATTTACTGGAAAATTGCATTGGCTCCAAATGTTCCTCCACATGACTCCACCTTATGGAACAACAGAGTCATTACATCAATAGAAAATCTTTATTTATTCCAAACTGCTATGATAAAGGAATTGTTTTTATAGCTGATATTTTAGATGACCAGGGACATTTGTTATGTTTTTCAGACTTTATTAATAAGTTTAATGTTGAAACTTCAGTAAGAGAATACAATAAAAGTGTACAAAGCAATTCCTGTTGATTCAAGTATATGTACAACACTCAAACACAATATCTCTACTGAAAATATGTTTAGATCAAGTGACATTAAATGATAAGAAGTGCAATAATCGAACACTAAATAAATTGTTAAAAAACAAATTATTTCATAAATATGATGTAACAATTAAAAAATATACAAATGAAGGCAAACTAATGGAAAGAACTAAATTAAATAAATATATGAAATGGCTTATTCCACCTAAAATAAAAGAAATGCAATTTAAAATGATAAATAACTATTATCCAGTTGCAGTAACGTTAAATAAAACATTTGGATTTGAGATGGAGTGTTTTCTGCTCAGAGGAAGAAGAAACAGTAGAACATTTATTTTTTCAATGTAAAATAACAAAACATTTTTGGACTGAAGTAGCAAAATGGATTAAAATAGATGAAACGGCTCAATTAAAATTAGAGGAAGTAATATTTGGTATAGAAAATGTTTTTGAGGTTTTTTAATATTATCATTATTTTGGGAAAATATCACTTACATAAAGTCAAATGTCAAAATAAAACACCCTCTATTATTATATTTAAAGCTGAACTTCAGTCTTTTCACAATTCCTTGTCAGTATTGAGAAATAAATATGACAAAATTGAGAAGATTTGTAATGAAAATAAATGTTTATGTACCCTTGTAAAAAATATATATGAAAATGGGACATATGTCTTGTAAAGACATTTTCTTTTTTGAATTTTGAAGTTTGTATGTTCTTATGTTAATTTTATATCATTTTGCCTCCATACGAGTGTATGTATATATTTAATTTAAAAAAAGGGAAAAAAAGTATTGTCTTCCATCACAATAAAAGCACTCCGCGCTACATCCTTCCTTCACAATAAAAGCAATCTGCGTAACATCCGGTCAAATGCACGTGCACAAAACGTCTGAAGAACCAGTGCTGTGTCCAAAACTAGTCCCTACATAGTGTCCAATATAGGGACCGGGCCGTTTTGTAGCCGTCACTCAATGTATCCCACAGTCCCCCGCGAGATGTAGTGTTCTTCCATGGTCACTAACCAAAGCACTATATCCCATCATGCATTGCACGAATCGCAAATTGACTGAAGGACGGAGATTTAAAAAAAAAAAAAAAAAAACTTTATTGAAATCACAATATACAGACTCAATGAGGATAATAAATACAACTTAAAATTAAATACAAAGTCAAATATATAAACATAAACTTGAGGATTTTGTAAAAGAAAAAAAACCTAAACTACAGTAAAATACAATATTAAACAATGTATAAATAAGGTTTACATTAAACACCTCAAATTAAACCCAGAGCAGAGATACAAAAGGAAGTTATTTGGTTAAAATTATAAATGTCGTCCAATGTCTTATTTGAAACATGAAAAAAATCTTAAAGTCATTAATAAAATCAGGGAAATAGAGTTTAGTGAATATGATACTTACAGAATTATTATTATATTAATAATGTTTAATAAGGAAGATTCCAAATCATCCATGTAAAAATGATATGATTTAATTCAAAGGATGGAACACTTTTATTTTTTAGTGAAATCCAATTATATATATTAGACTAAAAACACTGAGATACAGAACATCCAAAAAAATAAATGATCCAGTGGTTTATCAACAGTATTAAAAGATTAAAAGAAACACGAACAGGTTGATATTGGAGTCATACTGACAGAACTACAGCTGTTCAGTAACAATAAATAAATAAAAATGTAATATAAATGTTAACTCTGTCTGTTAGAATGGTTTAACACTTAATAACAACAATCTTTATTGTCATTATGCAGGCATAACGAAATTCTGAGTAGCAGCTCTAGGTTTCAAATAGAAGAATAAAAAAGATAAAAAAAATAGAGGATATAATAAAAGAAATATATATATATATATATATATATATATATATATATATATATATATATATATATATATATATATATATATAGAATATAAGAGAGGACATAAGACACACATGAAATAAATAATGTTAAGATTAAGGTAGCAATGAGTAGTGCAAACTGGACCATAATAAGTTATTAACTTTTATTAACTGTTAATAACTTTTATTAACTGTTAATAACTGTTAATAACTTTTATTAACTGTTAATAACTGTTAATAACTTTTATTAACTGTTAATAACTTTTATTAATTGTTAATAACAGTAAAGCAGTCTTGAACCAAGTTTATTCATATTTTATTTTATTGCACAGACGGTAATACAAAAAACATTCAAAAGTATATATATATTTTTTTACATTCTTTTTTTTTACATTAAAAAGTATATTTTTTTTAGACAATACTGATGACGTATTTAAACTGCGCCATAGTAGAGTCTGAAATGTTTTCACGTTAGTTCACTTTGTTTTGAACTATTTAGAGAAGTGCAAAAATACACGAAATAATTGGTTGCAAAGAGACATGACATTGTTTGGAAGAACACTGCTAACGAAAATACAAACTATCTCTAAATTAATTTACCCTGCATATTCATTAATAATATCTCCCAAGATTATCAAAGATATTAATACATTACATTTCAATTTTATATGGAGAAACAAATATCACTACATCAGAAAAGGAGATCTGCTTAAAAATGATGAAGAAGGAGGAATAAAAACTATAGATTTAGAAATTATGGATGGAATTC
The DNA here is from genome assembly GCA_020466265.1 of Siphamia tubifer. Classification (NCBI taxonomy): domain Eukaryota; kingdom Metazoa; phylum Chordata; class Actinopteri; order Kurtiformes; family Apogonidae; genus Siphamia; species Siphamia tubifer. Next base: position 2,662,288 of record CM035794.1, on the reverse strand, counting down.
TTAAAATAAAATGGTTTCAATCTTTTTTAAGAAATGGGAAACAGATGTGGTTTTTGTTTCCATCTCTTATCTTTGATGACTTGGGTGGTATCGAACTGTCGAAACTACCTGTGAAACTTTCTGCCTTCCATAGTCAAGTTTTATTATATTGGAAAATGATTTACAAACACAACTTCAGTCCTCATAATGTACCAATATGGAATAACACAACGATATTATACAGAAGAAAATCTGTATTTATAAAGGATTGGTTGGATAGACGCATTTGGTCGATTATTCATTTAATGGATGATAATGGTAACATTTTTAATGTCAAAGAATTCAATGATAAATATAATTTAAATTGTTCAGTGAAAACCTATATGATGGTGACACGTAACATTCCAAAAGTACTTATCAACTCAATTAAAAACAATATTGAAAATATGTCAAATCCAAAATTACAAAATCTAAAAGTTGATTATGTGAACATTTTGGACCAAAAATGTAATAATAACTTTTTGAGGCAATATTTAGTGAACACAATATATCCTGGCTTGAAGAAAAAAACAATGAATGTTGTAGATTATGGTAAATCTGATTTAGTGAATATTAGAACAAAATTCTTAAAGTTTCCAGTTCTACCTAAACACAAACAAATACATTTCAAAACAATAAATGGAATATAAAAAAAAACAACAACTTTGTTTTGAACTACATATGTAGGGAGGAGGGACACAGACACTCTATTTCCCATCAGCCCCTGCTGTGTTTTTTTGGTCAGTGAAAACAGCATTTCCCATCAGCCCCTGGGGTTGTTAGCTAAAATCACAGGGTGCATTAGCTTCAGGGAGCTAACGAACGTTCACTCATGAAGAACCGAACCCACGACATAAACCTGACCCGGTGAACGGAACCGAACACCGGGTAACGGGACCGGGACAGCCATCATGTCTGTGAGTTGAGTTTAAAGTTCGTTTTAACGGAGTTTGAATGTGTTCAGTTCCTCTGGTTAGAATTTAGGTTTTGGTTTAGTTGAACATATAGAAAAATGGAAAATAAAAAAACTAAACAAAGTTAACATCCAACAACTTCTAATGAAAATCCCCTTCAAAATAAACCCAAACGTTTATGAAATAGTTTTGGTCATTTTTATTCATTTTACTTAATATTGGATCAGTCTTATTCATTTTATTGACTATTTTGTTCGTTTTTATTAACATTACTGGATAATTTGTTCATTTTATTGAGTATTTTGTTCGTTTTTATTAACATTACTGGATAATTTGTTCATTTTATTGAGTATTTTGTTCGTTTTTATTAATTTTACTGGATAATTTGTTCATTTATTGAATATTTTGTTCTTTTTAAATAAATTTTACTGAATAACTTGGTTATTTTACTGAATGTTTTGGTCATTTTTGTTCATTTTATTAAATATGTTAATTTTATTGAATATATTAAATCCGTGTATCATTCTTTGGTTTTTCAAAATGAAACCAAAAATAAGACGACGGAAAAAAACAACTCGTTTCTTTATTATTTGTTTCCAAAACCAAAATGAAAAAAACGGATAACGATCTGTTTTTCATTTTTCATTTTTGTATTTAAATGAATAATTGGTAATTTTTCTTTTTTTATTGAATATTTTGGTCATTGTTCTTCATTTTACTGAATATTTTGGTTAGTTTTGTTAATTTTCTTAAGTATTTTGTTCATTTGGACATATAGACATATGCAAAGGTCATTTCAGTTTGTAATCGGGTTAAAAAAAAAAACCCAGAATGGACATGTTCCCTCACCGTAGACATCTGTCCCATCACACTTTGTCCCCAATGTGCCTTAAGTGTAAGACGTTATTTGGTCATGTGACAAAATGCAGACGTAGTGGCTGTGAGACTGGACAAGTGGACAAGTGGACATGGTGTGTCTTCTTCTGTGTGTCCAGACTTTTAGTGCCATGGATCAGTGACGGTGTCAACTGTTAAAGGTTGCCATGACAACACCAGTAGAATACTTGACCTGTGTCCTACGTTCTCAGTCCAAAGTGTTTTTCCAACTCGAGTGCAGCTGATCTTATTATGGTCCAGACATTTGATACCAGTTCATTGAACATTTGTTGATTAGAAAGAACTTTGGAGTGTCATTATTTTGTCTTTTTATAACAATAATTTTTTTTGTGTGACTGAGCCATTGTTTTTTATTTTTTTCTCTAAAGTGCAAAACCAGTGAACATACCTTTAAAAAAACACAAATATTGGAATGTGTAGAACAGAAAATGTTAACATCATGGACAAATGTTCCATGTTTAAAAATAATATTTAAGCACATATTGAAATTAGTATTCAGAGAATGTCTAATCGTGTCCCTATTTTGTGTCAGTCTCCAGTTTCTATGACAACCTGGTCTGGAATTAGAGCCAATAATGTGATTTTGACCTTTCTGCTAAATCTGACCTTGACCTTTGACCTTTTGCAACATTGATAATTTGGGTATATTCATATATGCATCAGTATGTGTAATTATTATGACAATATATCCAGTATTGATGGTGTTGTAGTGTAATATGTCTATGTTTGACACAGTAAGTGAATTTGGACAAAATAATGCAATAAAAAAACAAAATCACACAATAAAAAGATTTAAAAATGTGATTAAAAAGTCAAAATAATGCTATAGTGGAGGCTGTTAGGGATCGTGCATATATTTGCACAATCCCTAAGTATGAAATTTGGTACAGAGGTACTTTTTGACATGGCCAATCCAAATCTGCCGTGAGCTAAGTGGTGAAATGATTTTGAACGGTGCTGCCATATTTGCATGATTAAAAATGGCAGGCTACAAAAAGTTATTTTTTTTAAAGAGCTGCTGAAAGAGCTCCTTTTTTTTCTTTTTTTTTTTTTTTTTTTTACATCCGCTCTGTCCATTCTAAAAAAAGTGTCTGTGGAAGAAAAAAAGTACCTGTTACTGTTTCTACTGTCAGCTGACGAAAACAAATTTCTGTATTTTCTGCACATTCAGCAAAGTGAAAATAATGAGATAAAAAGGGAACATTCCCAGTCACTAAGCACAGTATTCATCCATCTATGAGGCACACTGTGGTTTTTGGAGAAAATGCACGTTTTTTTAAGTGCACCTTATAGTCTGGAAAATACGGTATTGGTCAGCTCAGTGTGTCCACTACCACGTTCCGTACATTTCATATTTTCATATATTCCATAAATATAAGAAAGTTGCACTTTTCCATTTCCAATACAAAGTGACACAGTCTTTTTATTTCAGGGGGTCTCCATGTTGGTCTAACATTTTTCTCACAGTGGTCTAAAAAAGTCTGACAGCTGAGGTACAAATGTATCTATGGCTCCAACTGGATGATGGGATGTTTATGTCCAACTGCTTCATGACACTGACGGTCGTTCCATGGAATTCATTGTGGACAGTCTGAACCAGACATGTCCAGACTGTCCACAGAGGACCGGTGTTCTGACCCGGCAGCACACCAGACTGGACTCAATCAGCTGATCTCTGTCTTCAGCGTCCTTTGGTCAAACTGGAACAAAGACCTGCAGCCACAGTGTCCTTCATGGGACACTTTGGACATGCTGATCTAAACTGTCTACATGGAAGAATGACACACAGACCATGTTTGTGGGAAACACAACTCACTTCCTTAAAACGACTGTAGGAGACAGATATGCCAAAGGTAAACCTTGAGTAGGGGTCCAAAAGTAGTACCACGATTGGCTCACACCATGTCTCAACTTAACTCCCCTCTCACCCACCAACTATTTTGAATAGATTAATGTAATATTAAAACCAAAATATTCAATAAAATGAATAAAAATGACCAAAATATTCAGTGAAATGAACAAAAGTATTAAATACCAAAATAGTACGTAAATGTACCCGAGCATAGGTCCTGAACCACAGCTCGGAGCCTCCATCACTCACTGTTTCTTTTCACTCTTCTTCTGCTTCGTGTGTTAAACGTCCTCCAGTACCTACCAGTACCTAGCAGTACCTACCAGTACCTACCGGTACCTACCAGTACCTAGCAGTACCTACCAGTACCTACCAGTACCTACCAGTACGTACCAGTACCTACCAGTACCTACCGGTACCTACCAGTACCTACCGGTACCTACCAGTACCTAGCAGTACCTACCAGTACCTACCGGTACGTACCAGTACCTACCGGTACCTACCAGTACCTAGCAGTACCTACCAGTACCTACCGGTACGTACCAGTACCTACCAGTACCTACCGGTACGTACCAGTACCTACCAGTACCTACCAGTACCTACCAGTACCTAGCAGTACCTACCAGTACCTACCAGTACCTACCGGTACCTACCAGTACCTAGCAGTACCTACCAGTACCTACCAGTACCTACCGGTACCTAGCAGTACCTACCAGTACCTACCGGTACGTACCAGTACCTACCAGTACCTACCGGTACCTACCAGTACCTAGCAGTACCTACCAGTACCTACCGGTACCTACCAGTACCTAGCAGTACCTACCAGTACCTACCAGTACCACTCTGCACCACCTCTGCCCAGTGACTCTACCGGGACGCTCTCCAGTACCTACCCTCCAGCAGGAACTCTGTTCCTGTTCCTGTAAAATGTCCTGGACGTCCCCACAGTGGAAAGACACTTTTTGACACTTTACAGTTCTTGTGTAACTTTTGTTCTTCCTCTACAAGGAGATGGAAGGAAGTTAAAAAAAACAAAACAGGAAGATTGTAAACAGTGAAGAGTTTTTTCAGGGTTCAATAAAAGATAATTGTCACTCATCCAAGTCTTTATGTCTTGGACACATGTACTTAGTTTATCTATTTGTCTGGTCTGATCAGGTTTAATCAATAAATATAGCTGTGTGTCATCTGCATAACAATGAAAATTAATGCCATGATTTGTAATGATGTTACCTAAAGGGAGCATATATAGTGTAAACAAAATAGGCCCAAGGACTGACCCTTGAGACACGCCATCATTTTAGGAGTCTCACCTCTCTGCTCTTTGTCTCTTCAAACCTTTGACTATCACCTTTGTCTAGCTAGGTCACTGCTCCCTGCGCTAACAATGCTACTGTTCACTCCTTTGTGTGTATGGTTCATGGCTTTTGTATAGTCCCCCCCCCCCCCCCCCCCCCCCCCCTTATGACAGTCTTTGTAAAGATGGTTGAAGCATTTCATCTGAAACATTGTGGGAAATATTCCTAGTTCTTTTCAGAACTAATTACATGGTGTACCACAAGTCTATGTATTTATATATTAATTAAACTGTATATATATATATATATATATATATATATATATATATATAGGAACAGGAAGGAAGCTAAAGCTGATCACATCCTGCTCCTTCTTCACTTCCACAACACAAGGTGATTACAATAATGTGTCCAAACATTGGTTAGGGTTAGGGTTAGATTAATAATGAAGATGTTTAAAATATTCATAAAAATATGTTTCAAATCAAATCAAGGTGTTTCTAAAACCACTGCAGTAGTGACTTGTGTTTAATACTGACTTTAAAACTAAAGTTCCTGAACATGTGACTTTTATGACATTTATAAAAATAAAATAAAACTGCAGAAACATGTGACTTTTATGACATTTATAAAAATAAAATAAAACTGCAGAAACATGTGACTTTATGACAAATGCAGTCACAGGCGTCAACTCACTTTAATTTGTTTTCATGATTTTGACTTTTTACATCATATTTACCTCCATCTGTCTGTCTGTTTATCTGTCTGTCTGTTTATCTGTCTGTCTGTTTGTCTGTCTGTCTGTTTGTCTGTCTGTCTGTTTATCTGTCTGTCTGTTTATCTGTCTGTCTGTTTATCTGTCTGTCTGTTTATCTGTCTGTCTGTTTGTCTGTCTGTCTGTTTATCTGTCTGTCTGTTTATCTGTCTGTCTGTTTATCTGTCTGTCTGTTTATCTGTCTGTCTGTTTATCTGTCTGTGTTTATCTGTCTGTCTGTTTATCTGTCTGTCTGTTTGTCTGTCTGTCTGTTTGTCTGTCTGTCTGTTTATCTGTCTGTCTGTTTATCTGTCTGTCTGTTTATCTGTCTGTCTGTTTATCTGTCTGTCTGTTTGTCTGTCTGTCTGTTTATCTGTCTGTCTGTTTATCTGTCTGTCTGTTTATCTGTCTGTCTGTTTATCTGTCTGTCTGTTTATCTGTCTGTGTTTATCTGTCTGTCTGTTTATCTGTCTGTCTGTATTTATCTGTCTGTCTGTTTATCTGTCTGTGTTTATCTGTCTGTCTGTTTATCTGTCTGTGTTTATCTGTCTGTTTATCTGTCTGTCTGTTTATCTGTCTGTCTGTTTATCTGTCTGTCTGTTTATCTGTCTGTCTGTTTGTCTGTCTGTCTGTTTATCTGTCTGTCTGTTTATCTGTCTGTCTGTTCATCTGTCTGTCTGTTTATCTGTCTGTCTGTGTTTATCTGTCTGTCTGTTTATCTGTCTGTCTGTGTTTATCTGTCTGTCTGTATTTATCTGTCTGTCTGTTTATCTGTCTGTGTGCTTCACCTCATATTTATATAACTTTTAAATGCACTTCTCAAATATACTGCAGTAATGACAATAACAAGTCATGGACATGATCTTTTCTTATGAATATTCATTATTAAAATAACAAAAAAAAAACGTTTAATGAAACTTTTAACATAGAACAATGGGTTGTAGTTTTATTTATATATTTAATTTATTTATTGTTCTGTTTTCACCTAATTCAAAGAGCAGACATTTTGTTTGGGCCACATGTGTGTAAATGAGAATTTACCCAGATATATAAGAAGTTATTTTGTTTTAAATTGACCTAGTGTGAAAGAAAAAACATTTTCCTCTACAGTAAAATTATATAATGTATATATAAGATTTATTTCATATTTAACCATTTGACTTGGTCAACAAAAAATAACAAAGACTGGGAAAAATCTAAACCAAAATGTACAAAAATACCAGTGCAGTACACATACAATAAAATGTAGTAACAATAAAGTTCTGTATTTTTCGCACTAAAAGATGCACTGTCAATGAATGGTTAATTTTTAGGGTTTTTTCATATATAAGGTCATTAACCAAAGTCAAAATGATGAGATAAAGTCTAAATTCCCAGTCACTAAGCACCACCAGAGTTAATCCATATATATATATATATATATATATATATATATATATATATATATATATATATATATATATATATATATATACTGTGGTTTTTGGAGAAAACTTTCACCTTATAGTCCAGAAAATATGTTAAAAAATAATCATTGCTATGGCAACGGTTGCCATTGTTACCACAATGATCATTATCATCATTTTTAAAAAATAAACAAAAAACAACAGAAGTTTCAAAAGGGCACGGTCATTGATAAAGTGCAAAGAGGCAAGTCCTTCTAATACCACCTAGCATCTATCTGGCAACGGTTTCCATGGTAATGGTTGTCATGGTAACCGTTGTCATGTTTACGGTTGCTATGGAAACCATTGCCAAGGCAACAGTTTCAATGGTTACGGTTGCTATGGTTGTCATGGTGATGTCGCTGATAACTATTATTGTGGTAACCATGGCAACGGTTGCCATGACAAACGTAACCATGGCAACAGTCACTGTGGCAACCGTAACCCCAAAAAAGCACAAAAATACACTAACAATATAATAAAATGCAGTAAAATGTCACATTTGTGTTAATGAAATGTTTCTATAAAATGTATGAAAAGTGTAAAATGTTAATAATAATAAATTAATTAAATTTAAATCTATCTTTTGTTTGTCAGATGACCTTCGTAGTGTCCAGCAGCGGCACTCTGCTCTTTGACTTCTGGGATGTCGACGGATCTACAGGTGAGAGTGACTGAGGAGGAGGGGCTTGTGACTGAAGAGGAGGAGGGGCTTGTTCTGCCTTGCTGTGTGTCTGGCTCCGCCCCTCACTGTGACCCGTATGTGTCAGGCCCCGCCCCTCAGTGTGACTCGTATGTGTTGGGCCCCGCCCCTCAGTGTGACCCGTATGTGTCTGGCTCCGCCCCTCAGTGTGACCCGTATGTGTCAGGCCCCGCCCCTCAGTCCGACCCGCATGTGTAGGGCCTGCCCTTCAGTGTGACCCGTATGTGTCGGACCCCGCCCCTCAGTGTGACCTGTGTGTGTCGGGCTCCGCCCCTCAGTGTGACCTGTGGGTGTGGTCTTTCTCCTCAGGGATGGTCCTGTCAGTCTTGGTGGTCTTGCTGCTGACACTCTTCTACGAGCTGCTCAAAGTCTGGAGGGTGTGGCTAAGTCGGCGCATCACACTGGCCCCAACCCCTTTCCTGTTAGGCCCCACCCCTCCCCCCTGCTGCAGCACCAGCCATGTCGCCCTGGACAACAGCACCTCCTCTGAAGCCTCGCTGACACCCATAGAAGGAACCCCACCCACTGTAACACCAAGAGACAGGTATGGCTCCGCCCCCCCCAATCCCAAACCTCATCCCAGCTCATCCTAAACCGTTTTTTTCTGAATCCATCCTTAAACTTCCTGAAAATATTATTTTCTGTCATTTTCTCTAAACATTAAAAACTGTTTATAAAGATTCAATTCATCAGTGAAGTGGGCGGAGCCAGTGGGTGGGGGCGGGGACAGGACGTTTTTTTAGATGTATTTAACGAGCCATAATTAATAATTTAGTCCGGGCTTGTTGTTAGCATTAGTGTTATTAGAGTTAGCCTTATTAGCATTAGTGTTATTAGTGTTACTGTTATTAGCGTTAATGTTGTTAGCATTAGTTGTTGTTAGCATTAGTGTTATTAATGTTACTGTTATTAGTGTTGATTTTAGTGTTACTGTTATTCACATGAGTATTATTAGCGCTAGCGTAAATAGTTTGCCTTATTAGCCGTGGTGTTATTAGTATTAGTGTTATTATAATTAGCCTTATTTTCATTAGCCTTATTAGTGTTAGTGTTATTAGCATTAGTGTTAACATTGGTGTTATTAGTGATGCTGTTATTAGTGTTGATGTTAGCATTAGTGTTATTAGCATTAGAGTTATTAACATTGGTGTTATAGCGATACTGTTATTAGCGTTGGTGTTAGAATTAGTGTCAGCATTTGTGTTATTAACGTTACTGTTATTAGTGTTGATGTTAGTGTTACTGTTATTCACGTGAATGTTATTAGCATTAGCTTAATTAGTGTTAGCCTTATTAGCTATGGTGTTATTAGCATTATTGTTATTATCATTAGCCTTATTAGTGGTAGTGTTAGCATTAGTGTTATTAGGATTAGCCTTATTAGTGTTAATAGCATTGGTGCATAGCCACCGTCAAACGCTAACCCTGCAGGTGTGTGTGGATGACCTGCTCGTATAAACGGGGCGTGGTATAACAGCTGTTTGTTTTTGGTTTCAGTTGGCATCTCCATGGCGCCCAGACCCTCCTACACATGCTGCAGGTGTCGCTAGGTTACTTGCTGATGCTCTGCGTCATGTCCTATAACCTGTGGATCTTCCTGGCCGTGGTGGGCGGGTCCGTCCTGGGCTACTTCCTGTTCTTCCCCCTCCTGGGTCACAGCTGACTATGGCTGGTGGCCCACACTGACTCCTCCCACTCAGGATGGTTCCGCCCTCTGGCTCTGACCACACAGAGTCCTCGCATTCAGGATGGCTCCGCCCTCTGGCCCTGGTTCAGTTGCTATGGAAACTAGACTGACGAACACCTTTGGAAACACCTGAGGAACCTGAGGAAAGCGTAGAGGGGGACAAACGCAGACGTAGAGGGGGACAAACGCAGACGTAGAGGTGGACAAACGCAGATGTAGAGGTGGACAAACGCAGACGTAGAGGTGGGCAGACGTAGAGGTGGACAAACGCAGACGTAGAGGTGGACAAACGCAGACGTAGAGGGGGACAAATGCAGACGTAGAGGGGGACAAACGCAGACGTAGAGGAGGACAAACGCAGACGTAGAGGGGGACAAACGCAGACGTAGAGGTGGACAAACGCAGACGTAGAGGTGGACAAATGCAGACGTAGAGGGGGACAAACGCAGACGTAGAGGGGGACAAACGCAGACGTAGAGGGGGACAATCGCAGACGTAGAGGTGGACAAACGCAGACGTAGAGGTGGACAAACGCAGACGTAGAGGGGGACAAACGCAGACGTAGAGGAGGACAAACGCAGACGTAGAGGAGGACAAACGCAGACGTAGAGGGGGACAAACGCAGACGTAGAGGGGGACAAACGCAGACGTAGAGGGGGACAAACGCAGACGTAGAGGGGGACAAACGCAGACGTAGAGGGGGACAAACGCAGACGTAGAGGGGGACAAACGCAGACGTAGAGGTGGACAAACGCAGATGTAGAGGTGGACAAACGCAGACGTAGAGGGGGACAAAAGCAGACGTAGAGGTGGACAAACGCAGACGTAGAGGTGGACAGACGCAGACTTGTCTTCCATTGACATTTATCTATCGTTTTGATAAAGAAAAGGATCTGTGTGACTAACATAATGAATAAGAATGAATTCATTAATATTAATAATTAATAAATAATAATGTTTTCAGTGATATTTTGTGATTGAAAATAAAAAAACTGATAGTAAAGAATGAACATGTTTAAATATTTTATTAATCCAAACATTTATTTTATTTTACAGATTGTTCTAAATGAAAATGATTGTTATATTTACATAAAACTAATAAACAGTAAATGTTCTTCACTTCTATCGTTGTTCCACCTTCATGGTTCAAAGCTTTTTACATTAGCCTCACATTCAGTTCGGTTCTGTCAGTCCTACTGGGAGACTAAAGGTTCAGTGTCTTTGTCCAAGGACACTTGGACATGTGGACATGTGGACAGCCAGAGCTAGGGCGTGAACCGTCAACCCTTCGATCATTGGACGACCTGCGCTACCAACTGAGCCAAAGTCGTCCCAATAATAATATTTCTTTTGTGCCTTTTTTGACCGCTTTACATTAGTGACCAATTATTCATTCACTCTCACATGCTCGCTCTGGTGGTGATAAACTACATTTGTATCCACAGTTGTCCTGGGTTAGGGTGTGTCCTTTGCCCAAGGACACGACGGACTGACTAGGACAGAGCGGGATTCCCTTCATTTATTGGACGACCCGCTCCACTCCCTGAGCCATGGCTCCGCCCCCACTGAGTTTATTAACATGATTAACATTTAAACACGATAAAACAAATCGATGTGACCTTAAGTGTACTTTTCAAATTTTTAGTCCAAATGTTTTGATTTAAGAACTGATTTATAGACAATCGATTTGGAGCTGATCAGTTTCCCTGCTTCCACTGGACCCACTTCTGCTTTCACTGGACCCAATTCTGCTTCCACTGGACCCACTTCTGCTTCCACTAGACCCACTTCTGCTTCCACTGGACCCACTTCTGCTTCCACTAGACCCACTTCTGCTTCCACTGGACCCACTTCTGCTTCCACTAGACCCACTTCTGCTTCCACTGGACCCACTTCTGCTTCCACTGGACCCACTTCTGCTTCCACTAGACCCACTTCTGCTTCCACTGGACCCACTTCTGCTTCCACTAGACCCACTTCTGCTTCCACTGGACCCACTTCTGCTTCCACTAGACCCACTTCTGCTTCCACTGGACCCACTTCTGCTTCCACTGGACCCACTTCTGCTTCCACTAGACCCACTTCTGCTTCCACTGGACCCACTTCTGCTTTCACTGGACCCAATTCTGCTTCCACTGGACCCACTTCTGCTTCCACTAGACCCACTTCTGCTTCCACTGGACCCACTTCTGCTTCCACTGGACCCACTTCTGCTTCCACTGGACCCACTTCTGCTTCCACTGGACCCACTTCTGCTTCCACTGGACCCACTTCTGCTTCCACTAGACCCACTTCTGCTTCCACTGGACCCACTTCTGCTTCCACTAGACCCACTTCTGCCTCCACTGGACCCACTTCTGCTTCCACTGGACCCACTTCTGCTTCCACTGGACCCACTTCTGCTTCCACTGGACCCACTTCTGCTTCCACTAGACCCACTTCTGCTTCCACTGGACCCACTTCTGCTTCCACTGGACCCACTTCTGCTTCCACTAGACCCACTTCTGCTTCCACTGGACCCACTTCTGCTTCCACTGGACCCACTTCTGCTTTCACTGGACCCACTTCTGCTTCCACTGGACCCACTTCTGCTTCCACTGGACCCACTTCTGCTTCCGCTAGACCCACTTCTGCTTCCGCTAGACCCACTTCTGCTTCCGCTGGACCCACTTCTGCTTCCACTAGACCCACTTCTGCTTCCACTGGACCCACTTCTGCTTCCACTGGACCCACTTCTGCTTCCACTGGAACCACTTGTGCTTCCACTGGACCCACTTGTGCTTCCACTAGACCCACTTGTGCTTCCACTGGACCCACTTCTGCTTCCACTGGACCCACTTCTGCTTCCACTGGACCCACTTCTGCTTCCACTAGACCCACTTCTGCTTCCACTGGACCCACTTCTGCTTCCACTAGACCCACTTCTGCTTCCACTGGACCCACTTCTGCTTCCACTGGACCCACTTCTGCTTCCACTAGACCCACTTCTGCTTCCACTGGACCCACTTCTGCTTTCACTGGACCCAATTCTGCTTCCACTGGACCCACTTCTGCTTCCACTAGACCCACTTCTGCTTCCACTGGACCCACTTCTGCTTCCACTGGACCCACTTCTGCTTCCACTGGACCCACTTCTGCTTCCACTGGACCCACTTCTGCTTCCACTAGACCCACTTCTGCTTCCACTGGACCCACTTCTGCTTTCACTGGACCCAATTCTGCTTCCACTGGACCCACTTCTGCTTCCACTGGACCCACTTCTGCTTCCACTGGACCCACTTCTGCTTCCACTGGACCCACTTCTGCTTCCACTGGACCCACTTCTGCTTCCACTGGACCCACTTCTGCTTCCACTGGACCCACTTCTGCTTCCACTAGACCCACTTCTGCTTCCGCTGGACCCACTTCTGCTTCCACTAGACCCACTTCTGCTTCCACTGGACCCACTTCTGCTTCCACTGGACCCACTTGTGCTTCCACTGGACCCACTTGTGCTTCCACTAGACCCACTTCTGCTTCCACTGGACCCACTTCTGCTTCCACTGGACCCACTTCTGCTTCCACTAGACCCACTTCTGCTTCCACTGGACCCACTTCTGCTTCCACTAGACCCACTTCTGCTTCCACTGGACCCACTTCTGCTTCCACTGGACCCACTTCTGCTTCCACTAGACCCACTTCTGCTTCCACTGGACCCACTTCTGCTTCCACTGGACCCACTTCTGCTTTCACTGGACCCAATTCTGCTTCCACTGGACCCACTTCTGCTTCCACTAGACCCACTTCTGCTTCCACTGTACCCACTTCTGCTTCCACTGGACCCACTTCTGCTTCCACTGGACCCACTTCTGCTTCCACTGGACCCACTTCTGCTTCCACTGGACCCACTTCTGCTTCCACTAGACCCACTTCTGCTTCCACTGGACCCACTTCTGCTTCCACTAGACCCACTTCTGCTTCCACTGGACCCACTTCTGCTTCCACTAGACCCACTTCTGCTTCCACTGGACCCACTTCTGCTTCCACTGGACCCACTTCTGCTTCCACTAGACCCACTTCTGCTTCCACTGGACCCACTTCTGCTTCCACTAGACCCACTTCTGCTTCCACTAGACCCACTTCTGCTTCCACTGGACCCACTCCTGCTTCCACTAGACCCACTTCTGCTTCCACTGGACCCACTTCTGCTTCCACTGGACCCACTTCTGCTTCCACTGGACCCACTTCTGCTTCCACTGGACCCACTTCTGCTTCCACTAGACCCACTTCTGCTTCCACTGGACCCACTTCTGCTTCCACTGGACCCACTTCTGCTTCCACTGGACCCACTTCTGCTTCCAATAGACCCACTTCTGCTTCCACTGGACCCACTTCTGCTTCCACTGGACCCACTTCTGCTTCCACTGGACCCACTTCTGCTTCCACTAGACCCACTGGACCCACTTCTGCTTCCACTGGACCCACTTCTGCTTACTTCTGCTTCCACTGGACCCACTTCTGCTTCCACTGGACCCACTTCTGCTTCCACTGGACCCACTTCTGCTTCCACTGGACCCACTTCTGCTTCCACTGGACCCACTTCTGCTTCCACTGGAACCACTTGTGCTTCCACTGGACCCACTTCTGCTTCCACTGGACCCACTTGTGCTTCCACTGGACCCACTTGTGCTTCCACTGGACCCACTTCTGCTTCCACTAGACCCACTTCTGCTTCCACTGGACCCACTTGTGCTTCCACTAGACCCACTTCTGCTTCCACTGGACCCACTTCTGCTTCCACTGGACCCACTTCTGCTTCCACTAGACCCACTTCTGCTTCCACTGGACCCACTTCTGCTTCCACTGGACCCACTTCTGCTTCCACTGGACCCAATTCTGCTTCCACTGGACCCACTTCTGCTTCCACTGGACCCACTTCTGCTTCCACTGGACCCACTTCTGCTTCCACTGGACCCACTTCTGCTTCCACTGGACCCACTTCTGCTTCCACTGGACCCACTTCTGCTTCCACTGGACCCACTTCTGCTTCCACTGGACCCACTTCTGCTTCCACTGGACCCACTTCTGCTTCCACTAGACCCACTTCTGCTTCCACTGGACCCACTTCTGCTTCCACTGGACCCACTTCTGCTTCCACTAGACCCACTTCTGCTTCCACTGGACCCACTTCTGCTTCCACTAGACCCACTTCTGCTTCCACTGGACCCACTTCTGTTGCTTCATTTAAAGGGATTATCTCGAGTAAAAGTCTGTTTAGTTAATTTTTTACAGCAGGGGTGTCAGTTCAGTTCCACATTCAGCTAAATTTGATCCAAACTTTTCTGTGTTCGAGTGAAAAAAAGTCAAATGACACGAAAACAAACAATATTAGGCTTTAGTTTATCATTTACACATACATTGTCAAATAGGTGAAATAGTCGATTGCAGACACGTTCTGGAAATTCACTAAGTCAAAATTATGATGAGATAAGTCAGAATTTTTACTTTTTATTACACAATTTTCTGATTAAAAACTCAAAATGATGCGATAAAAAGTCAAATTCAAGATGTCGTTGCCTTGTTTTTAAAACACAGTCCAGTATTTCATTGTAAATGTAAGTGCAGCTTCATGCAACAACACAGCTTCGTTACTCACAGGTGCTCTTCACTAAAGAAATTTTGAATTTCCAGATCGTCTAACTCTGAACTCGGCGGTCTACTATTTGGGTCTTGGTCCTCAGGTCCATGTCTGTAGCTCAGTAACTGGACACTGTGTGAGGACATGAAGACCTCAGGACACTTGGTAGTCCTGGACCAGCCATGTAGACCTGCTCACACTGTAGGGTGTGAGGAGTTTCCCACTGGATGTCAGTCAGTGGGTCCTTAGACTTTAAACATCACAGAGGGGCTCGTCCACCACAGTGCCACGAGGCGGCCATATTGTGTTTATGAACGTGTCATATATCTATTCTCACTGATTTTTTTAGCGGAATGCATTTCTGACATTTAGATGGGCATACTTTGTGACTGTGACCTTTAAAAGGTCATTGCCAAGGTCAAAGTCTGAAGAATGACAATAGACTTTAATGATGTATTTTTTTTTATTATATTACATAATTATTTATAATAATTATAAACAAATGTGTAAATACTTGACAAAATAAGGGCAGAAATGAATGAATGGATAAATAAATAAATAAATGTTTGTTTAATGTTTTATTTCTCTATTTTCTTGTTTGTTTGCTCAATTGTGCAGGCTGTTTAAAATGTACCGTATTTTCTGGACTATAAGGTGCACTTAAAATATTTACATTTTCTCGAAAGACCACGGAGCGCCTTATATATGGATTAACTCTGCTTTTGTGCTTCGTCACATGTAATTGTAATTTTTTATCTCATAATTTTGACTGTCATAATTTAGTCCAAATCATGCTATGTTTCTTCTCACTCCTTTTTGAATATGTGTGTCATATGTTTAAGTGTTCGTTTTTGTTTATTTTTTTATTTTGACATTCATATTCAAAATAAAGGAGATGAAAGAATTGCAAGAAATTGTCACAGCTGAGCGTGGGTGGGATAGCTGGTTCCACTGAGCCGAGACTGTTAGTCTGGCTAGAGAACTGAACAAGAATTATTAGGGTTAATTAATAGGGTCATTCATATATATATATATATATATATATATATATATATATATATAAATAGGGTTATTGTTGTTTTCTACTATTGTGGATGTGTAATAGTTCGGTTGTACGAAGAACCTGCTTATACGTTCGTCAGCTATTCTTCCAGGCACTGAAAGAATGTTCTGAGTTGGATCGGTACCATTGCAAAGTCAAAATTATAAAATAAAGTCAAAATGATGAGATATAAGCTAACATTATGATCAAAAATTCCCAGTCACTAAGCACAACCAGAATTAATCCATATATAAGACGTTCTCTGGTTTTTGCTTCTTTTAAGTGAACCTTATTTTTAAACTTTTACTAAACTCATTTATTGTCTTTGTTTTGTGTTTTCCACTGTAAATGTTGTCGCTACAGAACGTCTGAACATCCACATATGGTCATATTTGAAAACATGAAATATATTTACAGCAGTTATTGACAATTTATTAAAAGTGATAATTGATTAGTTATTAAAGGGTTAATATCCGTAGATGTTTTAGTGATTTACAGGTCACGTAGAATTCTAGAAAATCTAAAAACAAGTTGTGTTTTTCTGTCGTAGACAAAACAAGTTAAACAAAAAGTCACACTTAGTCCAGGAAGTGACGTAGCTTTGGTTTTAGCTCCCATTTTAGCTCAGTTCCAGATTTAGCTCTGGTCCATTTTTAGCTCCAGTCCAGTTTTAGCTTCAGTCTGGTCCACTTCGTTGGCTCTCGTTGCAGAGTCAATGTGTCAATTTATCTCCGCTAACTTCACCTCTACGTCTGCAGACTGGTTTTATCTAAGCTAACGTCTGCAGACTGGTTTTATCTAAGCTAACGTCTGCAGACTGGTTTTATCTAAGCTAACGTCTGCAGACTGGTTTTATCTAAGCTAACGTCTGCAGACTGGTTTTAGTTAAGCTAACATCACCTCTACATCTTCAAGGTCGATGATCGCAGCCCCTCCCTTCAGACTCTTTGTGATTGGCTCATGCTCATCATCCTCTACCGCTGCATTGGTTGTTGGCTGGAAGCTGCTGTCTTGCTGTACACTAGCATCTGCAAACTGCATCGTCATTGCGTCAGACTCTAGTACTTTTTTGCCCTTGTCATCCTGCGCTGCAGTCTGCACTTCCTGAATGGCATCGTCGATGATTGCATTGTCTTGGATAACATTCACGTTTGTGTCGTCTTGGATAATGTCGACATTTGCTTCATCTTGGATAGCGTTGTTGACGTTTGCGTCATCTTGGATAGCGTTGTCGACATTTGCGTCATCTTGGATTGCGTTGTCGACATTTGCGTCATCTTGGATTGCGTTGTCGACATTTGCGTCATCTTGGATAGCATTGTCGACATTTGCGTCATCTTGGATAGCATTGTCGACGTTTGCGTCATCTTGGATAGCGTTGTTGACGTTTGCGTCATCTTGGATAGCGTTGTTGACGTTTGCGTCATCTTGGATAGAGTTGTTGATGTTTGCGTGATCTTGGAGAGCGTTGTTGACGTTTGCGTCATCTTGGATAGCGTTGTCGATGTTTGCTTCATCCTGCCGCTGCTTCTCGATTTCCACCACCATATTTCCAGTCAGCTGATGGAGGATGGTCTGCGCAGATGTTGTGTTTGATTTCTTGACCGTGGACATGTGTGTCACTTCCTCCTCTAGCCCGTCGGCCATGGTGACCGTGATGGCGGTTGGCTCCGCCCCATTGAGCCGGTCTTCCTCAGATGCCGGTAGAAGCAGCTCCACCACCGGGTTGATCAGGTCTCTGATTTCAGTCACACTGTCAGGGGACTTTGGATCTGTGGGCGCCTCCTGTTCCTGTGTCTCCTCTTCTGGGATCTGTTCTACCCCTGGGACTTCCAGACAGGACTCGTAGGGCAGAGGAAGTCCGTCCAGCTGGATCATGGACACCACCTGTCTGCGTCTTTTCCCAGAAGTCCCTCCTCCCTCCAGTTCACCACGCATTCTAGTGCTTCCATCGGATTGGTCGGTCCCAAAGGTTGCAGTCCAGTCCACGGTGGCTTTCTGAGCGAGCAGGTGCAGGTTTGGGTCACTGTTGCTCAGGACAATGCTGTCTCTGAACAAGTTATGTCTCCTCTGGACGGCTGCTTCCCTCACCGCTGAGTGAAGAAAAAAGTGTTAAAGAGAAAAACACCAGACGATTACATTTGAACCCCCCCCCCCAGGTCAAAGGTCACAGTCTTCTTCTCACCCATCATTATCTCCTTGGTAACAGATTGTAAAACCACCTCCTCAAACAGATTTTCCACCAACAGGAAACGAGAAAAGTCCTCAAAGATCAGTTCCTTAAAGTGCGGAAACTCCTGGAAAACCCAAGAAAACTGGTAATGCAGGGGATTTACAGGGTGAACACTTGTTAAACTCACCGATGAATAGGGTGGACAGTTGTTAAACTCACCGGTGAACAGGGTGGACAGTTGTTAAACTCACCGATGAATAGGGTGGACAGTTGTTAAACTCACCGGTGAACAGGGTGGACAGTTGTTAAACTCACCGATGAATAGGGTGGACAGTTGTTAAACTCACCGATGAACAGGGTGGATAGAGCTGCTGTAGCATGTAGGGGATGATCATCTGCAGTAGAGCCTCTCTGAAGAACTTCTTCCGCACCGAGCTGCTGTCGTAGTCGTATTTCTTAATTAAAAAAAGATGAATTACCTTTAGAACACGGTTAATTAGTTTTAGCACCCGGTTAATTACCCTTAGAACCTGGTTAATTACCTTTAGAACCTGGTTAATTACCTTTAGAACCTGGTTAATTAGGTTTAGAGCTTGGTTAATTTGGTTTAAAACCTGGTTACTTAGGTTTAGAACCTGGTTAATTACCTTTAGAACCCAGTTAATTAGCTTTAGAACCTGGTTGTTTAGCTTTAGAACCCGGTTAATTACATTTAGAACAAGGTTAATTATCTTTCGAACCCAGTTAATTACCTTTAGAACCTGGTTAGTTACCTTTAGAACTTGGTTAATTACCTTTAGAACCTGGTTAATTAGGTTCAGAACTTGGTTAATTAGGTTTATTACCCGGTTAATTACCTTTAGAACCTGGTTAATTAGGTTTAGAACCTGGTTAATTACCTTTGGGACCTGGTTAATTAGTTTTACAAACTGGTTAATTAGCTTTTTAACCCAGTTAATTAGCTATAAAACCCACTTAATTAGGTTTAGAACTAGGTTAATTATCTTTAGAACCTGGTTAATTAAGTTTAGAACCTGGTTAATTACCTTTAGAACCTGGTTAATTAGGTTCAGAACTTGGTTAATTAGGTTTATAACTCAGTTAATTAGGTTTAGAACCTGGTTAGTTACCTTTAGAACCTGGTTAATTAGTTTTAAAAACTGGTTAATTCGCTTTAGCACCTGGTTATTTAGCTTTAGAACCCACTTAATTAGTTCTAAAGGCGGAACTAATTAAGTGGGTCTTACAGGCGGAGAATTGAGGACCTCTTCAGTAGCTCAAACCCCCGCCAGGCGTGGCAGGGGATACGTCACATCACTGGGCAAAGCAACAACGGCAACAACATGCCCGGCGGCAGTGTCTCAGAGGCGGAGCAGCTGAACCAGTTCTTTGCCCGCTTTGAGGTGGAGGACACAACTCCCATCAGTCCAACCCCAGACACCAGCAGCCAGGCCCTCGTCCTCCGCGTCGCAGACGTCATCCACACACTCCGCAGAATCGACATAAGGAAAGCAGCTGGTCCTGATGGTGTTCCAGGGTGGGTCCTCAGAAGCTGTGCTGCAGAGTTAGGTGAAGTATACACCAAGATCTTCAACCTCTCTCTATTGCAATGTACTGTCCCCACCTGCCTGAAGACATCCACAATAGTGCCAGTTCCTAAACACACCACAATAACATCCCTTAATGATTACAGGCCTGTAGCACTGACACCCATAATCATGAAGTGTTTCGAAAAACTGGTCCTTCAAAACATCCAAACTGTCTTACCACCCACCCTGGATCCCCATCAGTTTGCATATAGAGCCAACAGGTCTACAGATGATGCCATCTCCATTACTCTCCACTCCGTCCTGCACCATCTGGAACTGCGGGGGACCTACGCACGGCTACTGTTTGTGGATTACAGCTCTGCATTTAACACTATCCTCCCAAGCAGACTGTTTTCCAAAATGTCCACCCTGGGGATACAGACCAACCTCTGCCTTTGGGTAAAGGATTTCCTAACTCACAGACCACAGGCAGTTAGAATGGGTCCACATCTCTCTCCCACTCTGACACTCAGCACAGGAGCCCCACAGGGCTGTGTGCTGAGTCCTTTCCTCTACTCTCTGTACACACACGACTGCATTCCATCTCACTCTAACAACATTGTGAAATTCGCAGACGATACAACTGTGGTGGGTTTAATCACCAAAGGTGATGAGTCTGCCTACAGAGAGGAGGTTCTGAGGCTGACAGAGTGGTGCTCAGAGAACAACCTGAGCCTCAACATCAAAAAAACAAAAGAACTAATAATTGATTTTAGGAAAAAACAGGACACACACACACCACTATTCATCAATGGGGAGAGGGTGGAGAGAGTGTCCAGCTTCAAATTCTTGGGAATATACATATCAGAGGACTTATCATGGACAATAAACACCACAGCAATAGTTAAGAAAGCACAGCAGCGGCTATACTTTCTCCGTACACTCAGGAAAATCAATCTCTCACAACAGCACCTGTACTCCTTCTATCGCTGCTCCATTGAAAGCATCCTCACATATGGCATTCTGTCCTGGTACGGTAGCAGTTCAGCTGCAGACAAAAAGACACTGCAAAGGACCATAAAAACTGCCCAAAACATCATTAATCAACAGCTACCTACCTTGGACACCATCTACAACTCTCGAAGCTTACAAAAATCACATAACATTCTCAAGGACCTGTTCCATCCAGCCAACCACCTGTTTGAACTGTTACCCTCAGGAAAACGTTACCGGTCCATCAGAACACACACTACAAGATTCATGAACAGTTTTTATCCCAAAGCCATCACCATACTAAACGCTGATATGAAGACGTAATCCATAAATCACATCTCATGCAATGCAGCACTTTATCACTGTACCTCTTGCACTGTATGAATGAGAATGGATGGGGGTTTTTATGGTTTTGTATTTTTATGCTTTTGTATTTATTGTTGTGTATTTTAATGTATTTTAACTACTTTTTATTATTATTCTGCCTTTTATGATCCAGTATGCGAGTGCACTGAATTTCGTTGTATACTGTACAATGACAATAAATTTCTATCTATCTATCTATTTAGAACTAGGTTAATTATCTTTAGAACCTGGTTAATTAGGTATGGAACCTGGTTCATTACCTTTAGAACCCGTTCCTGGCAGTTCTGTATGGTGGTACACAGGTCATGTTCTCCATGTTCTCCTTGGTTCTCTAGTGTTTGCTTTAACAGCTGCTCAAATGTGAAAACAGCATCGTCCATTTTCTGTGAAAACAAACATCAGCTGTTTTTGCGCTCATGTCCACACAGACATATCATGCTTTAACTCAATGAATACTGTAGATATCACCATGAAAGTACAGGTTCATATACATATAACAAATACACATTCGATGAAATTAAACATTTGAGTAAAGGTCAAAGGTCAAGGTCACAATGAACTAAAAGGTAAAAATCATATTATGGGTTATAACTCCAGAACAGAATGTCACAGAACTTTCAGATTGGTACCAAACGATGCAGAATGAAGATTTATACAATTCTCATAATTGGTGTTATCACCTACAACCAATAGTTTTTCAGATCTCTGGAGGTCAAAGGTGACATGTGGCCAAATTAACTTGTGTCAAACATAGACATATCACGCTATAACTTAATCAATACTGAATATATTATCATATTACACACACTGACACGTATAAATATATAATAAAATTATCAATATTGCAAAAGGTCAAAGGTCAAGGTCGTATTTAGCAGAAAGGTCAAAATTACATTATTGGCTCTAATTCAAGAACAGGTTGTCATAGAAACTGGAGATTGACACAAAATAGGTTAAACATTCTGTTAATACTAGTTCTAGGATTGTAATGGTGTGTGTGCTTGTATTCCTATCTTTATGGGGACATTGTTATGTTTACACAGTCACACCATGGGTACCAAGTCCCCATAAAGCACAAGGGAAGCCTAGTATTTTTCCTTTATTTTCTGAAATTCATTTATTTTAGATTTTTCATTCTGTATTTATTTATATATTTTTTAAATATTAGAATTTTTTTACATGATTATTATTTTTATTATCACAGGGGTCACTGGGGGCCTAATCCAGCTACAATGGGGTGTAAAGCAGTTATCAGTCGGTGTCTTATGAGATCCGAGTGAATCGGTCCATGGAGGACTGAATCGGTAAAAGTGGCTACGAACGGTCTGATGCCCCAGATCTACGGCCGTGTATCGGTTTCCTGAGGTCCAGCCACCGATCTGTGATTATGTTCTTTATATCTGTGACCAAGTAGCTTAACAATGACATAGTATTTGTTTTCATAAATCTACACACGTTAAAACTTCCAACCGGATGTTTATTTCCTTTTTTTCCCCGGCACGGATAAAGGTAAAGTTAAAGGAAATGCGGGTAGCGGACAGGAAGTGACAAAATAAAAGCATATTTATTGACGAAACCATGGATCCGTGGTTGATCCACACAGCCGAATACTTTTATTTTGAAGCTTTATATTGGCCCACAGATTTCCAAAACACATGACGACTTTAGTGCTAAGACATAAGATGTTACTCTATGAATAACTCTGATGTAGTATGCGTTAAAACTGAAAATAAAGCTAAACGTTGAGCTCCTGGGAAGAGAATGTTTAATCATGGGGTCTAAAATAAAATAGTAAAAAAAGATAAAAGAGTGGACGGACGATGTCGATAGACAGACCAACAGCTGAGCTGTCCCTGAACTTAGACTTAGACTTAGACTTAGACTTTATTTGTCATTGTTTCATAAAACAGGTTCAGTGAACAACGAAATTGAATGCAGTCATGTCCGCGGTGCAGTTTTGGCATGCAAATGACACAAGAATAAGATAAGAAATAAGGTAAAAAGAAGTAAGATAAAAATAAGAACATGCGTTAAATATAGTATAAACAATTTGTACATTAAACTATGATAAATCAACAAGGGCTGAGTTGTATACACAGTATACAGGTGAGTGTAAAGTACTTTAACGTACTAATAAATAGATAAGTGGGTATTGCACAGTGGTTGTAATTGCACAGTTATTGCACTGGATGAAAGAGGAAGAAGGAAATTGCACATTTAGTATTGCACAGTTATTATTGCAGGCTGTTAAAACGTTCAGTCATGTTTTGAGGTCCCTCCGGATGCATTGAGGACAGTTATGGCTCGTGGGTAGAAACTGTCTCTCAGTCTGTTTGTCCGAGCTTTTATTCCTCTGTATCGCCTACCTGAGCGCATACTTTGGAAGTGTTCATGACCGGGGTGTGTGGGGTCTTCTATAATGTTTTTGGCTCTCGCGAGGCAGCGAGAGCTGGCCAGTTCAGACAGTGAGGGGAGGGAGCAGCCGATGATCCTCTGTGCGGTGTTGATTATCCGCTGGAGCGCCTTCTTCTCTGCGGCCGTGCAGCTCCAGTACCACACGCCCATGCAGTAGGTAAGGACGCTCTCGATAGAACACCGGTAGAAGGACACCAACAGTTCCTGCCGGAGGTTGTCTTTCCTGAGGACTCTCAGGAAGTACAGTCTCTGGTTCGCTTTTTTTGTGATGACGTGGGTGTTGGTGCTCCATTTCAGGTCATCACTGAGGTGGACGCCCAGGAAGCGGAAAGTGGAGGCTCTTTCAACCTCGTCTCCGTTGATGAGCAGGGGTTGGAAGTCTGTTTTCCTCTTCCTGAAGTCTATGGCGAACTCCCTTGTTTTTGAGGTGTTCAGGAGCAGATTGTTTGCCACGCCCATCGTCGCCAGACTCAGCACCTCGTCCCGGTACGCTGACTCGTCTCCCTCTGTGATGAGTCCCACCACAGTGGTGTCGTCAGCGAACTTGATGATGAGGTTGCTGTTGTGTGTTGGGGTGACGTCGTGGGTGTAGATGGAGTAGAGGAGGGGGCTCAGTACGCAGCCTTGTGGTGCGCCGATGCTGAGGGTGAGGGTTGAGGAGACATGGTTACCCATCCTCACGCTCTGGGGGCGGTTAGAAAGGAAGTCCATTATCCAATTGCATGTGGAGATCGGGAGACCCAGGTCTTGCAGCTTGGACACCAGTCTGCTGGGAATGATGTTGTTAAACGCCGAGCTATAGTCCACGAAGAGCAGCCTCGCGTAGTTTCCTGGTTTCTCCAGGTGGCTAATGGTGGAGTGGAGGGCTGTGGCGATGGCGTCCTCCGTGGATCTGTTTGCTCTGTAGGCAAACTGGTGGGGGTCAAACCCGGGGGGGAGGGCTGCTGTGATGTGTGACCTTATCAGCTTCTCGAAGCACTTAGTGATGATGGGAGTTAGTGCTACAGGGCGGTAGTCGTTGGAGCAGCTGATGTTGTTTTTTTTTGGAACAGGGATGATGGTGGAGGTCTTCATGCATGATGGTACGACAGCCTGAGAGAGGGACTGGTTGAAAATCTTGGTGAAGACTCCCGCCAGTTGATCTGCACACTCTCTCAGTACTTGTCCTGGGATTCCGTCGGGGCCTGTGGCCTTCCGTGGGTTCGCTGCTTTCAGCATGCGCCTCACCTCGTGTTCTTCAACCTTGTGTGTATAGCTGCAGTGAGGTGACAGTGGGGGGGAGGGGGTGGGGAGGGTGGGTGGAGTGGTAGGTGGTTGGGAGGGAGTTGAGGTGGCTGCGGGTGGTTCCCTGCCGAAGCGAGCAAAGAAGCTGTTCAGTTCTTCCACTTTGGAGGCGTCACCGACAGCCGTGGGTTTGTCGTTCCTAAAGTTGGTCAGGTGTTGAATTCCCTGCCATACTTTCCTGGTGTTATGGCTTTGCAGACAGTCCTCGATCTCACCCTTGTAGTCCGCCTTAGCTTGTTTTATGCCTCTCCTTAGGTTAGCTCTGGCGGCACTATAAAGCGCTCGATCGCCTCTTCTGAAGGCTGTGTCCCTCTCTTTGAGTAGGCCCTGCACTTCCTTTGTCATCCAGGGCTTCCTGTTTGGGTAGACCCGGATGTTCTTGTCCACCGTGACAGTATCCATGCAGTGTTTAATATAGCCTAGAACTGATGCAGAGTGTTGTTCAATGTCCTGGTTTTCAAAGACTGTCCAATCTGTGTCCTCAAAACAGTCCTGTAGCTGGTCCATTGCGTCCTCCGGCCATGTTTTCACAGTTTTCTTTGTGACCGGGGCGGTTTTCCTGATGGGTCTGTATGCTGGAATTAGCAGTAGGGACATGTGGTCAGACTGGCTCAGGTGAGGCAGCTGTCTGGTCCGGTATCCTCTTTTTATGTTAGAGTAAACCTTGTCCAGAGTGTTTTCTCCCCTAGTGGCACACTTAACATGCTGGTGTAATTTAGGGAGTACTGTCTTCAAGTCAGTCCGATTAAAATCCCCACCGATGATGTGGACAGCGTCTGGGTGTCTGCTTTGTTGTGTGCTAATGTTGTCATGAAGAGTGGCTAATGCTAAGTCGGCGTTAGCGTCCGGAGCTATGTAAACAATGGTGATGAAAACGGCTGTGTGTTCTCTGGCGAGGTGAAATGGTCGGCATTTGACTGTGAGGCATTCCAGGTCTTCGGAGAAGTGACTGCTTACCACTTTGGAGTCCGTCGTCCAGTCGTTGTTGAGGTAGAGTATGACTCCACCGCCGCGCTGTTTTTTTGTCGCCGCTTTGTCTCTGTCCTGCCTGTGCGCCGTGTAACCCGGGAGCTCGATGCTAGCATCAGGGATGTTAGCCGTTAGCCAGGACTCTGTAATGAGGAGCGCACAGCTGTTGATGTGTTTACCTTCCACCCAGAGCTTCATCTCATCCATCTTGTTTGCAAGCGCCCTTACGTTTGCGAGAAATAGGCTTGGGATTGCTGGTCTGTGCGGGTTCCGCTTCAGTCTTTTTAGCGCTCCCCCTCTGACTCCACGGCGGCGTCGCCTCCGGCGCTTGGTGAAGACTAGCCATGGAGAGCCCGGGGTCCGCGTAATGTCCGGGGGTAGCTTGTTTTGCTCTGCAAATTCCGCCGAAATGGCTTGTTCGCAGCGCAGTCCGATGTCAATGAGGTCTTGTCGGCTGAATGTAAACTTCGCCCAGCAGAATACTGACTGGGAGATAAAGAACATATACAAATATAAAACTAGAACTGCTTTAGCGGAGCGAGCTGCTGGCGAAGCTGCGTCTATGCGCGCCGCCATTCACGAACGCATCGTGACAGACATAGCGGCAGAGATGACACGGTGTCGCATCCAGTGAGGGTATTGTTTGTCTGAACAACTTTCTTCTCTAACTCCACTAGCCTAGTTTCCTTAGCCATGGCTAGTTGTTGTTGTTCAGTATTTTCTGCTCAGTGTGTTGTATGTACAGTGAGTCCCTGCCTCCTTTACTGAGGATAGAAGTAACTGTTGGAAGTGTAGTTTAGTGTCAGGGTTGGAGGACAGGGTTTCTGAGTTAGAAGCACGGCTCTGCAGCTTGGAGGCTAATGCTAGGCCTAGCTATAGCGAGGTAGCTGCAGGGTCCGCAGGCTGTGCTAATAGCCGGAAGGAATGCTAGCGTGGCTAGTCCCCCAGCCAGTCCCGTGCAGCCGGGAGAGTCGAGGGATCGGTTTGTGACAGTACGGGGGAAGCGTGGTGCTAAACGCACAAACGTAGCGCACCAAGAGCTTCACGTCTGTAGCAGACCCCATGGCAGAACACCGGCCAAACCAGACACTGTTTTCATTGGCAGTTCTGTTCTTAGAGACGTGAAGCACCCAGTGGTGTCTGTCAGGTGTTCTCCAGGGACCAGAGTCGGTGACATCAAAGGAAACCTCAGGCTTTTACAGCAGAGCAGGGCTAGCTTCCACCGCATCGTGATCCACGCTGGTGGTAACGATGTCCGACGGAAACAATCAGAGGTTCTTAAAGTGAACGTAGCATCGGTGTGTAAAGTTGCTAAGTCGATGTGTGACACCGTAGCGTTCTCTGGACCCCTGCCTAATTTGTCCAACCTCTAGGTTGTCATCATTTAACCGCTGGTTGTCTAGATGGTGCTCAGAAAACCATGTAGTTTTCATAGATAAGTGGCGTGCGTTCTGGGGAAAGCCTGGGCTCATTGGCAGAGATAGCATACATCCCACTGGGGAAGGTGCCTCTCTCTGAGCACAAAATGTGGCTGCTAAATTTAACCTGTCAATATGACAATTCAGAGTGTGGGCCCAGGCGCAGAGTCGTAGAGTAAAACACTTCTGTGTGCATCATCAACTTCACTCTGAGCTGTCACAAACCCAGCATGTAGTAAATAATAGAAAAACTGTGTCTATCCCCTGTGTAGTTAATAATAAACACTGTGTAGTTAATAATAAACACTGTGTAGTTAATAATAAACACTGTGTAGTTAATAATAAACACTGTGTAGTTAATAATAAACACTGTGTAGTTAATAATAAACACTGTGTAGTTAATAATAAACACTGTGTAGTTAATAATAAACACTGTATAGTTAATAATAAACACTGTGTAGTTAATAATAAACACTGTGTAGTTAATAATAAACACTGTATAGTTAATAATAAACACTGTGTAGTTAATAATAAACACTGTGTAGTTAATAATAAACACTGTGTAGTTAATAATAAACACTGTGTAGTTAATAATAAACACTGTATAGTTAATAATAAACACTGTGTAGTTAATAATAAACACTGTGTAGTTAATAATAAACACTGTATAGTTAATAATAAACACTGTATAGTTAATAATAAACACTGTGTAGTTAATAATAAACACTGTATAGTTAATAATAAACACTGTGTAGTTAAAAATAAACCTAATATTATTAAACCTATAGGAGTGAGATCAAATAATTTAATAAAAATAGTTTTAAGTAATAATCAGATTAAAAGAACACCTAACAATTTTATCCGATGTGGACTGATCAATATTAGGTCAATCTGTCCCAAATCTTTATTAATAAATGATCTAATCAGTGATCAATAGATTGATATTTTAGCTGTGACTCAAACCTGGCTTCAGCAGGATGAATATGTCCCATTAAGTCACTCACTGCCATCGATGTATATATATATACGTTTATCACAGGCGAGGGGCGGGGGAGCGGTCTCGTGCAGCCTGTCACTGAAAATCAGACTGGGTTCCAAGTGCTCCGCTATTTTACCCCGGGACAGATACTCCTGGGCGGATTGGACCCCTAAAAGGTCCAGCAACGATGGTGTAAAACCCAGGTAATTTAACCTGCTTATAGTGCTCTGTTCTGGGGCAGAATAAGAGAGCATGTGCCCCCCTCAACGGACCGGGGATCAGCGGTTTGAAGTGCCGCATTGAATCCTCCCATAACACTCCGTTCTGGAGCTGAATATAAAGGTATAATTATATATTTATATTATACAAAGGTGTAAGTCCTGTGTGGACTGTGTGTTTTTACGGAGCCTTGGTACTACAAAATCAAAGTGGGAATTTTTCCAAGTACAGACTTTGACACACGTAAACGGATTTTGCTTTTTGGTGGTTGCTAGGGCCTCCCCATTCAAAGTCAACGGAGACACCGGCTGTAGAGTGCATTTTGTACTTTTCTGGGAGGTATTTTGTCATGTACATCCCCGTTATGAAAAACCTCTGTTTTAACTGGTGGTGCTCCAGTGTAATAGAGGCCAGCTTCGGAGGGTGAGTTACCTGGGCATAGACAAAGGGACATCGTGTCCCTTTAGTGGATTTTTGCCCTCTGAACCTCCAGATCAAAATGGATTTATGAAGCCCCACCTCTGAAGGGCCTATGCCCTCCGTTTGTCGGTCCGGCGGTAGGTTCCTTCAACATTGCAGGCTGGTACACGTTAGGTACTCGACGTGCTGTCTCCCTCAGCGGCTCTCCAACAGGATCCGCCCGAACCTGGCGGCAGGTTGCGGTCCTGGCCATAGCGGCCAGAGCTCACGAGGTTCTGTTATAAATAACTATGTTTCTCTAATCCTGTTCACACACGGCAGTGGGTGTGGTAACAGCTCCAGCGGTGGAGCGCTGGCCCCAGAAGTCAGCGCTGGCTGGTCCAGCGACCGTGTATAGCCCCGGAGGGCACGCTGCTCGCGCAGTGAACTCTGACGGGGTGGTGGTTCCTTTTTCCTGGCTTCCGGCCAGGTCTGTCGCCCTAACCGCCCGCCCAACTGGAGGGATCACGGGGTGGTTGGGGATGCCTTCCTCGGGACTGGCACTGCCCACCCGCACTGCCGCGGGTGGGCTTCACGTACTCTCCACCCTCTGGGCTGTCCTAGTTGATCCTCCAGTATAGCAGCATATGTTTGTCCCACAGATTACAAACGGTAATGCAGGTTGGCCTAAGGCGAGCTCAGAGAGGACAGACACTCCCGTAGAGCAGAAGGGAACGTGACCTGGGTGACTCCCCAGATGGTTTTGTAGTACTGAGGCTCTGTAGAATTTTCCACACTGGACTTAGAAATATTTTTACAGAGCCTTGGTACTACAAAACCAAAGCTAGAAATGTTTCTTAGTCCCACTGTGTGGACTTAGAAGAATTTCTGATATTTTTTCGTTTTGTAGTACCAAGGGTCCGGTTGTCTTACCTGGCCAGATTGAAAGGTTTAGTCCGGGGAGGGGGCTTAACTTTGGGGTACCAGGGACTGGCTGGAGTGATAGGTCCCTGGAGGTCCTGTAGAGGCCGGGTGTATCTCGATTGTGGTGGGGATAGTGAGCCTTTGGCGGGTATAGGTCCCAGGGTTAGACCCCTGGTTCTATGTGGTTCCAGGGGTCCATGTGCCCGGCTACTGTGTCCCAGGAGGGGGCCTTACGGCTGGGTCTAAAGCCCGGCCGTTTGACCCCTGGTTCTATGTGGTTCCATAGGTCCACGTGCCCAGCTACCGTGCCCCAGGATGGGGTCTTATGGCTGGGTCTAAAGTCCGGCCTTTTGACCCCTGGTTCTATGTGGTTCCAGGGGTCCAAATGCCCTTCCTTTTACTCCAAAATAGGGCCTTCTGGGTGGGTTAAAGCCTGGCCTTTTGACCCCTGGTTCTATGTGGTTCCAGGGGTCCAGATGCCCTGCCTTTTTACCCCCAGAACCAGGCCTTCTGGGCGGGTTACATCCTGGCCTTTAGACCCCTGATTCCTGGAGGTTCTGAAGTCTGTCACTGAAAATCAGGTGTGTACTCATTGAATTTTGGTCTATTACCAAAGTAATTCTGAAGGTGGGGACTATGGGAATCGGTTCTTGGTGGGGCACAACTGGTGTTGGCAGAGGAAGAAGGACAAGCTTGAGTGAAGATGGCGAAAAAGCGGAGATGTAACAAACTGAGGCAGCTGGCGGTGGAAGAAAGCAGGTTTAGGAGTATTTCAGGAGATACTGCGCCAGGTTAGGGGGAAAGAGAAGGGAGAGTAGGTCGGAGATACCCAGCAAAGAAGAAGGGCAGAGGGAGCGGGTGTGGTGCGCACCATGTGCCTTCGAAGGACCGAGGGTACCAGCACGGCCCAGCTGAATCCGGTTCAGAGGATCCCAGTGAACCAAACCCGGATACTTCAGACGAATGGCGCCGCCTGGTTCGTCTGACACCAGCACAGCCTCATCGCCGGAGTGGGAGCCGGATTGCTCCGATAATGGACGTGACCGAGGTAAGAATTAACCCCCATTCAGTCCTTGTTACATGAACACCATTTTCCTCCAGTCGTATTATGGGCACCTGTTGCTAATCATTATGGTAATTATGTGTTACAGGTGGTGGGTCCAGCAGGGCCCCCATCCCTTCTCTTGGTGGAGGACAAAGAAAGAAAGGTAAAAGGTTTTTTTTTTTACACACAAACTTATCTACAGGTATATTATCATTAATATCACTTATCTACATGTATATTATCATTAATATCACTTATCTACAGGTATATTATCATTAATATCACTTATCTACAGGTATATTATCATTAATATCACTTATCTACATGTAACATATATTGCAAAGTTTATGTTGTGTGAATGTATGTTCTCTAACCCTACTCTATTGTCTCTGTGACACTAAATAAACAAAATGATATGGTTTTGAAATTATATTTGTTTCTTTTTCTTCTCAGTAACATAAAATAAAGTAAGTCCTTGCAGTTAAATTGTCTATTCGTATTGAATCAAACTTAACGGAATTAGATTGAATCGTACTGAATCAAATCATGGTCAAGATTTTAATCAAATCGTTGTGTGAGTGAAAGATTCACACCCCTAATAGACAATCACTGTCACATTCACACCTATGGGTGATTTAGATTAACCAGTTAACTAGTTAACCTATCAGTGCATGTGTTTGGATGGTGGGAGGTGTGTGTGTGTGTCTGTGTGTGTGTGTGTCTGTGTGTGTGTGTGTGTGTGTGTGTGTCTGTGTGTGTGTGTGTGTGTGTGTGTGTCTGTGTGTGTGTGTGTGTGTGTGTGTGTCTGTGTGTGTGTGTCTGTGTGTGTGTGTGTGTGTGTGTGTCTGTGTGTGTGTGTGTGTGTCTGTGTGTGTGTGTGTCTGTGTGTGTGTGTGTGTGTGTGTGTCTGTGTGTGTGTGTGTGTGTGTGTGTGTCTATGTGTGTGTGTGTGTCTGTGTGTGTGCTTATGTGTGTGTGTCTGTGTGTCTCTGTGTGTGTGTGTGTGTGTGTGTGTGTGTCTGTGTGTGTGTGTGTCTGTGTGTGTGTGTGTGTGTCTGTGTGTCTGTGTGTGTGTGTCTATGTGTCTGTGTGTGTCTGTGTGTCTCTGTGTGTGTGTGTGTGTGTGTGTGTGTGTCTGTGTGTGTGTGTGTCTGTGTGTGTGTGTGTGTGTCTGTGTGTCTGTGTGTGTGTGTCTATGTGTCTGTGTGTGTGTGCGTGTCTATGTGTGTGTGTGTGTGTGTGTGTGTGTGTGTGTGTGTGTCTGTGTGTGTGTCTATGTGTGTGTGTGTGTCTGTGTGTGTGTGTGTGTCTGTGTGTGTGTGTCTGTGTGTGTCTGTGTGTCTCTGTGTGTGTGTGTGTGTGTGTCTGTGTGTGTGCTTATGTGTGTGTGTCTGTGTGTCTCTGTGTGTGTGTGTGTGTGTGTGTGTGTGTCTGTGTGTGTGTGTGTCTGTGTGTGTGTGTGTGTGTCTGTGTGTCTGTGTGTGTGTGTCTATGTGTCTGTGTGTGTGTGTGTGTGCGTGTCTATGTGTGTGTGTGTGTCTGTGTGTGTGTGTCTGTGTGTGTGTCTATGTGTGTGTGTGTGTCTGTGTGTGTGTGTCTGTGTGTGTCTGTGTGTCTCTGTGTGTGTGTGTGTGTGTGTGTGTGTGTGTGTGTGTGTGTCTCACCTCCCTCATTAGTATCTGAGCTCTGCTGATAAAAACAGAGGTGCTGTCGCACACCTCCATCCTCTGCTGTAGTCCCTGCAGGTTCAGCTGCTCCATCTGTTCATAACAACTCTGCATCTTCACTGGATGGAAGGCGAGCATGGACACACGCTCCATGTCCTAAAAACAACAGCAACATTATTAATACTAGTGTAGAAAATTTCTGGGCAATGTGGCTCCGCCCACTAAACTACAGCGAACAACAAACAAACCAAAAATGAAAAGGGTTTAAAAGTGACAAAGCTGAACGGTGGATGAACCAAATAGTCGTTAACATTAATCCAATGTTCAGTTGAAGGTGAATCAGACACCTGTTAATTCACTAAATTACAGACCTTGTTTAAGTCAGTGCCCTAACAATACCGAAAAATTTACAATTTACTATTACAGCCAAAAATACACAAAATGCATTTAAAACAAAATGCACTAAAATCCACAAAAGTACCCTATAAATAGAATAAAAAGCCCTAAAAATAGACAAGAATGTATTTAAAATCTACTTAAACAACAATCCACTAAAATACATTACCAAAAAATAAAGTTAAATGCAATAAAATAGAGAAAAAAGAACTAAAAACGACTAAAATGCTCTATAAATAGAGAAAAATTGACTTAAAATGGACAAAAACCCCCCACTACAATTCATTACAAATAATGTGAAAGGCACTAAAAAATACACTGTAATACCCCATATACAGGCCCGGTGGGATGGGCAGGCCCTATTGTTGGCCCACCCACACTGTCATAGGCTGGAGCCAACAGCTTAACACTTTATTTTTTCAAATGGATGAAAATTAAATAAATCCCAGGCTACTACTATTGAAGACTTTTCTCTTTATTTTAAAGGGAATAAAAAAAATAATAAAAGTCATATTTATAAGTCTATTTGTCATAATCTGATTGGTTGTTTCATAATGATCTGCTATAAACCGAAGTTTTAGCATTTTAGCTTCTGTCAACAGAAATGAGCGCTAACGTTCCTTACTACTACGAGCATTTCAAAGGCAATGAAATACGAAGGAAAGTCATGAGGACACACAGTGGTTCCTCTGCTGACCACAGACCCAGCTAACCAATAATCCAAGTCACTGGTTAGTGACTACATTCTCCGCGGGGCCCCCCCCTGTAGCATTGACCGATCACTGAAGCCTTATTTATACCCTCCGTTAATTACCGAAACAGATGTTTTCATCCGTTGGTCAAGACCTTATCAATCCGCTGAGCTCTGGGTGAAAAAGAGCAATACCCACAGGAAATTGTGGGGGCAGTAGAGAGGCCGAAGTGTAAAATTTTGGAATTTCATCTACGAAGAAGGTTCCTGTTAGCATCTGTGCACAGGTTAAGTCAGGTCAGGTGTCAGTTTAGCAACGTATGGTTAGTTGCTGTACCGCTCTGTAGGGCTATGCTCTGTTTTGTTTTTTTAATTTTAACAGTTAGTCAATTTCAAAATGTCATTAAAACTATCCAAAACTATTTGATATATGATAATTGCCAGGTTTAATTGTGAAAGCTGTGCAACTCGATGGCAAAAGTACAAACCAGTTGATAAGAGAATGTTTACGAGAAGAGTTTGACCCAGTCAGACCACGAAGAAATACAACTTCCTTTAGGAACCACATTCTAGCACATTCTAACTCCTAGGGAACCTAGGAGTTAGAATGCTGGGGGAAGTACAGACACTGAGTTCTTTCTTCTCTTTCTCTCCCTCACACCTGTTTCTGTCATTTTTATAACCTATCTTTCATACCAAGTCTGTTCATGACTAGTCACCTGGTGTCCCCTTTCCCCCCTCCCCCCCTGGGGGGAGTGGTGGCTCTCCTGACAGTGTCTGCACGGGAGCCATGGACGACAGGATCTGCAGTATCTCGCCTGTGCCGACCTGTGACCCCGGACCACCGCCCCTGCCTGTCTGGACCAGCCCCCCCTCCTTCATTTATACATGGACGTTCATCTATAGTCTGTCCGTCCATGGGAGTGGATCTGTCCTTCAATGTGGTTCTCCTCGAGATTTCTTCTTTTTCCCACTGGGTTTGGAAGTTTTTTCTTGCCGAGAAGGAGAGTCTAAGGACAGGGGGAGGGTCTAAGGACAGGGGGAGGGTCTAAGGACAGGGGGAGGGTCTAAGGACAGAGGGAGGGTCTAAGGACAGGGGATGCCTGGGACTTTTTCATGTATTTCTGTAGTTGATTGTGTTTTTGTAAAGCCCTCTGAGACGACTTTGTTGTGATTTAGGGCTTTATAAATACAATTGAATTGAATTTACTGAAAGTCAGTTTTACTCAGGAGTAAATAGTTCCCAATTCCACAAAAAGCAAAAGAAATGTGTTTTAAAACCATGAATATAACATTTATCCATCAAAGGAACTGCTACTGCATTCTGTAAACGACTTGTTACAGGATTTAAAACACAACATCCATAATTCAATTCAATTCAATTCAATTTTATTTATAAAGCCCTAAATCACAACAAAGTCGTCTCAGAGGGCTTTACAAAAACACAATCAACTACAGAAATGCATGAAAAGTCCCAGGCATCCCCTGTCCTTAGACCCTCCCCCTGTCCTTAGACCCTCCTTCTCGGCAAGAAAAAACTTCCAAACCCAGTGGGAAAAAGAAGAAATGTTGAGGAGAACCACATTGAAGGACAGATCCACTCCCATGGACGGACAGACTATAGATGAACGTCCATGTATAAATGAAGGAGGGGGGGCTGGTCCAGACAGGCAGGGGCGGTGGTCCGGGGTCCATGGCTCCCGTGCAGACACTGTCAGGAGAGACACCACTCCCCCCAGGGGGGGAGGGGGTAAAGGGGACACCAGGTGACTAGTCATGAACAGACTTGGTATGAAAGATATGTTATAAAAATGACAGAAACAGGTGTGAGGGAGAGAAAGAGAAGAAAGAACTCATAATAATAACAGAGGTAGAAAGGATGAGAGGACGGTACTGTACTGAGCTGTTTAATAGTGTGGTGTTGTGTCACAGCAGTGGAAGAGTATTACTGTAATTGCTATAAGGAAATGACAACCCCCACCCCCAAAAAAAGGTGCTTTTCTTTTCTTTTTCTTTTTCGTGGTGCTGGAATTGGCCTGGGTGCTGCAGGATATTCCCGGCCTGAAATCTTGATCCAGTCTGGCCCTGCCCAAAGGTATGAAAATGACCCACATGTCTGGTACGAAAATGACCCACATGTCTGGTATGAAAATGACCCACATGTCTGGTATGAAAATGACCCACATGTCTGATATGAAAATGACCCACATGTCTGGTATGAAAATGACCCACATGTCTGGTATGAAAATGACCCACATGTCTGATATGAAAATGACCCACATGTCTGGTATGAAAATGACCCACATGTCTGTTTCATTTGAATGGTTTAATGTTTAATGTTCAGTCAGTGAAGACACATTTACCCACTGACACTAATACATTACATCTAAAATATACATTTTCTTTGACTTTTAACACATATTTCATACAAAATTGGTAATTTTTTAAAATAATTTTTAAAGGGTTTAGGGGGTAGTATTTGGGGGCCTTAGAACCAATCAGACCTTTTACATGTAAAATGTGTCTATTTACAAAAAATTCACAGAACAAAAACACTTGTGGAACTAATGAATTTTGTAAGTAGAGGTACCATTGTACGGCCATTCCTCAGACAATCTGAGAACAAGACAAGTCTGACTGTGATCAAGGAGCATCACTGATCCAGACTATTGGCTCTCCATCTGACAGAGGAGGTTCTGACTCCAGCGTGGACTCGGAGGATCCTGGTTCTGATAAACTAACCCAGGTGACCATAAACATCTGCCCTAAACACCTTTTCACAGGAAAAAGAGATGGTTCAGTTATGAGTGGTACAGAAACAGAGAGTGGCTGAAGACTATTCCAGTTAAGAACTAGTGATGTGCAGACGGTGCATTAACACCATCTACTGGTCTGTAGTGATTATAGCAGGTTTGGTGGAACAGGTGTTTTTAGTTCCTGATCTTCAGCCATTATAACGTTGAAGGCAGAGAATTGTGTTTCTTCAGCCTGATATCATGTCCAACAACTGGCTGATGAAAATAGGTTGGCGCTACGCTAACGTTCATAGTCAATAAAAATATCTGAATTTCCAAATGAATGTTATTGTAGTCTATCAATATTAATAAAATATAATTAATACAAGTGGGCAATACACATACAGATATTACCTTAACATAGGCCTATTGTTGAATTTGGAGATGTGGGATGATGACACAATAGGATAAATAATGAAGCAACACTTCAAATGTCTTCAAATCTTCATTAATCTATTAGAACTAATATCAATATTAATCAAATGTTGCCACAACAATAAACATAGTTGCACATATCTAAATAAATTAAAATAACACGGTTGAACGTGGGAAGTAGAAAAGTAACACAATAATATAATAAAATAAATGTTATTCACTTCTTTTTTTTTTTTTTTAGAACTGTTTATTTAAGGTTTTTCAAAACAAAAAAAAGATAAAACATGAACATTGCCTGGGACCAGTAACTGGTCTTCCTGGTACAAAACAATTGGTGAGCAATACAGACATAAGACATAACGGCGATGCACATGCCAGGTTCTATTGTCCATTATATTATCAAGTCCACTACAAGGATAAATAACCCTTTACCTCTGACCACCTGCTGCCTGTGGAGGTTGTTGATCATTTTAAATATTTGGGTCCAATCATCGACTCCACCTTGAGTTTCAGTGAACACGCAGAGAGTGTTTTTAAGCCAGCTAATCAGCGTCTGTTTTTAATTAGGAAACTCAAGAGTTTTGGGGTGAGTCCACATGTATTAGAGATGGCGTATAGAGGACTTGTAGAAAGCATCTTGTAATTTAATATCGCTGCTTGGTACGGAAACCTCAATGTGATGAAAAAAAACCAAGTTTTCTTCCATTGTCAAGCTTGTAGAGAAGGTGGTTGGAAAACCATAACTTTGTGAAGGGTTTCAGTGTGCTGTAGTCAGGAAAGCCAGACAGATATCTGGGGACTCGTCACATCCTTTACACTCTCAGTTTGAAATGCTACCATCGGGTCGTAGATTTAGAGTCCCAAGGGCGAGCCGCAATATATATAAAAAATCTTTTATACCACATGCCATACAAGCTCTGAACGCCATCTGAACAGAATATGACTGTACAAGGTGTTCCCCTCAGAAGGCTACTGTATTTACATCCACCGGTGCCGTCTTTTTGCCTGTTTGTACAACGTTTTTTGTATGTTGTGGAGTGTCCAAATGTGTTTTTATGTAAATTGACGTCCTGAGAGGCCGAAGGCAAATTTCCACCATGGTGGATAATAAAGTTTTTCTTCTCTTATCTGTAGAAAAGGTCCATTTTCATCTGCAGTGAAGCCATCATCTTTTCCATGTCATATATATGTTTCAGCCACTGTTTCCATTCAGTTATTGTTGGAGATTTGGTATTTTTCCAATTCACAGTAATAATTTTTTTTGCAATCAATATTAGAATCCATATAATATATTTCTGTTGACTATTAAACGTTCCTATAGGCATAACCCCCAGCAAATGAAATAAGACACTTGAAGGCATTTCCATTCTCATCATTTTCTCTATTTCCTCTTTAATATTATTCCAATATTTTAAAATAACTGGGTAGTCCCAAAATATGTGTGTGGTCTCCAATTTGACCACATTTCCTCCAACACGTCTTTGCTGCTGGATCTGAAATACATTTTGACACCACCATAGGCGTGTGGAAGTATCTCATTTTCAATTTCCAGTCAAATTCTTTCTATTGCTGGCTGCCAATTCCCTTGTGACTGCAATTACAAAGTTTTTTCCCATATCTCATCTTCAATAATAGTGTTAGTTTCCAATTCCCATTTTTCTTTTATATTAAATGTGTCTATAGTTGTTCAAAGTTCTTTACATTAGCCTCACATTCACCCATTCACACACACTCATACACCAGTAGGTTCTAAGGTTCTGTTAGTCCTACTGGGACACTAAGGGTTCAGTGTCTTTGTCCAAGGACACGTGGACACTGTCCTGCATGTTTTCAGCCAGAGCCGGGACGTGACCCACTCTACCAACTGAGCCACAGCCGCCCCACATGTATAAAACAATGACATGTAATAGTGATTATGTATGATTAGGCCGTGGAACTCGAGATTTCTTCTTTTTTCCCACT
Organism: Siphamia tubifer; assembly: GCA_020466265.1. Lineage (NCBI taxonomy): Eukaryota > Metazoa > Chordata > Actinopteri > Kurtiformes > Apogonidae > Siphamia > Siphamia tubifer. Next base: position 2,623,462 of record CM035794.1, on the reverse strand, counting down.
GGGTTTTGAAGTTTTTTCTTGCCGAGGATGAGGGTCTAAGGACAGGGGGAGGGTCTAAGGACAGGGGATGCCTGGGACTTTTCATGTATTTCTGTAGTTGATTGTGTTTTTGTAAAGCCCTCTGAGACGACTTTGTTGTGATGTAGGGCTTTATAAATAAAATTGAATTGAATTGAATTGAACTTTAGGGCTAGTTAAATTATTGAGGTTATATGATCACATCATTTAAATCAGATTTAAATGTTGCTAAGTTCCAATGATGCCTGTTGTCAGTGGTCAGCTTCGTCCTCACTCTCCTCTGCGTGTTGTGGCTCTTCATTTGCCATGTCATTATTATCAATGAATATTCACGTCGGTCACTGTTCGCGCTTACTTTAGCAATCAAATAGAACTAGAACGCAGACATTTAAACATACAGGGCTGTGGAAGCAGCCTCAGCAGCAGTCAGACAGTAGGGAACATGTTTAAAATGTTTACCAAGTCAAGTCATTATTTGGTATAAGTTAAATTTTCGGGACACATAAAGCCAGATTCGAGATTTGGGACAACAGCTTCGAATTTGGGACTGTCCCAAATTTTTCGGGACATGGGGTCACCCTAACAGACACACATTTGTTGAATTATAGCTAGATTATGATGATGATGCCCCCCCTCAAACATCTCACCTCTGTCAGTTGTTCTTTGCCTCCCCCGTTCAGAAGGTTCTTGTTGATCTCCAGCAGCTCTTTGAAGAACACGTCCCTGATCTGAGCAAAGCCTCGGCTGGTGGGTTCCATCAGAGCGTCCAGGATGGAGCTGATGTAGGCCTGGACACTGGAGCGCAGCAGTTGCTCCACCTGGGGTAGCACCAACACTGCAGGAAGAAGATATCAGGGACGGGAAGGACAACGGGATCAGGGATGGGAAGGTGTTCTGCCAAACCCTGACCCTAACACACCTATGCAGGGGTCTGTGACGGCATTCGTCCTAGCTTAGCCCACTTCCTGCATGTTTTCAATGTTTCCGTCTTCCAGAACACCTCGCAGTGTTTGTTGGTCTTCTGCAGAGCTGGGCAATCAGCTGATCATTTGAATGTGGCTGCGGGTTTTTGTTCCAACCAACCAAGAGTCCACAGTTTGGCCAATGGACTCTCTGAAGACTGAGATCAGTTGATTAATTGAGTCCAGTCTGGTGTTCTGCTGCTTGGTTGGAACAAAAACCTGCAACCACAAAAGCCCTTTGTGGAACAGTTTGGAGATGCCTGATCTAAAACCTGCAGGACAGTGGCTCTGTACAGTCCTGCCCTAAATGAAAGCTGCAGATCCTCCCAAAGGTTTGTAATCAGAATCAGAATCAGAAAGAGTTTTATTGCCCTTGCTCGTATAGTACACATGTAGTATACAACTAGGAATTTGTCTCGGTGTAACGCTGCAACATTCAACATATAGTATATCAATAAAAGAAGAGAAAAAAAATAATTATATATATATATATATATATATATATATATATATATATATATATATATATACATACATATAGTATAAAAAAAGATAGAATAAGATAAAAAATAAATATAGTAAAAATATGTAATGTGCAAGTCAGTGTAAAGGAGACAGAGGCATTATGTTGGTCATGTGTCCAGTGTTGGCTGCTGTACTTAGTGCTGGGGAGTCTGATTAAGTAAAGCAGGTAATCAAAATAAAAGCACCGTATCACCACTGCCTTACTCACATCAGCTGGTAGGGTTTGGGTTAAGGCCCGTACGGTGCCAAAGACAGAATGCGGTTGGTCCACTTCTTACTTGAGTAGGAAATATGACAAAAATGAGCAGCGTGTGCCAAGTAAACAGGAAGTGGCTTTGGATACAAGTCAGCTGATCTGAGTGGAAACCTGATGCCTGCTTTTGGGCAAGAAACAGTAGGACAACAATGGACCAATAGGAATCCACTGAAACATGTGACTGAGGTAAACAGGAGGGCAACGATGTACAGGTTACACTGCCGACTGTTTTGGACACGCCCCCTTTAGAACTATTGACTAGCCTGGACATGACCCCTTTGGAATTGTTGACTAGCCTGGACACGCCCCCTTTAGGACTATTGATTAGTCTGGACACATTCCCTTCAGGACTATTGAATGTTTTGGACACACCCCCTTCAGGACTACCAACTGTTTTGGACACGCCCCCTTCAGGACTACCAACTGTTTTGGACACGCCCCTTTCAGGTCTTACAAATGTAAATCTGTTTGTGGTTTAATGTGGTGTTTTTTTTCAGCATTTTTCTGTAAAACAACAGGATTTAAATGTATTTTTTCTTTTTCCTATGGGTTTAAAAACATGATGCATCTTTGTTCACCTTGTATCTTGCTGCTAACATGTTCTTTGGCCGTGATGATCTGGTCCATGTCGGTTCTCAGAGTGGCGTCCAGTTGGGCTCTCTGGGCGTCGCATGCTGCAGCCAAAGCATCGTACTGTTCTTTGGTCTGAGATAAAACTTGTCTGTACACGGCATCACAGATCTGCAGGGGACATTCACACTGCTGTTGGTGCTCTCTTATGTGTAGGGTCTGACACCAAATGTGGGTACAGGTTTGGAACCAGGCCAAACATTGTTGGCAGTAATCAGGCCGAAATCTAGGGCTGCAACTAATGACTATTTTAACAGTCGACTAGTCACTAACTATTCAAACCATTAGTCGACTAATAAGATGACTACTAAATTACTAGTGCAGAACCCGTAGAAAATGTCTGGGCAATGTGGCTCCGCCCACCAAACTACAGCTAACAACAAACAAACCAAAAATGAAAAGGTTCTAAAAGTGAAGTGATGAAGCTGAACAGTGGATGAACCAGATAATAATGTCGCCTACAGTCATCAAGACTGGTGCAATGTTCAGTTAAAGGTGAATCAGACGTTTCACCTGTTAATTCACTAAATTATGGACCTTGTTTAACTCGTGTGAATGCATCATAATATCCTCGGTCACAACCGGACTTGCTGTGGACGAAACAATGACAAAAATGTTTGAATCCCTGGGGGAATGAAGTCGTCAGCAGCGTGTCGAACAGTTGTGTTGTTGTCTAATGCCCTTTTGGCAAAGGATGAGTATTACCAATGAACCACTGTTATTTCAGAATAATTACAGATAAATACTGAGTTCTTAGTCCCGTGCGAATCAGTCATGTCCGTGATTTGCTCACTAATAATTCCGCCACAAATTAGCTACTGTTTGGGCAAAAGTGATAATTCAAGTACCGTGTGAATGAGCGTAAAGAGACCTTGTGAAAGTCCATAACAGCAGTTAGTTGCCATTAGTAATGCACCATGGTGCACCATTATCCAAATCAGGGGGCGGGACTTCAGCAAAGTGCACGACAATGCTCACAGCAGCCAAGTTCTACAGATCAATGAAATGAGTTTAATATCTCTGTTGTTGTTTGTCATAATGGTGTGAAACTTTGCACTGTAATCCACCACAGTACTGGGAAGTCACCCTCCAAATTTTGGATCATTTGGTGGAGTTGTGCAGGTGTTAGCGGTTCCACAGACAAACAGGACACACTACAGATACACATTTGTTGAATTTTCGATAGATGGTGTCCTGAAAACTAAATGTCACATGACGTCTAGAGCTCAATAGTTCAAATTGTAAACATATTCTTTTAGGAACAAAACAGAGAAAAACACTGAACTCACTAAAGATTCAAGGCTCACAGTCAAAAAATGATTTGGGGATGTCCTTCCACACACCGCTGACAGACCCTGCCACACCTATGATGAACTACAGGGTGTGGCTAATGAAGTTAGCCACACCCACCGAACAATTATTAAACAAGCACAGACAGGCACAACCACACATGTGAGGTTGATTCAGTCTAGAGGCGGTGACTGCAGATGCACATCGAGGGCTAAAGTGACAAAAAAAAGCCCAGAGGAAAGTGAACAGGAAGTGAACACATTGAAGTCAAACCCCATAATCGAAAATAGTTTTCAACTCATCAACAGAAGAGTTTAAACTGAACGTTTATATGTTTATTTAGAACCTGTTCTAGTACCATGTCCACCCAGTGGTTCTGTAAACATGGTACTAAAGCATGGTTCTACATTTATCCTTCAGTCATGACTCAGGGCTACAGAACACCACCTGTACATGTGCTTGTCCAGGGGGGTACCACAGTAACCATGGGCTTCTGCACTGGTACTATTTCTGTACCCACCAGTGGAACCATCTGATAGATCAAACTGTTGACAAACCTGGTCAGAAGAAGAAAGAAAACATCATTTATTAACAAACTCTTCCACATTCGTCCTCTGTTCATCTGTTAATGAATGAACATGTGGAAGAAAAAACACTGGAAATAGTCCAGTCCGTAGACAAAACACTGGAAATAGTCCAGTCCATAGACCAAACACTGGAAATAGTCCAGTCCGTAGACGAAAAAACACTGGAAATAGTCCAGTCCATAGACACAACACTGGAAATAGTCCAGTCCATAGACACAACACTGGAAATAGTCCAGTCCATAGACGAAACACTGGAAATAGCCCAGCCCGCAGACAAAACACTGGAAATAGTCCAATCCGTAGACAACACACTGGAAATAGTCAAGACCATAGTCAAAAATAGTCCAGTCCATATGGACCATGGAATACCTAACACACACTGCCATTGTTGTGTATCTGAAAAGACTACACTGACGTTGCTTCTGCTTTATGTCACACCAGACACAACGCTGCCGGGAAGTCCCGCCCACCCACACTGATTGGCTCCTTCGTTTGGCAGTAGATTTGATCCCTGTGCTACTCAGATAGTTGTGCAAGTGCAGCGTAATACAGCCAGATAACGTGAGTTAGGTTATGCTCCTACCCCTTACCTCTTCAAACAGAGCTATAAGGGGTAGGGCTTGAATTGGGACACCCCTTCAACATTCACCTTTGTCATCAGTTCACTCCACCAGTTGTTACGTAACCAAAAACCACAGCTTTAACCACAACCAAACTAACGTGTCTGCTGCTGTAGTTGTGTCGTTCTCCTGGATATAAACAGGTTTATACTAATATCTGCATCCAATCACAGTAGTTCTATGCATTGACCGATTATTCCACGTTTACCTATATACCAATTTTTCTCATGTACGTTTTATGTAGAAAATGACCATTACGCGTTGCGACAATGTCAAACTTTTACAACAGTTATCACAACTGAAAAACAGTTAATAAAAAATACTACATTTGTGTACTTCTGTCGTAGACGCCGTCATTTTTAAAAGGATACGCATTGTATTCTGGGAAATTTCTCGTACCCCTCCATTTGGAGGCCTGCCTCTGGAAAATCTGCATTTGAAGGAGTATAAAGCCCCTCCCCTTCCCCCTACCTCTCTGCCTTAACCTGAACTGACACAGCCCTACCCCTGGACAGAGGAGAAGGAGTAAGAGGTGGGATGAGATTCAGCCGTTGTCATTCATATTATTGTTAAACCTCTGAGGCTAAACGAAGACAAAAACACATGTTACTTAAAACCATCCAGATACAGAATCCCATTGACCTAATGCTGCCGTAGATTAAAGAAGAAGAAGAAGAAAAAGGGAAAAAAAAAGAGTCAAACAGATTACAGAGTAATTTGTTTGTTGAGGCGTCTCATTGAGGATATTTACAAGAAAACACATTGTTGTCATCTCCTCTGTAACTTTTTATTCTTATTGTTTAAAGTTCACTGGCATTTTTAGGAAATTTGCAGAAAAGTCATGGAAAAATATTAGTAGCAAACCATCTGAGCTCTTCTACAGGTTCTGCATTAGTTTCTATAATACTCAGTTATTCAGTTGTAGCAGATACAGCTCACAGTTTGTGCGTTTGTCAGACTAGTTCGATAAGTCATTGGTTACATTTTGATGTTACGGTTCAATCGCGTATGTCTCAAGTTGGAATTTAATTTATTTTAATTTTCAAACTACCGATTTAGGAAGCGATAGCATTTTGAAAGTGCTTATTTGGTATGAGTATGGGCCTTACTCACCCAGAACATTCAAAAGACGTTGAAGACATATACTTGTTGATACACACAACACTTTCCCGAAGGCAATGACGCCTCACTGCTGCATCCCAAAATGTTCATAAAATAAGGCACTTGGGTGTGAATGGTTCAAAAACATAAAGAGGATCCTGGTCCATATTTCACAGTAAGATACGGATAATTATGTCACTGAAATGCATTAGCTAACACATTTAGCTTAGCTTACCAGACTAGCATCAATGAAAAACAGCCTCTAATCAACCTAATGTCATGGTGAAATAAGAACATATGAATGTGTAATTACTAAGGCCATAACAGTATATGTATTTGTACCAAATGGTTGAAAACATACTTTGGCTTCGGTACAGCCCTATACCAAAGTCAGTTTGTATGTGACCATGTGACCATGTGACCATGTGACCATGTTTACATCATACAGAGGTGACAGTAGAAAAATGACTGGAGGTGGAACAACACAGTTTACTTCTACTTCCTCATACATGTCCATGACGCGGTGATGAGGCGTCTGTGATTGGCTCAGAATGTGTGAAGGAACACTCCCCCCTCCCCTCTGGCTCTGTGTGTGTTTACCATCCCAGAGTAACATCTAGCTAGGTTTGGTGATCTCACTTTTTATCTTGTAGTTTTAACTTTTTATCTCACAATTTTGATGTTTTATCATGATTTAGACTTTTTATCTCGTCTTATTTTGTGGTTAGCGTGTCGATGGCTATCAGTACTGATGATATGCTAGCGCTGCCATTACTCTACGTAAACTTTATGTAGCCTTCAACCCACTTACTGTAGCTTTTCAGCAAGACAGTCTGGGGAATATTGCAGTCCTTACATGAACATTTTATACTATATCCATTGTTAACTCTGGCATGACAGACAGATTGGTGGTCCAAACTGTGGTCTGTGGTCCAAACTGCTGGCATGTTGCCAACCCAAACGTTGACTGAAGCTAGTGATTGACAATGTATGGAACTGTGTACTTCTGTTTAACTACTATTTAACTACTATTTACCTACTGTTTAACTACTATTTAACTACTGTTTACCTACTATTTAACTACTATTTAACTACTGTTTAACTACTGTTTAACTACTATTTAACTACTATTTAACTACTGTTTAACTACTGTTTAACTACTATTTAACTACTATTTACCTACTATTTAACTACTATTTACCTACTGTTTAACTACTATTTAACTACTGTTTACCTACTGTTTAACTACTATTTAACTACTATTTAACTACTGTTTAACTACTGTTTAACTACTGTTTAACTACTATTTAACTACTGTTTAACTACTGTTTAACTACTGTTTAACTACTGTTTACCTACTATTTAACTACTGTTTAAACTATTGTTTAACTACTATTTAACTACTGTTTAACTACTATTTAACTACTGTTAACTACTGTTTAACTACTATTTAACTACTGTTAACTACTGTTTAACTACTATTTAACTACTGTTTAACTACTGTTTAACTACTATTTAACTACTGTTTAACTACTATTTAACTACTATTTAACTACTATTTAACTACTGTTTAACTACTGTTTAACTACTATTTAACTACTATTTACCTACTGTTTAACTACTATTTAACTACTGTTTACCTACTGTTTAACTACTATTTAACTACTATTTAACTACTGTTTAACTACTGTTTAACTACTGTTTAACTACTATTTAACTACTATTTAACTACTGTTTAACTACTGTTTAACTACTGTTTACCTACTATTTAACTACTGTTTAACTATTGTTTAACTACTATTTAACTACTGTTTAACTACTATTTAACTACTATTTAACTACTGTTTAACTACTGTTTAACTACTATTTAACTACTATTTACCTACTGTTTAACTACTATTTAACTACTGTTTACCTACTGTTTAACTACTATTTAACTACTGTTTAACTACTGTTTAACTACTGTTTAACTACTATTTAACTACTGTTTAACTACTGTTTAACTACTGTTTAACTACTGTTTACCTACTATTTAACTACTGTTTAACTATTGTTTAACTACTATTTAACTACTGTTTAACTACTATTTAACTACTGTTAACTACTGTTTAACTACTATTTAACTACTGTTAACTACTGTTTAACTACTATTTAACTACTGTTTAACTACTGTTTAACTACTATTTAACTACTGTTTAACTACTATTTAACTACTGTTAACTACTGTTTAACTACTGTTTAACTACTGTTTAACTACTATTTAACTACTATTTAACTACTGTTTAACTACTGTTTAACTACTATTTAACTACTGTTTAACTACTGTTTAACTACTATTTAACTACTATTTACCTACTGTTTAACTACTATTTAACTACTGTTTACCTACTGTTTAACTACTATTTAACTACTATTTAACTACTGTTTAACTACTGTTTAACTACTGTTTAACTACTATTTAACTACTATTTAACTACTGTTTAACTACTGTTTAACTACTGTTTACCTACTATTTAACTACTGTTTAACTATTGTTTAACTACCTATTTAACTACTGTTTAACTACTATTTAACTACTGTTAACTACTGTTTAACTACTATTTAACTACTGTTTAACTACTGTTTAACTACTATTTAACTACTGTTAACTACTGTTTAACTACTGTTTAACTACTGTTTAACTACTATTTAACTACTGTTTAACTACTATTTAACTACTGTTAACTACTGTTTAACTACTATTTAACTACTGTTTAACTACTATTTAACTACTGTTAACTACTATTTAACTACTGTTAACTACTATTTAACTACTGTTTACCTACTGTTTAACTACTATTTAACTACTGTTAACTACTGTTTAACTACTATTTAACTACTGTTTAACTACTGTTTAACTACTATTTAACTACTGTTAACTATTATTTAACTACTGTTTAACTACTATTTACCTACTATTTAACTACTATTTAACTACTATTTAACTACTGTTTAACTACTATTTAACTACTGTTTAACTACTATTTAACTACTGTTAACTACTGTTTAACTACTATTTAACTACTGTTTAACTACTATTTAACTACTGTTAACTACTATTTAACTACTGTTAACTACTATTTAACTACTGTTTACCTACTGTTTAACTACTATTTAACTACTGTTAACTACTGTTTAACTACTATTTAACTACTGTTTAACTACTGTTTAACTACTATTTAACTACTGTTAACTATTATTTAACTACTGTTTAACTACTATTTACCTACTATTTAACTACTATTTAACTACTGTTTAACTACTGTTAACTACTGTTTAACTACTATTTAACTACTGTTTAACTACTATTTAACTACTGTTAACTACTATTTAACTACTGTTAACTACTATTTAACTACTGTTTACCTACTGTTTAACTACTGTTAACTACTGTTTAACTACTATTTAACTACTGTTTAACTACTGTTTAACTACTATTTAACTACTATTTAACTACTATTTAACTACTGTTAACTATTATTTAACTACTGTTAACTACTGTTTAACTACTATTTACCTACTATTTAACTACTGTTTAACTACTGTTTAACTACTATTAACTATTATTTAACTACTGTTTAACTACTATTTACCTACTATTTAACTACTATTTAACTACTGTTTAACTACTGTTTAACTACTGTTTAACTACTATTTAACTACTGTTAACTATTATTTAACTACTGTTTAACTACTATTTACCTACTATTTAACTACTATTTAACTACTATTTAACTACTGTTTAACTACTGTTTAACTACTATTTGCCTACTATTTAACTACTGTTTAACTACTGTTTAACTACTATTTAACTACTGTTAACTATTATTTAACTACTGTTTAACTACTATTTACCTACTATTTAACTACTATTTAACTACTATTTAACTACTATTTAACTACTGTTTAACTACTGTTTAACTACTATTTAACTACTGTTAACTATTATTTAACTACTGTTTAACTACTATTTACCTACTATTTAACTACTATTTAACTACTGTTTAACTACTGTTTACCTACTATTTAACTACTATTTAACTACTATTTAACTACTGTTTAACTACTATTTAACTACTGTTAACTACTATTTAACTACTGTTTAACTACTGTTTAACTACTATTTAACTACTATTTACCTACTATTTACCTACTATTTAACTACTATTTAACTACTGTTTAACTACTGTTTACCTACTATTTAACTACTATTTAACTACTATTTAACTACTGTTTAACTACTGTTTAACTACTGTTTAACTACTATTTAACTACTGTTAACTACTATTTAACTACTGTTTAACTACTGTTTACCTACTATTTAACTACTATTTACCTACTATTTAACTACTATTTAACTACTATTTAACTACTATTTAACTAGTATTTAACTACTGTTAACTATTATTTAACTACTGTTTAACTACTATTTACCTACTATTTAACTACTATTTAACTACTGTTTAACTACTGTTTACCTACTATTTAACTACTATTTAACTACTATTTAACTACTGTTTAACTACTGTTTAACTACTATTTAACTACTGTTAACTACTATTTAACTACTATTTAACTACTGTTTAACTACTGTTTACCTACTATTTAACTACTATTTAACTACTATTTAACTACTATTTAACTACTATTTAACTACTATTTAACTACTGTTAACTATTATTTAACTACTGTTTAACTAATATTTACCTACTATTTAACTACTGTTTAACTACTATTTAACTACTGTTAACTATTATTTAACTACTGTTTAACTACTATTTACCTACTATTTAACTACTATTTAACTACTGTTTAACTACTGTTTACCTACTATTTAACTACTATTTAACTACTATTTAACTACTGTTTAACTACTGTTTAACTACTATTTAACTACTGTTTAACTACTGTTTAACTACTATTTAACTACTATTTACCTACTATTTACCTACTATTTAACTACTATTTAACTACTGTTTAACTACTATTTAACTACTATTTACCTACTATTTAACTACTGTTTAACTACCGTTTAACTACTATTTAACTACTATTTAACTACTATTTAACTACTGTTTAACTACTGTTTACCTACTATTTAACTACTATTTAACTACTATTTAACTACTGTTTAACTACTGTTTAACTACTATTTAACTACTGTTTAACTACTGTTTAACTACTATTTAACTACTATTTACCTACTATTTACCTACTATTTAACTACTATTTAACTACTGTTTAACTACCGTTTAACTACTATTTAACTACTATTTAACTACTATTTAACTACTGTTTAACTACTGTTTACCTACTATTTAACTACTATTTAACTACTATTTAACTACTGTTTAACTACTGTTTAACTACTATTTAACTACTGTTTAACTACTGTTTAACTACTATTTAACTACTATTTACCTACTATTTACCTACTATTTAACTACTATTTAACTACTGTTTAACTACTATTTAACTACTATTTACCTACTATTTAACTACTATTTAACTACTGTTTAACTACTGTTTACCTACTATTTAACTACTATTTAACTACTATTTAACTACTGTTTAACTACTGTTTAACTACTATTTAACTACTGTTTAACTACTGTTTAACTACTATTTAACTACTATTTACCTACTATTTACCTACTATTTAACTACTATTTAACTACTGTTTAACTACTATTTAACTACTATTTAACTACTATTTAACTACTGTTTAACTACTATTTAACTACTATTTACCTACTATTTAACTACTATTTAACTACTATTTAACTACTGTTTAACTACCGTTTAACCTCTGTACCCCTCAAATGTAAAAATGGCCGCCAGGTGAATGGAATAAAAGCCTTTAGGAACCAAACCCTAGAACTGCTGCTTCTTACCAACATCCACTTCCTGTGCCGCTGCTGTGCTTTCCCCTTCAAACGAGGAGCGATCACATTCCTGAGCTCTGGCTGCAGCCCTTCCATCACCAAGTTAGCTAGAATCTACACACACACACACACACACACACACACACACACACACACACACACACACACACACACACTCTTTTACATGTCTCACGAGGACCACGTTTCATCTTTTTTTTAATAAAGGAATATAAAAACAATATTAAAAATAAAAATGTGAAATCTGAATAAAATAAATAAATAAATAAGACTAATTTAAAAATAAAAGAAATATGTATAAATAAATAATTTTAAAAAATGAAAATCATCTTCAAATCTTTGAAGAATACATGTTTTTCTTTGCACCTATTTTCTCCATGCTTTATGGGGACTTCCGGGAAAAAAAAATAGAACCACATCATTTGTATTTTACTAGTGGGGACCATTATTTATATTTAACCCTAACCCTGGGGACCTGGATTTTGGACCCCATAGTGTGACTGTGTAAACATATCAATGTCCCCATAAAGACAGGAATACACACACACACACACACACATTAACACGTGGGCTAGCAAAATGAACACATTGAATGTGTTTCACTACTTTTAGAATGTACAGAACTGTTTGAAACTAATCAATTTCACCAGGATATCTACTGTTAGCTAAATAAGCTAATGTACAGAACCATTTTTAACTAATACAGAAAGTGGGGGCAGCTTTGACGGTTTTGAATAGACTATCGAAACCATTTAAAGACTGTAGACATAAAACTATTAAAACAGTTTAGAAATAAGAGTACTGTAAAATATAAAATACCCAGAATCAACTCTTTGGGATGTTTGAAAGTGTCAACAACTGAAAACCATAATTCTCTTAACTACTAAAATCTCCTGTGGTATACCCCAAGGATCTATCTTAGGTCTGCTACAATTTTTGACCTATGTATATGACATTGTCTGGGCTGTGCAATGTAAGCTGCTGTTGTATGCTGACGACTCCACCCTTATTGTGCCCTGAAAGAGTCCCAAGGAAATCTAATATAGGGTGTGTTTCAGCTATCGGAACTTCTGGGCCATTTTACAAGAAGTGTGTTTCCACTGACCAGGCCATTCCGACAGGGCACTTTTATAGGAACCAATGGAGTTCTTGCTTGTCAGTCAAACCTGTGCTGGTTGTCCACACATCATGTCCCATGTGCCGTAGTGACCTTTGACCTGTCTGTGCAGACGGATGGCTTCTGTGAAGGCTGGTGTCTGGACTGGACAGTCTTCTGACAGACCTGAGGGACCGACCACAACACACATTTCAAAGGACAGACCTGAGGGCAGTGGTGGACTAGCAACAAGGCATACCGGGCAAATGCCCCGTGACCTGCTGGCCTGGCCTATGTTTTTTTTTGTTTGTTTTTTTTAATGAAGTGAAATTTAACATATGGCTATAGGCGGATAGCGCTATATAAAGCCTCCTATTTGCACATAGAGTAGTAGCTCCGCCCATTGGTCATTATTGAGGTGTGGTGGACTAATGGGGTGAGGGCAGGACAACTATCCCTCAGTGGTAACTGAAAATGGAAGAGGAAGAGTGGTGCAGAAAGAGCCTGAGATCACAAAAGAACTTCACTGAAGTCAGATGAAACAAATGTTTAAAAATATCTGCGATGTTTCCTTGTGCTGGACATGGAGCAGGACAGGTGGACGGGAGCACTCCAGCCATGACAGTGGACGCAGTACCAGGGTGTCACAGGTTCGTTTTCAACGAGGGGAATGATGGCTCGGATGACGAGACTTCAGTGATTCTTATAGTTATTTCACCAAGTCCAAAACCTGCAGTGATGAGGAGTACAATATTTACAGTGCAAAAATGACCCAAAACAACCCCAGGAAAAAGGGGAAAAAAACTATTTACAGGAGATCTCAATCAAAAAACAGTTGTTCCATTCAACACACAAATGTTAGACACACTATTTAAAACATACAGTCTCAACCTCTACACAGATTTGTAGCCACACTATCAACCCCCAGATGCCCACCACATGGGGAACTGGCCGAGTATGAAGTCCAGGTACTGTCCAGTTTATACCGGGCGGGAGAGTTGCGCTTCACACACTCGACGGATATATGAAGGAAAAGAAAAAAAGACAAGGAAAGAACACACACGGAGCAGGAGACAACGGCGCACGAATGTTGCACCATCACACCGGGTTCATTTCGTCAGACGAGAGAACACAGCTGTTCTACAAACACTGACAACAACCGTACACATGTAACGAAGTTGATTCCACTTAACACCGTATAGCCAATCAGATTTGCCGTTACATGCAGCAAATGATGTATCAGGGACACCCATTGGTGCAGGCGGTACCATTGGTGCAGGTGGTACCGCCTGCTCCAATGGTACCCGCCTGCACCAATGGTACCGCCTGCACCAATGGTACCACCTGCACCAATGGTACCGCCTGCACCATTTCTGCGGTGCCAGGAGGAGATGAAGCTCATGGTAGGACGGTACAGCTTACACTAAAAATAATAGAATGTAATAATGCAACTGAGGTGATGTTATGCTCAGGTGGGTGCTCCGTACGTAGCATAAGGTTGTACCTGTACAGTATTTGGTATTTAAACCTGTTAAAGATAGCTGTAGTATTGTAATGTTTATGTGTAATGTAATGTTGCTGTTTCTAATAAATTGAAGAAGCACTAAGGATGTATTCATTCTATTCATTTCAGTCTAGCATGTATCCTGCTAGTGTCCATCATTCTGAATTTACACCAGCATAACAGACATCTGAAGAAACACATAAATATTAGTATTACTCAGCTGGATAATAATAATAATAATCATTAATTGCAATGCCTATTCAGGCCACAATCCTAAATACTTTTATGATAATAAAACAAAATATTTTATTGTGCATGTGATTTTGTGCAATTTTAAATATTTAATTGTACAATTGTAATGTGGTCCCTGGCTACGTTCTGAGGGAAAATGTTGGCCTTGAGCTTTTGACTGTTTAACCAATATGTTAATATATCATTTGTATTTATACATAGAATTAAGTAACGGGGCTTAATAAAATAACCCACATAAATAATAAATAATAATAATAATAATAAATAATACAGGTGGTGCCCTGATCTAAGAAAAAATGTCCGGCCTGAAAAGTTGGCCCAGTCCCTGCCTTTGGGACAGACCACAAAAGATGTTTTAAAGCACCGAGAGGGAGAAAGAGTCTACGTAGTTAAGTCCTCAGTCTTCAAGAATCTTCCAGAAGGAGGGGCACCAGGTCTATATTTTTCCCTGGGCCCCAGAATGGCTCGATCTACCTATGGTCTGTGTTCTGTGAGTCATCCACACAATTGGGAAGCTTTCCTACGGTTGCTACGGTAACAGCCCCTGCCAGAAAGGGGAAGACAATAGCAGCTGCCCAACAATGACCGTGTGTTTTTAGGAAGTTGGTTCTTATCATGTGCTTTTGTTTCTGTCCGAAGGCACATGAGAATTAAAGACCAACTGACAGACTGACGGAAGAGTTAAAGACTGACGGAAGAGTCAAAGACTGACGGAAGAGTTAAAGACTGACGGAAGAGTTAAAGACTGACGGAAGAGTTAAAGACTGACGGAAGAGTCAAAAACTGACGGAAGAGTTAAAAACTGACGGAAGAGTCAAAGACTGACGGAAGAGTCAAAGACTGACGGAAGAGTCAAAGACTGACGGAAGAGTTAAAAACTGACGGAAGAGTCAAAGACTGACGGAAGAGTTAAAGACTGACGGAAGAGTTAAAGACTGACGGAAGAGTTAAAGACTGACGGAAGAGTCAAAGACTGACGGAAGAGTTAAAAACTGACGGAAGAGTCAAAAACTGACGGAAGAGTCAAAAACTGACGGAAGAGTCAAAGACTGACGGAAGAGTTAAACACTGACGGAAGAGTTAAAGACTGACGGAAGAGTTAAAGACTGACGGAAGAGTCAAAGACTGACGGAAGAGTCAAGGACTGACGGAAGAGTCAAAGACTGATGGAAGAGTTTAAAGACTGACGGAAGAGTTAAAGACTGACGGAAGAGTTAAAGACTGACGGAAGAGTTTAAATACTGACAGAAGGCTCAAACACTGATGGAAGAG
This sequence comes from Siphamia tubifer, assembly GCA_020466265.1. Lineage (NCBI taxonomy): Eukaryota > Metazoa > Chordata > Actinopteri > Kurtiformes > Apogonidae > Siphamia > Siphamia tubifer. Next base: position 2,607,407 of record CM035794.1, on the reverse strand, counting down.
TTAAACACTGACGGAGGAGTCAAAGACTGACGGAAGAGTCAAAGACTGACGGAAGAGTCAAAGACTGACGGAAGAGTCAAAGACTGACGGAAGAGTCAAAGACTGACGGAAGAGTCAAAGACTGACGGAAGAGTTAAAGACTGACCGAAGAGTCAAAGACTGACGGAAGAGTTAAAGACTGACGGAAGAGTCAAAGACTGACGGAAGAGTCAAAGACTGACGGAAGAGTGAAAGACTGACGGAAGAGTTAAAAACTGACGGAAGAGTCAAAGACTGACAGAAGAGTTAAAGACTGACGGAAGAGTTAAAGACTGACGGAAGAGTCAAAGACTGACGGAAGAGTCAAAGACTGACGGAAGAGTCAAAGACTGACGGAAGAGTCAAAGACTGACGGAAGAGTTAAAGACTGACGGAAGAGTCAAAGACTGACGGAAGAGTCAAAGACTGACGGAAGAGTTTAAAGACTGACGGAAGAGTTTAAAGACTGACGGAAGAGTCAAAGACTGACGGAAGAGTCAAAGACTGACGGAAGAGATAAAGACTGACGGAAGAGTCAAAGACTGACGGAAGAGTCAAAGACTGACGGAAGAGTCAAAGACTGACGGAAGAGTCAAAGACTGACGGAAGAGTCAAAGACTGACGGAAGATTCAAAGACTGACGGAAGAGTTAAAGACTGACGGAGGAGTTAAAGACTGACGGAAGAGTCAAAGACTGACGGAAGAGTCAAAGACTGACGGAAGAGTCAAAGACTGACGGAAGAGTCAAGGACTGACGGAAGAGTTAAAAACTGACGGAAGAGTCAAAGACTGACGGAAGAGTTAAAGACTGACGGAAGAGTTAAAGACTGATGGAAGAGTTAAAGACTGACGGAAGAGTCAAAGACTGACGGAAGAGTTAAAGACTGACCGAAGAGTCAAAGACTGACGGAAGAGTTTAAAGACTGACGGAAGAGTTAAAGACTGACGGAAGAGTCAAAAACTGACGGAAGAGTTAAAAACTGACGGAAGAGTCAAAGACTGACGGAAGAGTCAAAGACTGACGGAAGAGTTAAAAACTGACGGAAGAGTCAAAAACTGACGGAAGAGTTAAAAACTGACGGAAGAGTCAAAGACTGACGGAAGAGTTAAAGACTGACGGAAGAGTTAAAGACTGACGGAAGAGTTAAAGACTGACGGAAGAGTTAAAGACTGACGGAAGAGTCAAAAACTGACGGAAGAGTTAAAAACTGACGGAAGAGTCAAAGACTGACGGAAGAGTCAAAGACTGACGGAAGAGTTAAAGACTGACGGAAGAGTTAAAGACTGACGGAAGAGTTAAAGACTGACGGAAGAGTCAAAAACTGACGGAAGAGTTAAAGACTGACGGAAGAGTTAAAGACTGACGGAAGAGTCAAAGACTGACGGAAGAGTTAAAGACTGACCGAAGAGTCAAAGACTGACGGAAGAGTTTAAAGACTGACGGAAGAGTTAAAGACTGACGGAAGAGTTAAAGACTGACGGAAGAGTTAAAGACTGACGGAAGAGTCAAAGACTGACAGAAGAGTTAAAGAGTGACCGAAGAGTCAAAGACTGACGGAAGAGTTTAAAGACTGACGGAAGAGTTTAAAGACTGACGGAAGAGTTTAAAGACTGACGGAAGAGTTTAAAGACTGACGGAAGAGTTAAAGACTGACGGAAGAGTTAAAGACTGACGGAAGAGTCAAAGAGTGACGGAAGAGTCAAAGAGTGACGGAAGAGTCAACGACTGACGGAAGAGTCAAAGACTGACGGAAGAGTCAAAGACTGACGGAAGAGTCAAAGACTGACGGAAGAGTCAAAGACTGACGGAAGAGATAAAGACTGACGGAAGAGTCAAAGACTGACAGAAGAGTCAAAGACTGACGGAAGAGTCAAAGACTGACGGAAGATTCAAAGACTGATGGAAGAGTTAAAGACTGACGGAGGAGTTAAAGACTGACGGAAGAGTTAAATAAAGTCTTGAACGATCACGGAAATTACGTGACGAAAAATAATATTGGTGGTGGGGTGGGGGTTTTTGGTGGGTGCTGGGGTGGGCGGGGTTGGGGTTAGGGTGGCGGGTGGGTCCTCGTGCCCCGGGCCGCCTGGGTCGGCCTTGGTGTGCTGGGGGGGTCTGTAGCTGCTCCCTCTTGTTCTACAGGTTTGCATCGTTCACGGTGGCCCCGGTGGCTCTCTGGGGGCAGCGCCCTGTGGCTTCTACGGCCTTGGGTGGGGGGGTGCCCTGTTGGCTCGGGCCTGCCTTGCCGTAATTGCTGTTCTGGGCTTCGGGGTCCTTCACACTTGCATGTTTGATCGGGTCTCGCCAGCTACTGCTGAGTCCCATTTCAGTGAATGATGGGACCCCCCAGAATGTGCTGAGAATCTCTCCAGAATCTCTACCCTAAACTCATTGTCTTTTGCACTAGTGTCCTCTTCTGGTCTATTCTATTCTATTCTATTGCATTCTATTTTGTACTATCAAGTCATCCACAATTGTGGTGCTCACTACCGTTTTGTTTGATTATTTATTTATTGAATCTCTTTTTCTTTTGTGCTGTTTTGGTTTTCTTCTTTGTTTTGATTGATTTATTTATTTTTATTGATGGACAGTTAATAGTTGGAATAACACACCACCTTACAATCTTTAACTGCAATAGCACCACCTGTTAACTTCTGTCCTGTCCAGTCTTTGTTTCCCCCACACATCACTGAGGTGTAGCACTGCCCTCCCTGGCTTATAATAGAGAGTTCTAATAAAGGATGTCTGCTCAGCTTTCAGGGAGGACCGCTGATGGTCACACACATGCACTAAATATTAAAATATTTGGCTGCAAGAATAAAAAATGCATTGATCTCAAACAATGTTGACACCCCCTCTGTGTGGTGTTAAACAATGAGAACAAATGCAGACAAAAAAAAGTGACAGCATAAGAAGTGAGGGTACAAAAAGTGAGGGTATAAAAAATGACCGTATAAAAAGTGAGGGTATAAAAATTAGGGTATAAAAAGTGAGGGTATAAAAATGAGGGTATAAAAAGTGAGGGTATAAAAAGTGAGGGTACAAAAAGTGAGGGTATAAAAAGTAAGGGGATAAAAAGTGAGGGTATAAAAAATGACCGTATAAAAAATGAGGGTATAAAAAGTAAGGGTATAAAAAGTAAGGGTATAAAAATGAGGGTATAAAAAGTAAGGGTATAAAAAGTGAGGGTATAAAAATGAGGGTATAAAAAGTAAGGGTATAAAAAGTGAGGGTATAAAAATGAGGGTATAAAAAGTAAGGGTATAAAAAGTAAGGGTATAAAAAGTAAGGGTATAAAAAGTAAGGGTATAAAAAATGAGGGTATAAAAAGTAAGGGTATAAAAAGTAAGGGTATAAAAATGAGGGTATAAAAAGTAAGGGTATAAAAAGTAAGGGTATAAAAAGTAAGGGTATAAAAAGTGAGGGTATAAAAATGAGGGAATACCAGTTTAGTTTAGTAACGCAGCAGCTGATGTGTTTGATGACAGAAGCAGGAAGGTTTGAAACATTCAAATCAACTGCTGAACCGTTAACGTCTTCTATATTTTCTATCTATGTCCTTATGGGGACATTTGTTTTTTATCTGCTCACTCTGTGTGTGTTCAGTTAAACGCTGCTCAGAGTCATTGTTGTTAGTAGTTGTGGACAGAGACACATATGTAAAGGATGGTGTGTTCGTTAAAACATTTATCTGTGAACTGTACAAACAGGAGGGGGTGGGGTTAACCATTTTAACAATAAAAGTGTCCAACACTGCCTATTTCAGACCTGTGTTCTGATTGGTTGTTTGAACACAGTGTGATACTGACTGTAAATAATGTCGACTCCAAAGTGTTTTTGAGTGAAAAAAGTCAAACATCTATAAAGAAAATGTTTCCATGTATGAACTGTACTTGAACATAACATGAACAAATATTAACCACCTGTGACATTGAGCAGAAAAATAAATGAAATGTTAATTACATGTCAGTTGATCATTTCTACATCATAACTTACAGATCACTATGGATCAAACACAGTAACAGAATATTGGTCAAACTACACAGATTTATGTTCAAACATTGAGTTATTCCCATTGTTGTTAAAGGTTCATCTGTAAATGTTTTTTGTTTTTTTGCATTAAAAAAATGAGGTAAATGTGTTTTTTTCATTATTTATAGTTTATTATGACAGTATTTTACTGCTCTGACCCACTTTACATTGAATTCAGCTAAAATGATTTGAACATCATTGATTGTTAATATCTTCAGTGTCATTTTTTAATTTCATAAATTCATCCACCAGCTGGTCTGGACCCTTTGGTGGACCAGCTTTGGCCCCCGGGCCACATGTTTGACAGCTGTGCTCTAAAACATGCAGGATAGTGGTTCTGAAGGACTGGACCTGAACCCCCTTGAACTAAGGAGTGAAAACACAGAAGAAGAAGAAGAACAGGTGGAAGACATGGACATAAGAATGTGGACCAGGGTTGGACTGGGACAGAAAAGTGGCCCGGGTATCTGGAACCCAGACCAGGGGTGAACATGGGCCCATAAGCAGCCAGTGCATTAGTACCTGAGCGGTTCAGTCCAAAGCACAGTTGTGTCAGTGATGACAGTAGTGTGGTATAAAGCTCATATGTTAAAGTTATGAACAGTCATGAAAAGGTTAAAGGTCAGTGAGGAGCAGCTTTAACACACACTGAAGAATTTGAAATTAGGACTGTATTAAAGTAAGACAAACAAAACCAAGTAATAAACAATGCATCAGTGAATGACCTTTCAAAATAATGGTTCAAAAATTTAACTGAAAACAAACATCAATACAACAATATTATCTGTATTAAATACTCAACATTCAATCAATAATACATCATAACATGATGTATTATTGATATGTATTATAACGTGATCAATACAACAAATTAACATGAAGTTATTGGATCACATTTGAAATAAATGTGTAATATTGTTCTTAAAATTCAATGGATTAATTATATTATTGATACTGAATAGTAGCAAATAATCAAACAGCTAATGCAGCTAACCATGTCCACCGTGGCTAAGCTAATGCAGCTAACCATGTCCACCGTGGCTAAGCTAATGCAGCTAACCATGTCCACCATGGCTAAGCTAACACCAAAAACAAACCTTTAGACAGCTTATGCATTTCACACAGGTGCTCTTTGACACAGTTTGAGTAAACAGGTTCTTGTCATGACCTCTGCTCCAGTGACCTTTCCCCCAGTGCTTATCCACACTCACCTGGTCCCGCACTGCGCAGCTGCAGCCGTTCCTCATCTGTGGCTATAAAAGCAGTTAGGCTTGCAGTTGCCAGTGCGGGACCATTCAGTAATGTCACCTCCATAACCCGGACAGCATTTCCATCTCTTCAGTCACCATAACCCGGACATTCATCATCACCACGGACTCTGGCTGTTCTGTTCCCAGGTTTTGACTCTAGTTTTGTCTCGTTCTTGTATTTATGTTTCTTAGTTTATTAAATCTGTTCTTCCTTCAGCACTGTGCATTTGAGTCCTGCTTCACCTCACCCTCTCCTTGACAGTTCTAAGTTCTAACGAACCTGCAGTTGCTTCTCCAATATATCTGACTGACTGAACCATAGAATTGGACTATCGCGGGTGATAATATGGGAAACACGATTGGGTGTTCTGTGCCAAATGGCGAGTACTGATTGGACGGAGAGGCCCAGGTGAGTTTCTTGCAAGAAATTGTGGAGGTACCACACGTGTTTGACAGGTAGACTAGCCTATAAAATACTGGAAATCAGATTAAAGCCCCGCCCACTGGTCCATTGTACACCAATAGTCACTGGTTCAGGCTACAGAACACAACCTTATGGGTTAACGTGAGAAATTACATGTGTGAAGTTGAAATATGTGTGTCATACACTCAATGCATGAGGCTTGAGAACCCTGTGGACAAAAGTGTACAAAACTACATGAACACCATGGCTAGTTATGTATGCTAATGTAAATGGATAGTTATGTATGCTAATGTAAATGGATAGTTATGTATGCTAATGTAAATGGATAGTTATGTATGCTAATGTAAATGGATAGTTATGTATGCTAATGTAAATGGATAGTTATGTATGCTAATGTAAATGGATAGTTATGTATGCTAATGTAAATGGCTAGTTATGTATGCTAATGTAAATGGCTAGTTATGTATGCTAATGTACATGGATAGTTATGTATGCTAATGTACATGGATAGTTATGTATGCTAATGTAAATGGCACGTTATGTATGCTAATGTAAATGGCACGTTATGTATGCTAATGTAAATGGCACGTTATGTATGCTAATGTAAATGGCACGTTATGTATGCTAATGTACATGGCACGTTATGTATGCTAATGTACATGGCACGTTATGTATGCTAATGTACATGGCACGTTATGTATGCTAATGTACATGGCACGTTATGTATGCTAATGTACATGGCACGTTATGTATGCTAATGTACATGGCACGTTATGTATGCTAATGTACATGGCACGTTATGTATGCTAATGTACATGGCACGTTATGTATGCTAATGTACATGGCACGTTATGTATGCTAATGTAAATGGCACGTTATGTATGCTAATGTAAATGGCACGTTATGTATGCTAATGTACATGGCTAGTTATGTATGCTAATGTAAATGGATAGTTATGTATGCTAATGTAAATGGATAGTTATGTATGCTAATGTAAATGGATAGTTATGTATGCTAATGTACATGGCTAGTTATGTATGCTAATGTAAATGGATAGTTATGTATGCTAATGTAAATGGATAGTTATGTATGCTAATGTACATGGCTAGTTATGTATGCTAATGTAAATGGATAGTTATGTATGCTAATGTAATGGATAGTTATGTATGCTAATGTAATGGATAGTTATGTATGCTAATGTAAATGGATAGTTATGTATGCTAATGTAAATGGATAGTTATGTATGCTAATTAAATTGGTAATTTCCCCAGTTTTCTATGTGAGTGACAGCTAGATATATTATGTTAAGTATAAGAGAATAATGAATGAAAGACACAAAGAGCATCACTATTCAGGGTTCTTTTCTCCTTTCTTTTTTGTAGTCACCCATGGACCTTTTGGGTATATATCTTCTTTAGCTGCCATTATTTATTTCTAAAGCCCTAAATTACAACAAAGTCGTCTCACAGGGCTTTACAAAGAAACAATCAGTGTTTGTACACACCCATACACAGGGAGCTTCCCAGTGAAATGTCTCTGCAGTAGTGGACAAGTACCCTTAAACTGCAGAAGGTCAAAGGTTACCCATAGGCAGGAACAATTTTTATTTTCCTGATCGTCTTTAGAACACTGATGTTGACGACAAGAGAGTGTACTGAGCATGATCAAACTGGTTTTCCCGAGCATGCCCAAACTCAGCTTACTGAGCATGCCCAAACATGTCCTATGGAAAAGTAAAACCGTACAGTTTTAAAAAAAGAGGAAATGACTTCAGCTTTTGGGATGGCATTGGTTGTTTTCAGTCTAGTAATGGTAACCATAGTAACCATGGGTGGTTGGATCCAAGAAATATAGTGTAGTGTGTTTGTGTAGGTCTGGAACAGTCTTTTTGAAATGTTTTCAAGGCCTAAAAAATTGTAAAAATTAGTTTGGAAAAAAAATAGTTCTGTCAAAAATCTCGTCTCGTCATCTTCCACTTATCCAGGTCGTGGGGGCAGCAACCCTCACCCCAGCTACCTCAGCCAGCTCCTCCAGGGGAATCCCAGGGCATTCCCAGGCCAGCCCAGAGATATAATCCCTCCAGCGTGTCCTGGGTCAACCCTGAGGCCATGCCTGGAACACCTCCCCAGGGAGGTGTCCAGGAGGCATCATCACTTGATGCCCCAGCCACCTCAATTGGCTCCTGTGGACATGGAGGTGCAGCGGCTCAACTACAAGTCCCTCCCAGATGTCCCAGTTTCTCACCATATCTCTAAGGCTGAGCCCGGCCACCCTGCGAAGGAAACTAATTTTGGTCGCTTGTACCCGCGACCTCATTGTTTCGGTCGTGACCCAGAGGTCATGACCAGAGGTGAGGGTCGAAACATAGATCGACCAGTAAATTTAGAGCTTCACCTTCTGGCTTAGCTCCTTCACCACAAAAGATGGGTTTAGTACCCGCATTACTGTGGATGTCACCCAAATCTGTCTATTGACCTCCCGCTCCTTTCTTCTGTCACTCACGTACAAGATCCTGAGGTATTTAAACTCCTCCATCTGAGGCACCTCTGCCAAAAATAAACTTTAATTTTCCATTAACTCAAAACATTTATTATATCATTATTCATATTCATATTTTTGCAAATGTTTTGGTTGTTTTATTGTATGCTAGTAAGGTGGTAATTCTATGGTAATTTTGCTGTAATTTCAGAGTAATGATGTATTTGTAACAATTTATTACAAGTAACGAGTCATTAATAAGGTGGTAATTATTCATGAATAGAATAAAATTACTATCTTATTAGCGATTCATTACTAATAACAAGCAGTTATAAAGGCATTATTACCATGAAATTACATTAAATTATCATATAATTACTTAATTTAATAATTTAATATGATTAATGTTGCCCAATGCAATGATTCATTTGAGTAAAGGTCAAAGTCACATTATTGGCTGGAATTCAAGAACAGGTTGTCATCGAAACTTGAGATTGGCACAAAATAGGGATGAGATTATGCATTCTCTGAATACTAGTTATTGGTTTTATTTTGAAAAACAAATGAATGAATGATACAGGAATGGTTTGAGACCAGGGTGTGGGTTAGTGTTTGAGACCAGGGTTAGGGTTAGTGTTTGAGACCAGGGTGTGGGTTAGTGTTTCAGACCAGGGTGTGGGTTAGTGTTTCAGACCAGGGTGTGGGTGTGTAGTCTGAACATGCCAATCAGAATAAGCCAGTTCATCTGTAAACACTTCACACTGAAAGAACGACATGCATTTGTTTGTTTTTTTACAGTCAAGTGTTTGTTCTTCAGCTCAGACTGTGGATTTAAACTAAAGGACCCCGCCCTTCACTGATCACAAACTCTCTTTTACCTCTGGTTCCCACTGACACACTTGTGTACAGCTGTCAAATAATTACAACTTTTAAATCAGATTAAATTAATACAACTTTAATTCAGATGAAATTATGACAAGTTTTAATTCAGATTAAACCAGTATTCACAGAATGTCTAATCTTGTTCCTATTTTGTGCCAGTATTTTGTCTCCAGTTTCTATGACAACCTGTTCTTGAATTCGCTCCAACAATGTGAAGCTAGGCTATCTCGCTGGCTTATAAGCCATTCATTTTTGTAGTCCACAAGTGACCATTTCTGATATGCACTCAGTGGAATAATCGCATTACCCCATGTTTGTTTGTTTGTTTTTTAGCAACATACTGTCAGAAATCATTGATAATGCGTAAAGGAAGAAACCAAAACATTTTGAGCTATAAAGGTCAAAGTTCAAGGTCACAGTGGCTCAAGAGTATGACCAATTTAGTTGTTCATGTGACCTAATTACTCAAAAGTGCGACTAAAAATATGTTGAGGTTGCACCAGTGCGACCAGCCTTTGGGATAAAGACTATTCACAACTCTACAAGTCTGAGTGATTAAGGGACAGGACTCACTTTGCACGTCAGTTCATGCAGATGGGCGTGCTTTGGGTTCTATGATAATAACGTTCTAATTAGTCGTCAACACATACACTTGCATCGGCTAATCACTGATTATCTGTTTGATGATGTACTTAAACCGAAAACACGTGGGGACTTTCTGTGCAGAGGAGCTTTGCCTTCTGGCTTAGCTCCTTCTTCACTACATACACTTGCATCAGCTATATGCTAATAGATATACACTAATGGCTATATGCTAACGGCTATGTGATGCTGTCATTAGCATCACAGACACACACTCATACTGAATAACGTCAGTACATCTGAGGGTCATGTGACTGTAGTAGAGGATAGTCCATCAGATATGGATATGTTCAGGTTGGAGCCTTAAAGGCTCCAACACTTTTAATTTATTTTTTTAATCTATCTTTTCAATGTTGTCAGTGTAAATTTCATCTCAGTGAAACACTTTTCAGTTCAGTTCTTTCTTGTAGAGCTGTGCTCCAAATGAACAACTGTATGTTATCAAAACGGGTGATTAATCGTTTATAAATCCATGTTGTCTGTATCGACAACCATTGAAAAAAAAAAATGTGGTTGAAAAATGTGGGTGCACCTAACTTTAGTGGAGGTGCACCAGTGGAAAGAGTCTGGAGCCCTGAGGTCAACAGTTCAACACATCAGTGGTGATATCTCAGAATCTAAAAGTCAAAGGTCAAGGTGACAGTGAAGGTCAACAGTTCAACACATCAGTGGTGATATCTCAGAATCCAGACCAGATAGTATCAGGTGTTTTTTTTTTTTTTTTCCTTCACTTCGTCTGACCTTCTGACCTCAGATGAGATAACACCCATAGGCTCCATGATGTCACGTAAAGACGTCATATGACGTCACGTAACTCTGACTCCCAGTAGACACTAATGTCTTATGGGTATGGCATTCACCCCGTCAATGAGAAAATTAAAGATGGTGGCCAAACAGAATGTTCCAGCAGTGTTAATGGCCCCATTGACCCCAGCTGTGGTCGCCCAGTGACCGAGAGGTTGGCGGTTTGCGTCCTGGCTGTCGAAGTGTCCTTGGGCAAGACACTGAACCCTTAGTCTCCCAGTAGGACTGACAGAACCTTAGAACCTATTGGTGTATGAGTGTGTGTGAATGGGTGAATGTGAGGCTAATGTAAACAACAATGGAACAACTATAGAAGTGAAGAACATTTAACAGTTAATGTTAGCTCTGGTGTTAATGTTAGCGCTGGTGTTAATGTTAGCGCTGGTGTTAATGTTAGCGCCGGTTTTAATGTTAGCGCTGGTGTTAATGTTAGCGCCGGTTTTAATGTTAGCTCTGGTGTGTAAAAATGCGAGAGACTTCCTACCTGACCACATAGTTACTCTGGACAGCTTAAGTGTAACACCCAGTGCCACAGTTACAAATTTAGGAGTTTTATTTGATCCAGATCTTTCATTCAAAATGCATATCAAACAAACTTGCAGAACAGCCTTCTTTCACCTGCACAACATTAGCCAAAATTAGGAATATTCTGTCTAAAACAATTAATTCATGCATTTGTTACATCACGATTAGATTATTGTAACTCCTTACTTGTAGCGTGTCCTAAATATTCCCTAAAAAGCTTCAACTGGTTCAAAATGCAGCAGCAAGATTATTAACAGGATCAAATAGAAGAGAACACATCACGCCTGTGCTCCAAACCCTGACCCCTGACCCCTAACCCTATCACCCCTGTGCTCCAAACCCTGACCCCTGACCCCTAACCCTATCACCCCTGTGCTCCAAACCCTTCACTGGCTACCAGTTGAGTTTAGAATTAAATTTAAAATCCTCCTCCTTACATATAAAACCATTAATGGTATGGGTTAGGGTTAGGGGTCAGAGGTCAGGGGTTAATGGTATGGGCCCCTCTTATCTTAAAGATGATCTGGTTCCGTACCAGCCCAATAGAACCCTTCGTTCTCAGAATGCAGGTTTATTGAAAGTTCCTAGGGTTTCTAAAAGTACAGTAGGAGCTAGAGCCTTTAGTTACCATGGTTACTGTCTTATGGAACCAGCTTCCATTTAATATTAAAGAGGTCGACACAGGCTCTACATTTAAAATTAGGTTGAAAACATTCCTGTTTGAGAAAGACTATGGTCAGGTTAGTTAAAAATGATGTGACTCATATATCATGTATACATGATGTATGAGTCACAGTTCAGTCTAGGCTGCCCTAGGAGTTAGAATGCTGGGGGAAGTACAGACACTGAGTTCTTTCTTCTCTTTCTCTCCCTCACACCTGTTTCTGTCATTTTTATAACATATCTTTCATACCAAGTCTGTTCATGACTAGTCACCTGGTGTCCCCTTTCCCCCCTCCCCCCCTGGGGGGAGTGGTGGCTCTCCTGACAGTGTCTGCACGGGAGCCATGGACGACAGGATCTGCAGTATCTCGCCTGTGCCGACCTGTGACCCCGGACCACCGCCCCTGCCTGTCTGGACCAGCCCCCCTTCCTGCATTTATACATGGACGTTCATCTATAGTCTGTCCGTCCATGGGAGTGGATCTGTCCTTCAATGTGGTTCTCCTCAAGATTTCTTCTTTTTCCCACTGGGTTTGGAAGTTTTTTTTCTTGCCGAGAAGGAGGGTCTAAGGACAGGGGGAGGGTCTAAGGACAGAAGGAGGGTCTAAGGACAGAGGGAGGGTCTAAGGACAGGGGATGCCTGGGACTTTTCATGTATCTCTGTAGTTGATTGGGTTTTTGTAAAGCCCTCTGAGACGACTTTGTTGTGATTTAGGGCTTTATAAATAAAATTGAATTGAATTGAAAGTGTTAATGTTAGCGTTGGTGTTAATGTTAGCGCTGGTGTCAGAGTTAGAATTACAACATTGCATGTGTGTAGTTACCATGGTTACAGTGTCGTACACAGTCCTGCAGAACAGCGTTCCACTTGATGTGTTCCTTCTCTGTGGTGACGCAGAAGTAGTGATGACGAGCATAAGGATGCCATAGGATGAGCAGGAAGTGACTGGCACATTTAATGAAAGAACCACTGCTAGCTTTAGCCTTCAAACCTAAAACACAGACACGGGATGAGCAGGAAGTGACTAAAACATTTAATGAAAAAACCACAGCTAGCTTTAGCCAGTCCAGTCAGTGTGTAGTTGTGTGTAGTTGTGTGTGTACCTGGCAGACTACTTTCCAGTAGTTCCATATACTGGTCCAGTGAGGTCAGAACCTTGTATCCTGCAGAGTTAATGGTGACTTTTGGATTCAGTTGTCGTTCAAACGTCTGTTTAACACAAAGTGGACGATTAAACACACACATCTGATGTATTCTATTGATTGGATTTAATTTAATTGTATTTTATCTTATTGCAATGCATTTTATACTTTTCTACCAGTGTCTTTTGTGGTTTATTGTATTGTACTGTACTGTACTGTGCGGTACTGTACTGTGCGGTACTGTGCTGTGCTGTATTGTATTGTATTGTGCTGTACTATATTGTACTGTACTATACAGTACTGTACTGTGCTGTATTGTACTGTACTGTGCTGTACTGTACTATATTGTACTGTATTGTACTGTACTATATTGTACTGTACTATACAGTACTGTATTGTATTGTGCTGTACTATATTGTACTATATTGTACTGTACTGTATTGTACTATATTGTACTGTACTGTATTGTACTATATTGTACTGTATTGTACCAGTGGTGAACTCACAGTTTGACTCTGGTACAGGTTGATGGTATAGTCATTTGGAACAGAAACAAAGCGATTCCTCCACTTCCTGTTTTCCTCCAAATATTGAAAGAGACTTCCTGAGAAGATGCACCTGTCTGCGAGAGCATCCTGTAAACAACAAACAATAAACAATCCTGCATCCCATAAACAAGTGGGTCTCAAACATTTTTCGCTGATGGACACTTTACAAATATCTTTATTTTTATTATTATTATAATGGATTTTTCTTAAAACATGTGTTGGTGTATGTAGCCCTAACACATAAACCTAACACCAGTGTTGTGTACTTTTGTATACACATCAATAAAAAAATATGAAACTGAGAAATATGTTTTTAGTCCAGTACCCCCTGACATGGGCAAACCATTTCTGGAAGAAAAAAGAGGGACAGTGTAAAACCAGTGTCTTATATAACTTATATTAGTGAACATGAAAAATACATCCGTGCTGCATCTGCGCAGGCGCCGCTGCATCTGCGCAGGCGCCGCTGCATCTGCGCAGGTGCCGCTGCATATTGAAATGGACATAACTGAAAAACAGGACTGAGGATTTCTCCAAATCCACATCCAGATCCTTCATCTTGCTGGAACATTCCAGCAAGACTATTTTAAAAAATCAGTTTTAAGCGAGGGGCGAGATTAGGCATCTGTGAATACTGGTTATTATTTGTATCCAATGGCAGCAGATGAACATGAACAGAATGATGACAGGTGAACTGCAGACAGAATAAGACGTCTGTGGGATGAGTTTATGTTTCAGTGTGAGTGGACCAGACCAAACCAAACCAAACCTAACTTACTTTTCGGTGTAGAAGCTGTGACTGTTTTCCAACTCCTTCGATCTCGCAACGAACGCTGTTGAAAAGAGCGACTGGAAACTGCTGATGGAAGATGAAGGAGAAGTGGAGGAAGACTTCTGAGGTACGAGCTGCAGGAACACACACACAGTATATATGCAATATTTATACACATTATACATACTATTTATATGAAATAAATCTATATTATATTTCTATAGAGATGTGGTGGGGCCTTGAAAACGTGTTATGTTTTATGTGGCTGTTGAACTGTGTACTTGTATGTAATGCCAGGTACAGGGGAATATTGTTCATCATGTTTATTATTATGACTTTTGACTTATACACAAAACTTTTTAAAAAACGCAGCCCACACCGCTGTAAATATACCAAAACTTTTGAGGCAAAAATGTGTGGACTGGTCTCAATCTATCAGGATTGGCATTCACAGATTATGTATAAAATGCAAAAAAAAAAGTTAGAAATGTTCATCCAAAATGAATTGGTTCATTTTTATGTGGCTATAACTCCCAAACCATCGCAGCATTTTGTAGTAAATAGGCAAAATTTTTTTAGATTCACCCAGAGATTACATGTGTGGTGTCATAATTCTGATATGTCGTATAGATTTCACATTAGTATACCAAACTATACTTCCATCCATCAGTTAAAGTAAATGTAAGCGTGTGTTTGTCTTTTGTCGCTGTAGTTGTTTCTGGTGAAAGGAAGAAATATCTGCTGTTCACTTCATATGTGAATCTGTTTGTTACTGTTTGTGGACTGAGTCACTTCTATTAAAGCTCCTTCCATTTTCTGTTAAAACTCCTCCCACTTTCTGTGAGGAAAGGACTTTTCCTGTTGCCATGGAAACTGGCCTGTAGTTACACACGCAGACACACAGAGCTGACTGGAGTAACATATGGCTGAATGTTAAACCACTGAACTCACCAAAATTAAGCACATCTATGGACCTTCATCACAACTTCCGCATTTCGCACAGGAAATACGTAAGTGGAGCGTAGCCCTACATCCTCACCAGTAAAAGTTAAATGTCACAGATGACAGCATGGACCAACAGTTATTGTAACATAGCAGGATGTTGTTGTCATGTCCAGAAGCATCTTATATTTCCTTCCACTCCTTCCCTGTTAACGGTGAAGCTAGAGGAAAATGGGACCAGGCTATTCAGTGTTATGAAGGGCCCAGTTTTATCATTAAAACAGGAGCACTTCCGTCTGCAGCAGACACTTCACATCAGAACACTACATCTGGGGATGACGGTTTGAAACCCTAGCATTTTTCCTTGGAATGATTCTATTCCTACAGGAAAAAGGAGCCAGTATATGAACGCTGTCAAAAACGGCAGCTGTTAACGTCGCTATGAGTTGAGATAAAACAAATGTCCATGGTTTTAAAGTTATGGTGAACACAAATAAGTAATGTTGTCCTTAAACTGTAGTTGTGACCTTTAACCTTTCCATGCCAGTACATCAGTGTCAGCAGTAAACAACAGTAGCATTGGAAGGAAAGAGTGTAAATAGTGATAGAACAGTGAACAGTAGTTAGTGCAACAGCAGTAAGTCACAGTAAATGTATGAACACTGATCAAACCTGGAGTTTGGGACCATCCTCTTTTTTTATTTGTCATGGGTAACATCTAACCCTCACAAAAACCTGCCCGTCTACTACATTAGATATTATGACAAACAAACACCAACATAAACACACACTGCCAGAGACAAATGGGAACGGATTATGATAGCATTGGGCTAACATTAGCATTATGCTAACGAGACGTTGACTTGAACCATAGACAGAACAAATATAAAATAGTCAAATAGTCCATGTCCTCTATACTATCTATACATAACCATAGAACCCTAGTCCTAGGTATAAGTGGACACACTAATGACTGGTGGACAGACTAATGACTGGTGGACAGACTTATCACTTCAGTAACAGTATCTCTATTTACTTTGATACTATTTACTCAATGAAAAAATCGTAGCCTTTATCAAGTTTTTTTTTCGTTAGTGAATTTTCCTCCATGATTCTTCCAATATTTGCAAATGTTAAGTGTCAAATTTCTTCAGGAACTTGAAAAGAATCTTTCAATATTAGCGTCTTTCTACTGTCTGGACGTTTAACAGGAAGTTCGGTGATGCTCCTCTGACGTATTTACACTTATTGTGAAAAAGGTCCATTAGTCTGTCAGTCAGGTTTAAAGCCCCACCCACAGTGTTTGTCAGTCATGTTAAAGCCCCGCCCACAGTGTTTGTCAATCATGTTAAAGCTCCTCCCACAGTCTTAATTGTCTGCAGGTGTTTCATAGTGCCAGGAGCACTGTTGCCATGGTGATGAGCAGTGGCGGGAACTTCAAAGGGCAGACTCATAGACAGCTCCACACTCTGTTACATGGAAAAAATAGGTGTGAACATACTGCCGAACTACTGCCATTTTTGGTAAAAGTGTAAATAATTGGTGAAAACGGTGAATGGTAAATGTTCTGAACTTCTATCGTTATTTTCCACCTTCATGGTTCAAAACTCTTTACATTAGCTTCATATTCAGCCATATACACCAGTAGGTTTCTAAGGTCAAAGGTCAAAGGTCAGTCCTACTGGGGGCCTAAGTCAGGGTTCAGTGTCTTGCCCAAGGACACTTCGACATGTGGACAGCCAGAGACGTGACGCGAACCGCCAACCTCTCGGTCATTGGGCGACCCACTCTACCAACTGAGCCACAGCTGCAACAAAGTTGATGATGAGTGACAGGAGGGTGTGAGGAACAAGTACATGTACTTTTTATGTGTGTACTGTGAAAAATAAGTGAGTTAGAACAATTTCAAAAACACTGAACTCAACATGAGACAGAAATGATTTTTCCAATAGAAGTCTATTGACAGAAATCCCTGACATCATCCCAAACAGGTTCCTGTCATTTCACTTTAAAAAGAGCTAGATCTTCAAACCCTGGTTTGTTTGAATTCTCACAACCATGGCAACATTTGTGGAAAAGATTGTTTGTCTACTATTTATGGTTTTGCCGTGAGGACGAGTTATTGAGACATTTTTCAGCTTAATTTTTTCTTCTCTCGTGCTCTAGCGATGACATCACCCACTGATAAAAAGTCAGATTTTGGTCTTTTCAGGGTGGATTTACTGAGTTCTCTATCGACAACCGTAAATCACACCCTCATGACAATCACATCCTAAAGACACCACAAAAATGACTGTGTTTGAAAGTTTAAATGAAGTCTGTGCCACAAAGTATGAAGAAGCACGAGTGTTGGAAAAAAAGGACATTTTTATGTCAGTCCCATTAAGAATGAATGGAGTTTTATTTGGTTTAATAATGCGAAATCTGTACGATATATCGGAATTATGAGACCACATGTGTCATCACTGGGACAATCCGATTAATTTTTTTTACTGCAAAATGCTACGATGTATCGTTTGGGAGTTATAGCCATGTAAACATGGCCCAATTCATTTCGGATGGACATTTTTGACTGAATTTCTGACGGCATTTTCTATGAAATCTGTGCATCGCAAAGTCCATCCTGACAGATAGCACATCTTTTCATTAATGCATTTTAATAACTGTATTTATTGTGGGTATGAATGTAATGGTTGGGAGGGTGAAATAAAGATACATGACTTATACACACTATTTCTACAAACTATACCAGGGGTGGGCAAACTACGGCCCGCGGGCCACATCCGGCCCGTTGGTCTTTTTAAACCCGCCCGCCGAAGATTTGTACAGAATTATGGTTTGATATGATGATCGCATTTATTTCATTTGAATTGTAATTACAGGCATTTCAACACCAGGTGACGCAGTAGGTGCAGTGTCTTGAGCCATTTCCAGTTATCGCTCTTCTTCTACTGGTCAGATCAGAACCCATCTACAGTCATGTCAAAGAAAAGAAAAGTCGACAGTGAGTGGCGGGTGTTTAAGAAAGAATGGACGCCCAAGTACTTTTTCACTGAAGTCTGGTCCAAGGCTGTATGTCTTATTTACCAACAAACCGTTGCAGTTTTAAAAGAGTACAACATCAGCCGTTACTTTACCACCAATCATGCTAATTACGCCAGAAACCTTTCAACACAAGAGCGTACAGCTACCGCTAACAGGTTGGTAGCTAGTTTGCAGATTCAAGCAAAACACCTCTATCCGAGCAATTTCCATCCAAGTCATTTGCTCATTTCCCGACACTGGCTACGTTAAAAGAGGCCCCGCGACATGTGAAAAAATATAGGAAAACAGTAGATGACCTGCATGAAGAATTCTGCCGTCGGTTTTGTGATTTTGGAAAAAAGCACTTGAGCTGGTGTCGTGTCCCTTCTCACACGACCCGGAAATGGCGCCGCAGGAATTGCACTTGGAACTGATTGATCTCCAATGTGACATAGTGTTAAAGAACAAGTTCAACTCCCTGAAACTGGATGAGTTTTATGCTTCATTAAGTGTAGCCAAATTTCCAAACATCCAGAAGATATGCTGGTGTTATCTACATATGTGTGAACAGACTTTTAGTGTGATGAACACCAACAAACACCCCCACAGATCCCAGATGAGTGATGAACACCTCAGATCTGTTCTGAGAATTGCCACAACAGAAGTCCCACCAGACTTCGATGCAGTGGCTAAAATGGGTGATCAACAAAACTGTTTTCATTTAAAAAGTGTGTTAATACGTCAATGCTTTTTTCTGTTTATGTTTGGTATGTACTGTTTACAAATGCAGTTTTTTATATGTATTGTATCTTGTGCTGACCCGGCTCGTCTGTCAAATTTTAAAAGTCAATGTGGCCCCCAAGCCAAAAGGTTTGCCCACCCCTGCACTAGTTGATTGTGTTTCTGTAAAGCCCTGTGACCCGACTTTGTTGTGATTTGTGGCTTTATCAATAAAATGGAATTGAAATTAATGATTGTACTAGACAATGACAATTACTGTCTGTCCATGGGAGTGGATCTGTCTTTCAGTGTGGTTCTCCTCAAGATTTATTCTTTTTCCCACTAGGTTTGGAAGTTTTTTTCTTGTTTTTTCTGTAGTCGATTGTGTTTCTGTCAAGGCCTGTGAGACGACTTTGTTGCGATTTGGGGCTAATAAAATTGAAAATTGAAATTGTGACCCGCCACCACGAAACCAGGCATAAGTGGCACTGAGCCGTTCAGAGCTACAGCCAAATTTAGGCTGGAAGGTGATTTGTTATTAGTGTTTACACCTTATCAAAAAACGGTACCTTAACACCTCTATGTTCACTTCCTGTGGTCATTACATTGAAATCCAATCAATAAAGGTGTTTATTGAGTCAATTATTTAAGCGGTGACAAAAGTTCAGGTATTGCTGAGCAAAGACAAAGACGACTTCCACCTCTTTTCGCCGAACAAAACGATCTCCGTTCCGTGGGTAAACACCCAAGTGTTTGGTACGAGGTAAAAGCTTATATTGAATGTTCTGTCCAATGGTGTAAGCCAAATGATTATAATACGTCACACTTCTGTCCTATTATTATAATATATAAAACTTCTGTGACATGTCCATCAGAGTGTCCTTTAACATCTGTCAACAATTTGTGTCAATCGGATACAAATTATTATGCGTTGCTAAGGACTTCCTACCCCAAAACAGTCCAAAACTTTAACGGACAATATCTAAAAATATGCAAATTGTAAAATATGTCCAAATGTGGATATTAAAATGACCATAACTTTGCCTGGTTTACTGGTGGTGGGTCATAATTGAATCTACACTGCTAACACTGGACTAATGATACTATGAGACAAATACTATTACTACGCTAATGCTAGTAATAAGGTAATGTTAGCGCTAGGCTTATGCTAGCAGTAGGCTAATGCATTTGTGTTTTCACAATCATCAGAGATAGGGCAAATCAGGTCAAACATTCACAAGGGGGTGGGGTTTGTTGTGCCTGAGGGGCGGGGCTTTTTTTTCGCATAAAATATGTGAAACAAATGTTATTCTTTTGTTTAAGTTTAAACTACATTAACCAGTTAAACCAGGTTGGATTTAAACTGAAATAATTGAACACATTTACATTAACTGTATTTTCTGCAGTGGTTACTGAAAACACTTTTTGGACTTTTTATCTCATGATTTCGACTAAACTTTTTTTTTTACTTATAGTGCAGAAAATATGGTAAGTATAAAATATTTTATATTAAAATAAAAAAAATAAAAATCAACTGCTGATATTTTTATGTTTTTATGAGTTGAACTAATGATATTTGATTTTATTCGACATCTTCTACAAAAAAAACTGTAAGCAGTTGTAGATATAAATAAAAATTACTTTAATGGATTTTTAACTTTATATATAAAAAAAAGCATTGGTCATAAATGATTATTGTAGTGAAAGAAAATGAAAATAAAAAGAAATTAAAAACACACAAACTCCTTTAATCTTCATGGCTGGTTTTGGAGGAACTTTAAGTGAAATTAGTAAAAGAAGACGAGTCAGTGTTAGTGTGATGTTCTTACCTTTAATCATCTGTCGTCTGTTTTCATCCAGATGAGAAGAAACTACATCCCCCATGATCACAGCTGATACACAACCAGAACCAGAACCAAAGAAATTCACTGATTCTGATGTAAAGAAAGAGAGGAACTCACTGATACAGAATCATAGAATCATAGAACCATAGAACCATAGAACCATAGAACCAGGCTCACAGCTCTGAATCTAAATCCAAAAACAGGAAAGAGCTGCACTGGTGTGGAGGAAAAAACTGCTTTGACACACACAGCACTGAGGAGGAAGAGGAGGAGGAGGAGTGACCTAACCCACAGGAGGAGGAGGAGGAGAAGTGACCACACCCACAGGAGAAGGAGGAGGAGAAGTGACCACACCCACAAGAGGAAAAAAACTGTCCTGACACAGACCGGTGAGTTCCAGGAGGAGGACGAAGTAGAGGAAGAGGAGGAGGAAGAGGAGTGGTGACAGGAGGAGGAAGAGTGACCACACCCACAGGAGGAGGAGGATGAAAGACCACACCCACAGTCTTCACTGGTCCAACATGTTCTGTCGGTCTGTGGATGAGAAACACACACATAATGACACTAACAATACATTTTCTACTGATTTCTGTCCTAGACCTAAAATAACTAGCCTAGCTTTAGCTTCATTTCCTGGCCTAGTGCTAATATAACTAGCCTAGCTTTAGCTTCATTTCCTGGCCTAGTGCTAATATAACTAGCCTAGCTTTAGCTTTATTTCTTGTACTAGTGCTAATATAACTAGCCTAGCTTTAGCTTCACTTCCTGTCCTAGTGCTAATATAACTAGCCTAGCTTTAGCTTTATTTCTTGTACTAGTGCTAATATAACTAGCCTAGCTTTAGCTTCACTTCCTGTCCTAGTGCTAATATAACTAGCTTAGCTTTAGCTTCACATCCAGTCGTAGAGCTAATATAACTAGCCTAAATTTAGCTTAATTTCCTGTCGTAGTGCTAATATAACTAACCTAGCTTTAGCTTAATTTCCTGTCCTACTGCTAATATAACTAGCCTAGCTTTAGCTTCATTTCATGCCCTAGTGCTAATATAACTAGCTTAGCTTTAGCTTCATTTCCTGTCGTAGTGCGAATATAACTAGCCTAGCTTTAGCTTCATTTCCTGTCCTAGTGCTAATAGAACTAGCCTAGCTTTAGCTTCATTTCCTGTCCTAGTGCTAATATAACGAGCCTAGCTTTAGCTTCATTTCCTGTCCTAGTGCAAATATAACTAGCCTCACTTTAGCTTCATTTCCTGTCCTAGTGCTAATATAACTAGCCTCGCTTTAGCTTCATTTCCTGTCCTAGTGCTAATATAACTAGCCTCGCTTTAGCTTCATTTCCTGTCCTAGTGCAAATATAACTAGCCTCGCTTTAGCTTCATTTCCTGTCCTAGTGCTAATAGAACTAGCCTAGCTTTAGCTTCATTTCCTGTCCTAGTGCTAATATAACTAGCCTCGCTTTAGCTTCATTTCCTGTCCTAGTGCTAATATAACTAGCCTCGCTTTAGCTTCATTTCCTGTCCTAGTGCTAATATAACTAGCCTCGCTTTAGCTTCATTTCCTGTCCTAGTGCTAATATAACTAGCCTCACTTTAGCTTCATTTCCTGTCCGCGTGCTAATATAACTAGCCTAGCTTTAGCTTCATTTCCTGTCCTAGTGCTAATATAACTAGCCTCGCTTTAGCTTCATTTCCTGTCCTAGTGCTAATATAACTAACCTCGCTTTAGCTTCATTTCCTGTCCTAGTGCTAATATAACTAGCGTCGCTTTAGCTTCATTTCCTGTCCTAGTGCTAATATAACTAGCCTCAATTTAGCTTCATTTCCTGTCCTAGTACTAATATAACTAGCCTCGCTTTAGCTTTATTTCTTGTACTAGTGCTAATATAACTAGCCTAGCTTTAGCTTCACTTCCTGTCCTAGTGCTAAAATAACTAGCCTAGCTTTAGCTTCATTTCCTGTCCTAGTGCTAATATAACTAGCCTCGCTTTAGCTTCATTTCCTGTCCTAGTACTAATATAACTAGCCTCGCTTTAGCTTCATTTGCTGTCCTAGTGCTAATATAACTAACCTCGCTTTAGCTTCATTTCCTGTCCGCGTGCTAATATAACTAGCCTAGCTTTAGCTTCATTTCCTGTCCTAGTGCAAATATAACTAGCCTTGCTTTAGCTTCATTTCCTGTCCTAGTGCTAATATAACTAGCGTCGCTTTAGCTTCATTTCCTGTCCTAGTGCTAATATAACTAGCCTCAATTTAGCTTCATTTCCTGTCCTAGTACTAATATAACAAACCTCGCTTTAGCTTCATTTCCTGTCCTAGTACTAATATAACTAACCTCGCTTTAGCTTCATTTCCTGTCCGCGTGCTAATATAACTAGCCTAGCTTTAGCTTCATTTCCTGTCCTAGTGCAAATATAACTAGCCTTGCTTTAGCTTCATTTCCTGTCCTAGTGCTAATATAACTAGCGTCGCTTTAGCTTCATTTCCTGTCCTAGTGCTAATATAACTAGCCTCAATTTAGCTTCATTTCCTGTCCTAGTACTAATATAACTATCCTCGCTTTAGCTTTATTTCTTGTACTAGTGCTAATATAACTAGCCTAGCTTTAGCTTCACTTCCTGTCCTAGTGCTAAAATAACTAGCCTAGCTTTAGCTTCATTTCCTGTCCTAGTGCTAATATAACTAGCCTCGCTTTAGCTTCATTTTCTGTCCTAGTGCTAATATAACTAGCCTCACTTTAGCTTCATTTCCTGTCCTAGTGCTAATAGAACTAGCCTAGCTTTAGCTTCATTTCCTGTCCTAGTGCTAATATAACTAGCCTCGCTTTAGCTTCATTTCCTGTCCTAGTGCTAATATAACTAGCTTCGCTTTAGCTTCATTTCCTGTCCTAGTGCTAATATAACAAACCTCGCTTTAGCTTCATTTCCTGTCCTAGTACTAATATAACTAGCCTCGCTTTAGCTTCATTTCCTGTCGTAGTGCGAATATAACTAGCCTAGCTTTAGCTTCATTTCCTGTCCTAGTGCTAATATAACTAGCCGAGCTTTATCTTCATTTCCTGTCCTAGCGCTAATATAACTAGCCTAGCTTTATCTTCATTTCCTGTCCGCGTGCTAATATAACTAGCCTAGCTTTATCTTCATTTCCTGTCCTAGTGCTGATATAACTAGCCTAGCTTTATCTTCATTTCCTGTCCTAGTGCTGATATAACTAGCCTAGCTTTAGCTTAATTTCCTGTCCTAGTGCTAATATAGTGCTAATATAACTAGCCTAGCTTTAGCTTTATTTCTTGTACTAGTGCTAATATAACTAGCCTAGCTTTAGCTTCACTTCCTGTCCTAGTGCTAATATAACTAGCTTAGCTTTATCTTCATTTCCTGTCCTAGTGCTGATATAACTAGCCTAGCTTTAGCTTCATTTCTTGTACTAGTGCTAATATAACTAGCCTAGCTTTAGCTTCATTTCTTGTACTAGTGCTAATATAACTGGCCTAGCTTTAGCTTCATTTCCTGTCGTAGTGCTAATATAACTAGCCTAGCTTTAGCTTCATTTCCTGTCGTAGTGCTAATATAACTAGCCTTGCTTTAGCTTCATTTCCTGTCCTAGTGCTAATATAACTAGCCTCGCTTTAGCTTCATTTCCTGTCCTAGTGCTAATATAACTAGCCTAGCTTTAGCTTCATTTCCTGTCCTAGTGCTAATATAACTAGCCTCGCTTTAGCTTCATTTCCTGTCCTAGTGCTAATATAACTAGCTTCGCTTTAGCTTCATTTCCTGTCCTAGTGCTAATATAACAAACCTCGCTTTAGCTTCATTTCCTGTCCTAGTACTAATATAACTAGCCTCGCTTTAGCTTCATTTCCTGTCGTAGTGCGAATATAACTAGCCTAGCTTTAGCTTCATTTCCTGTCCTAGTGCTAATATAACTAGCCGAGCTTTATCTTCATTTCCTGTCCTAGCGCTAATATAACTAGCCTAGCTTTATCTTCATTTCCTGTCCGCGTGCTAATATAACTAGCCTAGCTTTATCTTCATTTCCTGTCCTAGTGCTGATATAACTAGCCTAGCTTTATCTTCATTTCCTGTCCTAGTGCTGATATAACTAGCCTAGCTTTAGCTTAATTTCCTGTCCTAGTGCTAATATAGTGCTAATATAACTAGCCTAGCTTTAGCTTTATTTCTTGTACTAGTGCTAATATAACTAGCCTAGCTTTAGCTTCACTTCCTGTCCTAGTGCTAATATAACTAGCTTAGCTTTATCTTCATTTCCTGTCCTAGTGCTGATATAACTAGCCTAGCTTTAGCTTCATTTCTTGTACTAGTGCTAATATAACTAGCCTAGCTTTAGCTTCATTTCTTGTACTAGTGCTAATATAACTGGCCTAGCTTTAGCTTCATTTCCTGTCGTAGTGCTAATATAACTAGCCTAGCTTTAGCTTCATTTCCTGTCGTAGTGCTAATATAACTAGCCTTGCTTTAGCTTCATTTCCTGTCCTAGTGCTAATATAACTAGCCTCGCTTTAGCTTCATTTCCTGTCCTAGTGCTAATATAACTAGCCTAGCTTTAGCTTCATTTCCTGTCGTAGTGCTAATATAACTAACCTAGCTTTAGCTTAATTTCCTGTCCTACTGCTAATATAACTAGCCTAGCTTTAGCTTCATTTCATGTCCTAGTGCTAATATAACTAGCTTAGCTTTAGCTTCATTTCCTGTCGTAGTGCGAATATAACTAGCCTAGCTTTAGCTTCATTTCCTGTCCTAGTGCTAATAGAACTAGCCTAGCTTTAGCTTCATTTCCTGTCCTAGTGCTAATATAACGAGCCTAGCTTTAGCTTCATTTCCTGTCCTAGTGCAAATATAACTAGCCTCACTTTAGCGTCATTTCCTGTCCTAGTGCTAAAAGAACTAGCCTAGTTTTAGCTTCATTTCCTGTCCTAGTGCTAATATAACTAGCCTCGCTTTAGCTTCATTTCCTGTCCTAGTGCTAATATAACTAGCCTCGCTTTAGCTTCACTTCCTGTCCTAGTGCTAATATAACTAGCCTAGCTTTAGCTTCACTTCCAGGTGTAGTGCTAATGTAACTAGCCTAAATTTAGCTTCATCTCCTGTTGTAGTGCTAATATAACTAGCCTAGCTTTAGCTTAATTTCCTGTCCTACTGCTAATATAACTAGCCTAGCTTTAGCTTCATTTCCTGTCCTAGTTCTAATATAACTAGCCGAGCTTTATCTTCATTTCCTGTCCTAGCGCTAATATAACTAGCCTAGCTTTATCTTCATTTCCTGTCCGCGTGCTAATATAACTAGCCTAGCTTTATCTTCATTTCCTGTCCTAGTGCTGATATAACTAGCCTAGCTTTATCTTCATTTCCTGTCCTAGTGCTGATATAACTAGCCTAGCTTTAGCTTAATTTCCTGTCCTAGTGCTAATATAGTGCTAATATAACTAGCCTAGCTTTAGCTTTATTTCTTGTACTAGTGCTAATATAACTAGCCTAGCTTTAGCTTCACTTCCTGTCCTAGTGCTAATATAACTAGCTTAGCTTTATCTTCATTTCCTGTCCTAGTGCTGATATAACTAGCCTAGCTTTAGCTTCATTTCTTGTACTAGTGCTAATATAACTAGCCTAGCTTTAGCTTCATTTCTTGTACTAGTGCTAATATAACTGGCCTAGCTTTAGCTTCATTTCCTGTCGTAGTGCTAATATAACTAGCCTAGCTTTAGCTTCATTTCCTGTCGTAGTGCTAATATAACTAGCCTTGCTTTAGCTTCATTTCCTGTCCTAGTGCTAATATAACTAGCCTCGCTTTAGCTTCATTTCCTGTCCTAGTGCTAATATAACTAGCCTAGCTTTAGCTTCATTTCCTGTCGTAGTGCTAATATAACTAACCTAGCTTTAGCTTAATTTCCTGTCCTACTGCTAATATAACTAGCCTAGCTTTAGCTTCATTTCATGTCCTAGTGCTAATATAACTAGCTTAGCTTTAGCTTCATTTCCTGTCGTAGTGCGAATATAACTAGCCTAGCTTTAGCTTCATTTCCTGTCCTAGTGCTAATAGAACTAGCCTAGCTTTAGCTTCATTTCCTGTCCTAGTGCTAATATAACGAGCCTAGCTTTAGCTTCATTTCCTGTCCTAGTGCAAATATAACTAGCCTCACTTTAGCGTCATTTCCTGTCCTAGTGCTAAAAGAACTAGCCTAGTTTTAGCTTCATTTCCTGTCCTAGTGCTAATATAACTAGCCTCGCTTTAGCTTCATTTCCTGTCCTAGTGCTAATATAACTAGCCTCGCTTTAGCTTCACTTCCTGTCCTAGTGCTAATATAACTAGCCTAGCTTTAGCTTCACTTCCAGGTGTAGTGCTAATGTAACTAGCCTAAATTTAGCTTCATCTCCTGTTGTAGTGCTAATATAACTAGCCTAGCTTTAGCTTCATTTCCTGTCCTACTGCTAATATAACTAGCTTAGCTTTATCTTCATTTCCTGTCCTAGTGCTGATATAACTAGCCTAGCTTTAGCTTCATTTCTTGTACTAGTGCTAATATAACTAGCCTAGCTTTAGCTTCATTTCTTGTACTAGTGCTAATATAACTGGCCTAGCTTTAGCTTCATTTCCTGTCGTAGTGCTAATATAACTAGCCTAGCTTTAGCTTCATTTCCTGTCGTAGTGCTAATATAACTAGCCTTGCTTTAGCTTCATTTCCTGTCCTAGTGCTAATATAACTAGCCTCGCTTTAGCTTCATTTCCTGTCCTAGTGCTAATATAACTAGCCTAGCTTTAGCTTCATTTCCTATCTGAGTGGTAATATAACTAGCCTCGCTTTAGCTTCATTTCCTGTCCTACTGATAATATAACTAGCCTAGCTTTAGCTTCACTTCCTGTCCTAATGTTGATATAACTAGCCTAGCTTTAGCTTAATTTCCTGTCCTAGTTCTAATATAGCTAGCCTAGCTTTAGCTTCATTTCTTGTACTAGTGCTAATATAACTAGCCTAGCTTTAGCTTCATTTCCTGTCCTAGTGCTAATATAACTAGCTTCGCTTTAGCTTCATTTCCTGTCCTCGTGCTAATATATCTAGCCTCGCTTTAGCTTCATTTCCTGTCCTAGTTCTGATATAACTAGCCTAGCTTTAGCTTCATTTCCTGTCCTAGTGCTAATATAGCTAGCCTAGCTTTAGCTTCATTTCCTATCCGCGTGCTAATATAACTAGCTTAGCTTTAGCTTCATTTCTTGTACTAGTGCTAATATAACTAGCCTTTTTTTAGCTTCATTTCCTGTCCTAGTGCTGATATAACTAGCCTAGCTTTAGCTTAATTTCCTGTCCTAGTGCTAATATAGTGCTAATATAACTAGCCTAGCTTTAGCTTTATTTCTTGTACTAGTGCTAATATAACTAGCCTAGCTTTAGCTTCACTTCCTGTCCTAGTGCTAATATAACTAGCCTAGCTTTAGCTTCACTTCCAGGTGTAGTGCTAATGTAACTAGCCTAAATTTAGCTTCATTTCCTGTTGTAGTGCTAATATAACTAGCCTAGCTTTAGCTTCATTTCCTGTCCTACTGCTAATATAACTAGCTTAGCTTTATCTTCATTTCCTGTCCTAGTGCTGATATAACTAGCCTAGCTTTAGCTTCATTTCTTGTACTAGTGCTAATATAACTAGCCTAGCTTTAGCTTCATTTCTTGTACTAGTGCTAATATAACTGGCCTAGCTTTAGCTTCATTTCCTGTCGTAGTGCTAATATAACTAGCCTAGCTTTAGCTTCATTTCCTGTCCTAGTGCTAATATAACTAGCCTCGCTTTAGCTTCATTTCCTGTCCTAGTGCTAATATAACTAGCCTAGCTTTAGCTTCATTTCCTATCTGAGTGGTAATATAACTAGCCTCGCTTTAGCTTCATTTCCTGTCCTACTGATAATATAACTAGCCTAGCTTTAGCTTCACTTCCTGTCCTAATGTTGATATAACTAGCCTAGCTTTAGCTTAATTTCCTGTCCTAGTTCTAATATAGCTAGCCTAGCTTTAGCTTCATTTCTTGTACTAGTGCTAATATAACTAGCCTAGCTTTAGCTTCATTTCCTGTCCTAGTGCTAATATAACTAGCTTCGCTTTAGCTTCATTTCCTGTCCTCGTGCTAATATATCTAGCCTCGCTTTAGCTTCATTTCCTGTCCTAGTTCTGATATAACTAGCCTAGCTTTAGCTTCATTTCCTGTCCTAGTGCTAATATAGCTAGCCTAGCTTTAGCTTCATTTCCTATCCGCGTGCTAATATAACTAGCTTAGCTTTAGCTTCATTTCTTGTACTAGTGCTAATATAACTAGCCTTTTTTTAGCTTCATTTCCTGTCCGAGTGCTAATATAACTAGCCTCACTTTAGCTTCATTTCCTGTCCTAGTTCTGATATAACTAGCCTAGCTTTAGCTTCATTTCCGGTCCTAGTGCTAATATAGCTAGCCTAGCTTTAGGTTCATTTCCTGTCCTAGTGCTAATATAACTAGCCTAGCTTTAGCTTCATTTCTTGTACTAGTCCTCAATAACTAGCCTAGCTTTAGCTTCATTTTCTGTCCTAGAGCTAATATAACTAGCCTAGCTTTAGCTTCACTTCCTGTCCTAGTGCTAATATAACTAGCCTAGCTTTAGCTTCACTTCCTGTCATAGTGCTAATATAACTAGCCTCGCTTTAGCTTCATTTCCTGTCATAGTGCTAATATAAGTAGCCTAGCTTTAGCTTCATTTCCTGTCCTTGTTCTAATATAACTAGACTAGCTTTAGCTTCACTTCCTGTCATAGTGCTAATATAACTAGCCTAGCTTTAGCTTCACTTCCTGTCCTAGTGCTTATATAACTAGCCTAGCTTTAGCTTAATTTCCTGTCCTAGTGCTAATATAACTAGCCTAGCTTTAGCTTCATTTCCTGTCTTAGTGCTAATATAACTAGCTTAGATTTAACTTCATTTCCTGTCCTAGTGCTAATATAACTAGCTTAGATTTAGCTTAATTTCCTGTCCTAGTGCTAATATAACTAGCTTAGATTTAGCTTCATTTCCTGTCCTAGTGCTAATATAACTAGCCTAGCTTTAGCTTCATTTCCTGTCCTAGTGCTAATATAACTAGCCTAGCTTTAGCTTCATTTCCTGTCCTAGTGCTAATATAATTAGCCTAGCTTTAGCTTCATTTCCTGTCCTAGTGCTAATATAACTAGCCTAGCTTTAGGTTTGAAGTGAAAAGAGGGATCCACCAAGGATGTCCTGCCTCCCCTTTTTTATTCATTCTAGCTGCAGAAATTCTAAGTATCATGATTAAAAATAATGTACAATTACAGAAAATTTAAATTTTAGGAAGACAATTAGTTATTAGCCAACTTTCTGATGATACGACGCTCTTTCTTAAAAACAAAGCTCAAATTCCTGTTGCCCTAGAGGCAGTAAAATATCTTTCTAAAGCCTCTGGCCTTTATTTGAATATTGATAAATGAGAATTAATATCGCTACATGACTGTCCACAAACCTCGTTGCACTGCATTCTGCTAAAAAATCAAGTTAAATATTTAGGGATTAATATTTGCAAATCAGAAGAGAATAGAATCAAAAATAACTTTGATGTCAACATTAAAAAAAGTTAAACGATATTAAATATGTGCTTACAGAGGGATCTCTCTATTTTAGGATGATTATTACTGTCTATGATGGAGGGTCTCTCTAGAACAGACATGTCCAAAGTCCGGCCCGGGGGCCAAATGCGGCCCATGGTCAATTTTCATCCGGGCCGCAGCCTCCGTCATAAAATCAATAATGCCTGGCCCGTGTGTAGAATCACTGCAGTGTGACGCAGAGATCCGCGGTCAGCACCAGCAGTTTACTCTCGCCAACTTTTACCGACAGCTGAATAAGGACAGGTTTCCAGAGATTTGAGTATTTGAGAAGAAAATGCTAAGCTTGTTTGGGTCGACGTATTTGTGTGAGAAGACATTTTCGGTTATGAACTTAAATAAGAGCTATGTGAGGACACGGCTATCGGACTCTCACTTACAAGACATCTTGCGCATCAATACTACTGCCTTTGAGCCAGACCTGGCCTTTGTCCTGCACTCCACCTCTCAGTTTCACCCATCACACTAATGCGGACAAGTCATCATTTTTCATTGACTTAAGTCTGAATCAGAGTGCGCCGCTAGTGCGCACGTCACCACCATGCGTCCTGTCCCCGGGTCGCCAAGTGAGAGAGAGAGGTGAGAGAGAGAGGTGAGAGAGAGAGGTGAGAGAGAGAGGTGAGAGAGAGAGGTGAGAGAGAGAGGTGAGAGTGAGGTGAGAGTGAGGTGAGAGAGAGGTGAGAGAGAGGTGAGAGTGAGGTGAGAGAGAGGTGTGCCAATCAACATTTATAGTTACTGTCATATTTTAAATGAGCCCTGCACTTGTTGATATGACAATTTCTCTGTTATTGTGTCGGTGAGATTTTTTTTTTATGTTTCAAATGTAATTTGCACCCAAGAGTACAATTACTTCTCTTCAACTGTTACAAAAAAGTTAATCAAAGTGTTAAAAAATAGTGAAGTTAAGTGAATATTTAATTTAAATTTTCAATGTCAATTGAATTTTGATATGCATGTTTGAAATGAACCAAAACATATGCTTAAGATAACTGAAATTAAAATAAAAAAGCAAATGTGAAACACAGAACGGCTCGCTGAAATGTATTTAATTTAATTGCTGTTATATGTAAAGATCGTCCGCCAAGGTTGGCCCCCCCTACATTTTTAACACACCATATCTGGCCCTCTTTGCAAAAAGTTTGGACACCCCTGCTCTAGAATCATCTACTCCACTTATTCTTTGAATACACCCCTATATGTGATTAAACAAGTAAATCATAACTTTAATGTCATGACCTCCGCTCCGGTGACCTTTTCCCCAGTACTCTCCACACTCACCTGGTCCCGCACTGCGCAGCTGCAGCCGTTCCTCATCTGTGGCTATAAAAGCAGTAAGTATTGCAGTTGCCAGTGCGGGACCATTCAGTATTGTCACCTCCATAACCCGGACATCTTCTGCCATCTCCTCAATCACCATAACCCGGACATTCATCATCACCACGGACTCTGGCCGTTTGTTCCCAGGTTTTGTCTGTCTTGTCTATGTGTTTCTTAGTTTTGTTATTAAATTATTTTTCCCTTCAGTACTGTGCAATGGAGTCCTCCTTCACCTCACCCCGATCCTGACAGAATGGTCCCGCCCACCATCAGGACTCCGCCAGTGCTGAAGGGACCCTTTTTGTTTTAGTTTTCCCCGGTCTGTTCTGTCTGAAGTCTGTCCAGTCTTGCGTTCTGTCCCTGTCTGTGTCTCTTCCTAGCGTTCTGTGTCTCTTCCTAGCGTTCTGTGTCTCTTCCTAGCGTTCTGTGTCTCTTCCTAGCGTTCTGTGTCTCTTCCTAGCGTTCTGTGTCTCTTCCTAGCGTTCCGTGTCTCTTCCTAGTGTTCCGTGTCTCTTCCTAGCGTTCCGTGTCTCTTCCTAGCGTTCTGTATCTCTTCCTAGCGTTCCGTGTCTCTTCCTGGCGTTCCGTGTCTCCGGCTTGGCGTTCCGTGTCTCCGGCTTGGCGTTCCGTATCTCCGGCATGGCGTTCCGTGTCTCCGGCTTGGCGTTCCGAGTTTCCGGCTAGCGTTCCGAGTTTCCGGCTAGCGTTCCGAGTTTGTCTTTTCGTCTCTGGTCTTTTCGTCTCTGGTCTTTTCCTCTCTTTTAGTCTGTCGTTGGTCTTTTCTGTCTGTGGCTGTCCCTGCCTGTTGCCCGTTGCTGGCTTCTGTCCCTGCCTGTTGCCCGTTGCTGGCTTCTGTCCCTGCCTGTTGCCCGTTTATGGCTGGCTTCTGTCTCCTGTCTCTGCCTGTTGCTTTTCTCCCCCTCGGATTTCCCCTCTGTTCCTTACCCCGGACCTTTTTGCCGTGTTTGGCCATGTTTCGCCCCGGACCTTTTTGCCGTGTTTCGCCGTGTTTCGCCCCGGACCTTTTTGCCGTGTTCGGCCGGGTTTCGCCCCGGACCTTTTTGCCGTGTTCGGCCGGGTCTCGCCCCGGACCTGTTCCCTTGTTGCCCCCGTGTCGGCCCAGTCCTTTTGTTTCCTTGTTTGTCCTGTCTTTGTTTAGTGCTTTGTCTCTGTTCCTTTTTGTTGTTCCCTGCCAGAGTCCGTGGTGACCCCACCCAATCAGTCTTTCAGTCTCCTTGGTCCTCAGTCAGACCTGGTCCATTGCTCCTGCTACCAACCCAGACCACTCCACGCCGCCCTGCCCAGAAGGATTCCACGCCGCTCTGCCCAGAGGGTACTCCGCCCAGAGGGTACTCCGCCCAGGGGGTTTCCGCACCGCCCTGCCCAGAGGGATTCCACGCCACTCTGCCCAGAGGGTACTCCGCCCAGAGGGTACTCCGCCCAGGGGGTTTCCGCACCGCCCGGCCCAGAGGGATTCCACACCGCTCTGCCCAGAGGGTACTCCGCCCAGGGGGTTTCCGCACCGCCCTGCCCAGAGGGATTCCACGCCACTCTGCCCAGAGGGTACTCGGCCCAGGGGGTTTCCACGCCGCCCTGCCCAGAGGGATTCCACACTGCTCTGCCCAGAGGGTACTCCCCCCAGGGGGTTTCCACGCCGCCCTGCCCAGAGGGGTTCCACACCGCTCTGCCCAGAGGGTACTCTGCCCAGGGGGTTTCCACGCCGCCCTGCCCAGAGGGATTCCACACCGCTCTGCCCAGAGGGTACTCCGCCCAGGGGGTTTCCACGCCGCCCTGCCCCAGAGGGATTCCACGCCGCTCTGCCCAGAGGGTACTCCGCCCAGAGGATACTCCGCCCAGAGGATACTCCGCCCAGGGGGTTTCCGCACTGCCCTGCCCAGAGGGATTCCACACCGCTCTGCCCAGAGGGTACTCCGCCCAGGGGGTTTCCATGCCGCCCTGCCAGGAGAAATACTACTTAGAAATATATATATATATAATTTTTTTTTTTTTTTTTTTTAGCTATGAACAATGGGGGGGTCTTTGTTTTTTAGGGGCGTCAGGAGCCGCCCCTTAGAGGGGGGGTACTGTCATGACCTCTGCTCCAGTGACCTTTCACCCAGTCATTTCCACACTCACCTGGTCCCGCACTGCGCAGCTGCAGCCGTTCCTCATCTGTGGCTATAAAAGCAGTAAGGCTTGCAGTTGCCAGTGCGGGACCATTCAGTAATGTCACCTCCATAACCTGGACATTCATCATCACCACGGACTCTGGCTGTTTGTTCCCAGGTTTTGGTTTCGTCTCTGTCTTGTCTTTATGTTTCTTAGTTTTGTTATTAAATTATTTTTCCCTTCAGTACTGTACAATGGAGTCCTCCTTCACCTCACCCCGATCCTGACATTTCATTTCCTATGGAAAAACAAACATCATTATAAACAGAAAAATGACTTTATCAAGTCGCTAGAGAAGGGGGGTCTAAATGTAATTGATTTTGATCCAATGAATAGTGTTTTAAAACAAAACTTTATCAGGTATATGAGATCATTATGGTTTACTCTTCCTCGTAAGATATTTTCCTTATGTAGGTGGTATTGAATGACTTCTTAAATGTGATTTGGACTTCTCTAAATGACCCATAAAATTATCTAAGTTCCACAAACAAGTCCTAAGATATTGGAAGCTAGCTTATAAACATAACTTTACACCTCATAATACACCAATATGGAATCATAGATACATTCTTATTAAAAAGAAGTCGTTTTATTTTGAAAATTGCTATGATAAGGGTATTTGGTCACTTATGGACTTAATGGATGTAAGGGGAAGTTTATTAAGCTTTAATGAGTTTAGTGAAAACTTTAACATTGTCCAGTTGAACAGTTCAATGCATTAATCCGTGTAATTCCACAAGTTCTTCTTTGTAATTTGACAGGTTATTTAATATATTCTAATATTGAGCCTCATTTAAAATTACTTATGGTGCAACAGTGCCCCTTTGTGGACAAAAAGTGCAACAACAGATTCATGTGAAATCATTTAAACACTGTTCTTTTCCCTTTGACTCTTAGAAGAATAAAATATAACGGAGGGATTTTTAAATAAAAACATTAAAAACATTGGGTGTAGCTTTGTTAAATTTCCTCTTCCACCCAAAGCAAAGGAAGTGCACTTTAAAACTATCAATAATATTTATCCTTCAAAAGAATATCTTCATTTAAAATTCATTATTGATGACAATACTTGTTCTTTTTGTGACTGTGAGATAGAAACAGATGAACATTTATTCTTTACGTGTGTGTATTTTAAAATATTTTGGGACAGCTTTTGTTTGTGGTTTTCGTCTCAGAACAGTTTAGACTCTTTAACCTTATCCTACAACCATGGAAAATGTGGTGTAATTTGGCAAAACAAATATCAAGGATTTATAATTAATAATATATTAATTTTCACTAAGTTCTTTATCCATGAATGTAAATTTGGAAATATCAAACCTATCTTTATTGTGTTCCTAAAAGAAATAGTCCATTTAAAAAAATCATGAAAACTATGTAAGTATAAAAAAGGTGTGTAACTTTATAATGGTATTATTGATTTTCTGTTTGACCCTGTAACGTCTTGTAAAGGTTGACTGTTACTACGTTTGATTTTATTTATTTATTTTGTGTTTGTATGTTGTGTGTGACTTTGATAAAATAAAAATTAAAAACTAGCCTAGCTTTAGCTTCATTTCCTGTCGTAGTGCTAATATAACTAGCCTAGCTTTAGCTTCATTTCCTGTCCTAGTGCTAATATAACTAGCCTACCTTTAGCTTCATTTCCTGTCCTAGTGCTAATATAACTAGCCTAGCTTTAGCTTCATTTCCTCTCCTAGTGCTAATATACGTAGCCTAGCTTGAGCTTCATTTCCTGTCCTAGTGCTAATATAACTAGCCTAGCTTTAGCTTCATTTCTTGTACTAGTGCTAATATACCTAGCCTAGCTTTAACTTCATTTCATGTCTTAGTGCTCAAATAACTAGCCTAGCTTTAGCTTCAATTTCTCTCCTAGTGCTAAAATAACTAGCCTAGCTTTAGCTTCATTTCTTGTACTAGTGCTAATATACCTAGCCTAGCTTTAGCTTCATTTCATGTCTTAGTGCTCAAATAACTAGCCTAGCTTTAGCTTCATTTCCTCTCCTAGTGCTAATATAACTAGCCTAGCTTTAGCTTCATTTCCTGTCCTAGTGCTAATATAACTAGCCTAGCTTTAGCTTCATTTCCTCTCCTAGTGCTAATATACGTAGCCTAGCTTGAGCTTCATTTCCTGTCCTAGTGCTAATATAACTAGCCTAGCTTTAGCTTCATTTCTTGTACTAGTGCTAATATACCTAAACTAGCTTTAGCTTCATTTCATGTCTTTGTGCTCAAATAACTAGCCTAGCTTTAGCTTCATTTCCTCTCCTAGTGCTAATATAACTAGCCTAGCTTTAGCTTCATTTCCTGTCCTAGTGCTAATATAACTAGCCTAGCTTTAGCTTCATTTCCTCTCCTAGTGCTAATATACGTAGCCTAGCTTGAGCTTCATTTCCTGTCCTAGTGCTAATATAACTAGCCTAGCTTTAGCTTCATTTCTTGTACTAGTGCTAATATACCTAAACTAGCTTTAGCTTCATTTCATGTCTTAGTGCTCAAATAACTAGCCTAGCTTTAGCTTCATTTCCTCTCCTAGTGCTAATATAACTAGCCTAGCTTTAGCTTCATTTCCTGTCCTAGTGCTAATATAACTAGCCTAGCTTTAGCTTCATTTCCTCTCCTAGTGCTAATATACGTAGCCTAGCTTGAGCTTCATTTCCTGTCCTAGTGCTAATATAACTAGCCTAGCTTTAGCTTCATTTCTTGTACTAGTGCTAATATACCTAGCCTAGCTTTAGCTTCATTTCATGTCTTAGTGCTCAAATAACTAGCCTAGCTTTAGCTTCATTTCCTCTCCTAGTGCTAAAATAACTAGCCTAGCTTTAGCTTCATTTCCTGTCCTAGTGCTAATATAACTAACCTAGCTTTAGCTTCATTTCCTCTCCTAGTGCTAATATACGTAGCCTAGCTTGAGCTTCATTTCCTGTCCTAGTGCTAATATAACTAGCCTCGCTTTAGCTTCATTTCTTGTACTAGTGCTAATATACCTAGCCTAGCTTTAGCTTCATTTCATGTCTTAGTGCTCAAATAACTAGCCTAGCTTTAGCTTCATTTCCTCTCCTAGTGCTAATATAACTAGCCTAGCTTTAGCTTCATTTCCTGTCCTAGTGCTAATATAACTAGCCTAGCTTTAGCTTCATTTCCTCTCCTAGTGCTAATATACGTAGCCTAGCTTGAGCTTCATTTCCTGTCCTAGTGCTAATATAACTAGCCTAGCTTTAGCTTCATTTCTTGTACTAGTGCTAATATACCTAAACTAGCTTTAGCTTCATTTCATGTCTTAGTGCTCAAATAACTAGCCTAGCTTTAGCTTCATTTCCTCTCCTAGTGCTAATATAACTAGCCTAGCTTTAGCTTCATTTCCTGTCCTAGTACTAATATAACTAGCCTAGCTTTAGCTTCATTTCCTCTCCTAGTGCTAATATACGTAGCCTAGCTTGAGCTTCATTTCCTGTCCTAGTGCTAATATAACTAGCCTAGCTTTAGCTTCATTTCTTGTACTAGTGCTAATATACCTAAACTAGCTTTAGCTTCATTTCATGTCTTTGTGCTCAAATAACTAGCCTAGCTTTAGCTTCATTTCCTCTCCTAGTGCTAATATAACTAGCCTAGCTTTAGCTTCATTTCCTGTCCTAGTGCTAATATAACTAGCCTAGCTTTAGCTTCATTTCCTCTCCTAGTGCTAATATACGTAGCCTAGCTTGAGCTTCATTTCCTGTCCTAGTGCTAATATAACTAGCCTAGCTTTAGCTTCATTTCTTGTACTAGTGCTAATATACCTAAACTAGCTTTAGCTTCATTTCATGTCTTAGTGCTCAAATAACTAGCCAAGCTTTAGCTTCATTTCCTCTCCTAGTGCTAATATAACTAGCCTAGCTTTAGCTTCATTTCCTGTCCTAGTGCTAATATAACTAGCCTAGCTTTAGCTTCATTTCTTGTACTAGTGCTAATATACCTAGCCTAGCTTTAACTTCATTTCATGTCTTAGTGCTCAAATAACTAGCCTAGCTTTAGCTTCATTTTCTCTCCTAGTGCTAATATAACTAGCCTAGCTTTAGCTTCATTTCTTGTACTAGTGCTAATATACCTAGCCTAGCTTTAGCTTCATTTCATGTCTTAGTGCTCAAATAACTAGCCTAGCTTTAGCTTCATTTCCTGTCCTAGTGCTAATATAACTAGCCTAGCTTTAGCTTCATTTCCTGTCCTAGTGCTAATATAACTAGCCTAGCTTTAGCTTCATTTCCTCTCCTAGTGCTAATATACGTAGCCTAGCTTGAGCTTCATTTCCTGTCCTAGTGCTAATATAACTAGCCTAGCTTTAGCTTCATTTCTTGTACTAGTGCTAATATACCTAAACTAGCTTTAGCTTCATTTCATGTCTTTGTGCTCAAATAACTAGCCTAGCTTTAGCTTCATTTCCTCTCCTAGTGCTAATATAACTAGCCTAGCTTTAGCTTCATTTCCTGTCCTAGTGCTAATATAACTAGCCTAGCTTTAGCTTCATTTCCTCTCCTAGTGCTAATATACGTAGCCTAGCTTGAGCTTCATTTCCTGTCCTAGTGCTAATATAACTAGCCTAGCTTTAGCTTCATTTCTTGTACTAGTGCTAATATACCTAAACTAGCTTTAGCTTCAATTCATGTCTTAGTGCTCAAATAACTAGCCTAGCTTTAGCT
Organism: Siphamia tubifer; assembly: GCA_020466265.1. Taxonomy (NCBI): domain Eukaryota; kingdom Metazoa; phylum Chordata; class Actinopteri; order Kurtiformes; family Apogonidae; genus Siphamia; species Siphamia tubifer. The sequence goes on along the minus strand of CM035794.1, from coordinate 2,568,897 downwards.
TCATTTTCTCTCCTAGTGCTAATATACGTAGCCTAGCTTGAGCTTCATTTCCTGTCCTAGTGCTAATATAACTAGCCTAGCTTTAGCTTCATTTCTTGTACTAGTGCTAATATACCTAGCCTAGCTTTAACTTCATTTCATGTCTTAGTGCTCAAATAACTAGCCTAGCTTTAGCTTCATTTTCTCTCCTAGTGCTAATATAACTAGCCTAGCTTTAGCTTCATTTCTTGTACTAGTGCTAATATACCTAGCCTAGCTTTAGCTTCATTTCATGTCTTAGTGCTCAAATAACTAGCCTAGCTTTAGCTTAATTTCCTCTCCTAGTGCTAATATAACTAGCCTAGCTTTAGCTTCATTTCCTGTCCTAGTGCTAATATAACTAGCCTAGCTTTAGCTTCATTTCTTGTACTAGTGCTAATATACCTAGCCTAGCTTTAACTTCATTTCATGTCTTAGTGCTCAAATAACTAGCCTAGCTTTAGCTTCATTTTCTCTCCTAGTGCTAATATAACTAGCCTAGCTTTAGCTTCATTTCTTGTACTAGTGCTAATATACCTAGCCTAGCTTTAGCTTCATTTCATGTCTTAGTGCTCAAATAACTAGCCTAGCTTTAGCTTCATTTCCTCTCCTAGTGCTAATATAACTAGCCTAGCTTTAGCTTCATTTCCTGTCCTAGTGCTAATATAACTAGCCTAGCTTTAGCTTCATTTCCTCTCCTAGTGCTAATATACGTAGCCTAGCTTGAGCTTCATTTCCTGTCCTAGTGCTAATATAACTAGCCTAGCTTTAGCTTCATTTCTTGTACTAGTGCTAATATAACTAGCCTAGCTTTAGCTTCATTTCCTGTCCTAGTGCTAATATAACTAGCCTAGCTTTAGCTTCATTTTCTCTCCTAGTGCTAATATAACTAGCCTAGCTTGAGCTTCATTTCCTGTCCTAGTGCTAATATAACTAGCCTAGCTTTAGCTTCATTTCTTGTACTAGTGCTAATATACCTAGCCTAGCTTTAACTTCATTTCATGTCTTAGTGCTCAAATAACTAGCCTAGCTTTAGCTTCATTTTCTCTCCTAGTGCTAATATAACTAGCCTAGCTTTAGCTTCATTTCTTGTACTAGTGCTAATATACCTAGCCTAGCTTTAGCTTCATTTCATGTCTTAGTGCTCAAATAACTAGCCTAGCTTTAGCTTCATTTCCTCTCCTAGTGCTAATATAACTAGCCTAGCTTTAGCTTCATTTCCTGTCCTAGTACTAATATAACTAGCCTAGCTTTAGCTTCATTTCCTCTCCTAGTGCTAATATACGTAGCCTAGCTTGAGCTTCATTTCCTGTCCTAGTGCTAATATAACTAGCCTAGCTTTAGCTTCATTTCTTGTACTAGTGCTAATATACCTAAACTAGCTTTAGCTTCATTTCATGTCTTTGTGCTCAAATAACTAGCCTAGCTTTAGCTTCATTTCCTCTCCTAGTGCTAATATAACTAGCCTAGCTTTAGCTTCATTTCCTGTCCTAGTGCTAATATAACTAGCCTAGCTTTAGCTTCATTTCCTCTCCTAGTGCTAATATACGTAGCCTAGCTTGAGCTTCATTTCCTGTCCTAGTGCTAATATAACTAGCCTAGCTTTAGCTTCATTTCTTGTACTAGTGCTAATATACCTAAACTAGCTTTAGCTTCATTTCATGTCTTAGTGCTCAAATAACTAGCCAAGCTTTAGCTTCATTTCCTCTCCTAGTGCTAATATAACTAGCCTAGCTTTAGCTTCATTTCCTGTCCTAGTGCTAATATAACTAGCCTAGCTTTAGCTTCATTTCTTGTACTAGTGCTAATATACCTAGCCTAGCTTTAACTTCATTTCATGTCTTAGTGCTCAAATAACTAGCCTAGCTTTAGCTTCATTTTCTCTCCTAGTGCTAATATAACTAGCCTAGCTTTAGCTTCATTTCTTGTACTAGTGCTAATATACCTAGCCTAGCTTTAGCTTCATTTCATGTCTTAGTGCTCAAATAACTAGCCTAGCTTTAGCTTCATTTCCTCTCCTAGTGCTAATATAACTAGCCTAGCTTTAGCTTCATTTCCTGTCCTAGTGCTAATATAACTAGCCTAGCTTTAGCTTCATTTCTTGTACTAGTGCTAATATACCTAAACTAGCTTTAGCTTCATTTCATGTCTTTGTGCTCAAATAACTAGCCTAGCTTTAGCTTCATTTCCTCTCCTAGTGCTAATATAACTAGCCTAGCTTTAGCTTCATTTCCTGTCCTAGTGCTAATATAACTAGCCTAGCTTTAGCTTCATTTCCTCTCCTAGTGCTAATATACGTAGCCTAGCTTGAGCTTCATTTCCTGTCCTAGTGCTAATATAACTAGCCTAGCTTTAGCTTCATTTCTTGTACTAGTGCTAATATACCTAAACTAGCTTTAGCTTCATTTCATGTCTTTGTGCTCAAATAACTAGCCTAGCTTTAGCTTCATTTCCTCTCCTAGTGCTAATATAACTAGCCTAGCTTTAGCTTCATTTCCTGTCCTAGTGCTAATATAACTAGCCTAGCTTTAGCTTCATTTCCTCTCCTAGTGCTAATATACGTAGCCTAGCTTGAGCTTCATTTCCTGTCCTAGTGCTAATATAACTAGCCTAGCTTTAGCTTCATTTCTTGTACTAGTGCTAATATACCTAAACTAGCTTTAGCTTCATTTCATGTCTTTGTGCTCAAATAACTAGCCTAGCTTTAGCTTCATTTCCTCTCCTAGTGCTAATATAACTAGCCTAGCTTTAGCTTCATTTCCTGTCCTAGTGCTAATATAACTAGCCTAGCTTTAGCTTCATTTCCTCTCCTAGTGCTAATATACGTAGCCTAGCTTGAGCTTCATTTCCTGTCCTAGTGCTAATATAACTAGCCTAGCTTTAGCTTCATTTCTTGTACTAGTGCTAATATACCTAGCCTAGCTTTAGCTTCATTTCATGTCTTAGTGCTCAAATAACTAGCCAAGCTTTAGCTTCATTTCCTCTCCTAGTGCTAATATAACTAGCCTAGCTTTAGCTTCATTTCCTGTCCTAGTGGTAATATAACTAGCCTAGCTTTAGCTTCATTTCTTGTACTAGTGCTAATATACCTAGCCTAGCTTTAACTTCATTTCATGTCTTAGTGCTCAAATAACTAGCCTAGCTTTAGCTTCATTTTCTCTCCTAGTGCTAATATAACTAGCCTAGCTTTAGCTTCATTTCTTGTACTAGTGCTAATATACCTAAACTAGCTTTAGCTTCATTTCATGTCTTAGTGCTCAAATAACTAGCCAAGCTTTAGCTTCATTTCCTCTCCTAGTGCTAATATAACTAGCCTAGCTTTAGCTTCATTTCTTGTACTAGTGCTAATATACCTAGCCTAGCTTTAGCTTCATTTCATGTCTTAGTGCTCAAATAACTAGCCTAGCTTTAGCTTCATTTCCTCTCCTAGTGCTAATATAACTAGCCTAGCTTTAGCTTCATTTCCTGTCCTAGTGCTAATATAACTAGCCTAGCTTTAGCTTCATTTCCTCTCCTAGTGCTAATATACGTAGCCTAGCTTGAGCTTCATTTCCTGTCCTAGTGCTAATATAACTAGCCTAGCTTTAGCTTCATTTCTTGTACTAGTGCTAATATACCTAAACTAGCTTTAGCTTCATTTCATGTCTTTGTGCTCAAATAACTAGCCTAGCTTTAGCTTCATTTCCTCTCCTAGTGCTAATATAACTAGCCTAGCTTTAGCTTCATTTCCTGTCCTAGTGCTAATATAACTAGCCTAGCTTTAGCTTCATTTCTTGTACTAGTGCTAATATACCTAAACTAGCTTTAGCTTCATTTCATGTCTTAGTGCTCAAATAACTATTCTAGCTTTAGCTTCATTTCCTCTCCTAGTGCTAATATAACTAGCCTAGCTTTAGCTTCATTTCCTGTCCTAGTGCTAATATAACTAGCCTAGCTTTAGCTTCATTTCCTCTCCTAGTGCTAATATACGTAGCCTAGCTTGAGCTTCATTTCCTGTCCTAGTGCTAATATAACTAGCCTAGCTTTAGCTTCATTTCTTGTACTAGTGCTAATATACCTAGCCTAGCTTTAGCTTCATTTCCTCTCCTAGTGCTAATATAACTAGCCTAGCTTTAGCTTCATTTCCTGTCCTAGTGCTAATATAACTAACCTAGCTTTAGCTTCATTTCCTCTCCTAGTGCTAATATACGTAGCCTAGCTTGAGCTTCATTTCCTGTCCTAGTGCTAATATAACTAGCCTCGCTTTAGCTTCATTTCTTGTACTAGTGCTAATATACCTAGCCTAGCTTTAGCTTCATTTCATGTCTTAGTGCTCAAATAACTAGCCTAGCTTTAGCTTCATTTCCTCTCCTAGTGCTAATATAACTAGCCTAGCTTTAGCTTCATTTCCTGTCCTAGTGCTAATATAACTAGCCTAGCTTTAGCTTCATTTCCTCTCCTAGTGCTAATATACGTAGCCTAGCTTGAGCTTCATTTCCTGTCCTAGTGCTAATATAACTAGCCTAGCTTTAGCTTCATTTCTTGTACTAGTGCTAATATACCTAAACTAGCTTTAGCTTCATTTCATGTCTTAGTGCTCAAATAACTAGCCTAGCTTTAGCTTCATTTCCTCTCCTAGTGCTAATATAACTAGCCTAGCTTTAGCTTCATTTCCTGTCCTAGTGCTAATATAACTAGCCTAGCTTTAGCTTCATTTCCTGGGCAGTGCAGTGCTACACCTCAGTGATGTGTGGGGGAAACAAAGACTGGACAGGACGGACAGGGAAAGAAGTTAATAGGCGGTGCTATTGCAGTTACTAATACAGTACTACAGTACTAATACTCACAGTTTAGTAATAGTACTAATACTCACAGTTTAGTAATAGTACTAATACTCACAGTTTCAGTAATAGTACTAATACTCACATTTTAGTAATAGTACTAATACTCACAGTTTCAGTAATAGTACTAATACTCACAGTTTAGTAATAGTACTAATACTCACAGTTTCAATAATAGTACTAATACTCACATTTTAGTAATAGTACTAATACTCACAGTTTCAGTAATAGTACTAATACTCACAGTTTAGTAATAGTACTAATACTCACAGTTTAGTAATAGTACTAATACTCACAGTTTCAGTAATAGTACTAATACTCACATTTTAGTAATAGTACTAATACTCACAGTTTCAGTAATAGTACTAATACTCACAGTTTAGTAATAGTACTAATACTCACAGTTTCAGTAATAGTACTAATACTCACATTTTAGTAATAGTACTAATACTCACAGTTTCAGTAATAGTACTAATACTCACATTTTAGTAATAGTACTAATACTCACAGTTTCAGTAATAGTACTAATACTCACAGTTTAGTAATAGTACTAATACTCACAGTTTCAGTAATAATCCTACTAACTGAAATGTATTTCATTTGTTGTAACATGTTCATTTTAAGTCGCTACTTCTAACTAATATTTGTATGAAGGTGATCTATTGTGGACATAAGTGAACAACATATGAGGAACAAGTGAGTGGAATAAAGTCATTCAATGTTTAGAATGATATTGTAGCTACTGTTATTTCTATTGTTTCAAATAAAGATGATAATGAATTAAACCTAACCCTAACCTCTGGTGGATCATGTGTTGGATTCAAACCTGTCTGTGAGGTTGTGTTAATGTTTGCGCTCAGTGCGCTGTCTGTCAAACTACCACTGCACCGGCTGTGCTGCACTTAGACCTGCCTTCAGCTGGCCAGCTCTGCCCACTGTCTAAAGGCAGCCAACGTGTCACTGCGCTGAGCTGACTCTGTGCTTGATGCGCCACGGTTCTAGAGGCCTTAATGACACCATATATGGGTTAGACTATCTGTTAGCTGCCCAATACATTTATTACATTTATTACATTTATTACATTTATTACATTTGAATTATATTTGAATATCGAAGTTTGAAGTCAAAGCCCTAACACACACACACACACACGTTTCCATATCTCATAAGGACATCAGTTTGTGACCATCATATATGTGACCCCCCACCACCAAACCAGGCATAAGTCGCGCTGAGCCGTTCAGAGCTACAGCCAAATTTAGGCTGGAAGGTGATTTGTTATTAGTGTTTACACCTTATCAAAAAACGGTACCTTAACACCTCTATGTTCACTTCCTGTGGTCATTACATTGAAATCCAATCAATAAAGGTGTTTATTGAGTCAATTATTTAAGCGGTGACAAAAGTTCAGGTATTGCTGAGCAAAGACAAAGACGACTTCCACCTCTTTTCGCCGAACAAAACGATCTCCGTTCCGTGGGTAAACACCCAAGTGTTTGGTACGAGGTAAAAGCTTATATTGAATGTTCTGTCCAATGGTGTAAGCCAAATGATTATAATACGTCACACTTCTGTCCTATTATTATAATATATAAAACTTCTGTGACATGTCCATCAGAGTGTCCTTTAACATCTGTCAACAATTTGTGTCAATCGGATACAAATTATTATGCGTTGCTAAGGACTTCCTACCCCAAAACAGTCCAAAACTTTAACGGACAATATCTAAAAATATGCAAATTGTAAAATATGTCCAAATGTGGATATTAAAATGACCATAACTTTGGTTCTACTTGTGATAGAAACATCATTTTTTCACCATCTTAAACCTTAGTTTCCACTCTACCAAGATACACACATAACTCTGTTTGGATTTACACACACTTATGCCTGGTTTACTGGTGGGGGGTCACATATATATATATATATATATATATATATATATATATATATATATATATATATATATATATATATATATTGATATCATGAGAGGCTGGTCATCAGCAGGGCAGTTGAAAGGAGTGCAAAGATACAAGGTTTCCAAAACAACATTAGATTTTCATCATGTACTTGGGAGAGTTAACAAAGGAGAGATGGGGTTCAAAAGGTCAAAAGGTCAAACAAGGCTTCTTTGTTAAAGGAAACTGAAATTGTGGCCTTAAGCTCAGGAGAGGACCTACAAAGTGTTTTTAAAAACAGTACATTCACAACAGACATCGTCCAGTTCCCAGCGTCGCTCATAAAGTCACTCACACATTTGGTCCAGGGTTTGTCTTCTGGTCCTCCAAGTAACCGTCCACTTTGTCCCACCGGCCAGTCCACAAATAGTGTGTGACGGTGCACTCCCCAAAGCTCTGCTCTCCCCCAGGCAGAGTCAAACTGCCTTTTTAGTGTCATCAGCAGTAACCACACACACCTGTGTTCAGGTGGGCTTCCAGGATTCACCACCAGATGGAGACAGAACCACAGGAGGCTGGAACCAGCGATGGGGAACGGAGCGACCCTGCAGGACGTCATGACATCACAATACACACACACACATATATATATATATATATATATGAAAAAAATAAAAATAGTCATACTAAAAATGTAAACACATTGCTTTTTTCCCCAACATTTAAAAAAAATAGAAATAAAACATAATTAAATAAGTTAAGATTTTTTACTGGTTTATATTTTTTTCTGTAAAACCTCAGTTTGGTTCTAATTAATTTGATTCAGTTTTAGTGTTGGAATAAACTGGACTGAGTTTGTACAAGTACTGTATTACTACTGTACAAGTACTGTATAAGTACTGTATTACTACTGTACAAGTACTGTATAAGTACTGTATTACTACTGTACAAGTACTGTATAAGTACTGTACAAGTACTGTATTACTACTGTACAAGTACTGTATAAGTACTGTATTACTACTGTACAAGTACTGTATAAGTACTGTACAAGTACTGTATTACTACTGTACAAGTACTGTATAAGTACTGTATTACTACTGTACAAGTACTGTATAAGTACTGTATTACTACTGTACAAGTACTGTATAAGTACTGTACAAGTACTGTATTACTACTGTACAAGTACTGTATAAGTACTGTATTACTACTGTACAAGTACTGTATAAGTACTGTATTACTACTGTACAAGTACTGTATAAGTACTGTACAAGTACTGTATTACTACTGTACAAGTACTGTATAAGTACTGTATTACTACTGTACAAGTACTGTATTACTACTGTACAAGTACTGTATAAGTACTGTATTACTACTGTACAAGTACTGTATAAGTACTGTATTACTACTGTACAAGTACTGTATAAGTACTGTACAAGTACTGTATTACTACTGTACAAGTACTGTATTACTACTGTACAAGTACTGTATAAGTACTGTATTATTACTGTACAAGTACTGTATAAGTACTGTACAAGTACTGTATTACTACTGTACAAGTACTGTATAAGTACTGTATTACTACTGTACAAGTACTGTATTACTACTGTACAAGTACTGTATAAGTACTGTATTACTACTGTACAAGTACTGTATAAGTACTGTATTACTACTGTACAAGTACTGTATAAGTACTGTACAAGTACTGTATTACTACTGTACAAGTACTGTATTACTACTGTACAAGTACTGTATAAGTACTGTATTATTACTGTACAAGTACTGTATAAGTACTGTACAAGTACTGTATTACTACTGTACAAGTACTGTATAAGTACTGTATTACTACTGTACAAGTACTGTATAAGTACTGTACAAGTACTGTATTACTACTGTACAAGTACTGTATAAGTACTGTACAAGTACTGTATTACTACTGTACAAGTACTGTATAAGTACTGTACAAGTACTGTATTACTACTGTACAAGTACTGTATAGGTACTGTACAAGTACTGTATTACTACTGTACAAGTACTGTATAAGTACTGTACAAGTACTGTATTACTACTGTACAAGTACTGTATAAGTACTGTACAAGTACTGTATTACTACTGTACAAGTACTGTACAAGTACTGTATTACTACTGTACAAGTACTGTATAACTATTGTACAAGTACTGTATTACTACTGTACAAGTACTGTATAAGTACTGTACAAGTACTGTATTACTACTGTACAAGTACTGTTATGACTGTGTCATTTTGATTTGTGTATATATTGTTTATTTTGGAGCGGAGAGTTTCTCCTCTCGCTTTCTCTCTCTCCACTTCCCGTATCCAAAGGCTGCAGGTGGAGCGCGTCCTGATTGGGAAGAGCAACCGGAGGGGCGCACGAGCCTGAAATGGGAGGAGGAGCTCCTCCAATCAGCGAACGGAGTGGTGGATGGTGGTTGGCCGGAGCTGAGAGCTGTCGCTATAAGAAGGAGGGAAAACACCCCGGTGGAGGTCTTCTCCTCCCTCACTACCAGACAATTTGACAGCGTGTTCGAGAGTGTGAGACTTAGCAGATGAATGTGTGTGTATGTATTTTGGGTAATGTAGGGGAGAGTAACTGGGTGTGTTTGTTTTCTCCTGTTTCTCCGTTAGGAAGTTTAGTTAGCTGTGTAAATATTTTATTTTCTTAGTGGTAGACTAGTTGCATTTCATTTATAAGGGGGTTTTGTTTGTTGTTTTCATTTTATTTGTTACTTCTCCCTGAGGTAATGGTTTATTTTGGATTGTGATTTTTGTTTAACTAGTAATTAAAACCTTTGAAATTTATCATCTGTTTTCCGTTACTTTTTTGTGTATTAATCCTGCTGCTAGTGGGAGAGGAGTGGGCGTTTTATGTTGCGCTCTGTACCCCTAGACTGGGTCGTAACAGTACTGTATAACTATTGTACAAGTACTGTATTACTACTGTACAAGTACTGTATAAGTACTGTACAAGTACTGTATTACTACTGTACAAGTACTGTATAAGTACTGTACAAGTACTGTATTACTACTGTACAAGTACTGTATAAGTACTGTACAAGTACTGTATTACTACTGTACAAGTACTGTATAAGTACTGTACAAGTACTGTATTACTACTGTACAAGTACTGTATAAGTACTGTACAAGTACTGTATTACTACTGTACAAGTACTGTATAAGTACTGTACAAGTACTGTATTACTACTGTACAAGTACTGTACAAGTACTGTATTACTACTGTACAAGTACTGTATAAGTACTGTACAAGTACTGTATTACTACTGTACAAGTACTGTATAAGTACTGTACAAGTACTGTATTACTACTGTACAAGTACTGTATAAGTACTGTACAAGTACTGTATTACTACTGTACAAGTACTGTATAAGTACTGTACAAGTACTGTATTACTACTGTACAAGTACTGTATAAGTACTGTACAAGTACTGTATTACTACTGTACAAGTACTGTATAAGTACTGTACAAGTACTGTATTACTACTGTACAAGTACTGTATAAGTACTGTACAAGTACTGTATTACTACTGTACAAGTACTGTACAAGTACTGTATTACTACTGTACAAGTACTGTATAAGTACTGTACAAGTACTGTATTACTACTGTACAAGTACTGTATAGGTACTGTACAAGTACTGTATTACTACTGTACAAGTACTGTACAAGTACTGTATAACTATTGTACAAGTACTGTATTACTACTGTACAAGTACTGTATAAGTACTGTACAAGTACTGTATTACTACTGTACAAGTACTGTACAAGTACTGTATTACTACTGTACAAGTACTGTATAAGTACTGTACAAGAACTGTATAAGTACTGTACAAGTACGGTATTACTACTGTACAAGTACTGTATAAGTACTGTACAAGTACGGTATTACTACTGTACAAGTACTGTATAAGTACTGTACAAGTACTGTATTACTACTGTACAAGTACTGTATAAGTACTGTACAAGTACTGTATTACTACTGTACAAGTACTGTATAAGTACTGTACAAGTACTGTATAAGTACTGTACAAGTACTGTATTACTACTGTACAAGTACTGTATAACTATTGTACAAGTACTGTATTACTACTGTACAAGTACTGTATAAGTACTGTACAAGTACTGTATTACTACTGTACAAGTACTGTATAAGTACTGTACAAGTACTGTATTACTACTGTACAAGTACTGTATAAGTACTGTACAAGTACGGTATTACTACTGTACAAGTACTGTATAAGTACTGTACAAGTACTGTATTACTACTGTACAAGTACTGTATAACTATTGTACAAGTACTGTATTACTACTGTACAAGTACTGTATAAGTACTGTACAAGTACTGTATTACTACTGTACAAGTACTGTATAAGTACTGTACAAGTACTGTATAAGTACTGTACAAGTACTGTATTACTACTGTACAAGTACTGTATAACTATTGTACAAGTACTGTATTACTACTGTACAAGTACTGTATAAGTACTGTACAAGTACTGTATTACTACTGTACAAGTACTGTATAAGTACTGTACAAGTACTGTATTACTACTGTACAAGTACTGTATAAGTACTGTACAAGTACTGTATTACTCCTGTACAAGTACTGTATAAGTACTGTACAAGTACTGTATTACTACTGTACAAGTACTGTATAAGTACTGTACAAGTACTGTATTACTACTGTACAAGTACTGTATAAGTACTGTACAAGTACTGTATTACTACTGTACAAGTACTGTATAAGTACTGTACAAGTACTGTATTACTACTGTACAAGTACTGTACAAGTACTGTATTACTACTGTACAAGTACTGTATAACTATTGTACAAGTACTGTATTACTACTGTACAAGTACTGTATAAGTACTGTACAAGTACTGTATTACTACTGTACAAGTACTGTACAAGTACTGTATTACTGCTGTACAAGTACTGTATAAGTACTGTACAAGAACTGTATAAGTACTGTACAAGTACGGTATTACTACTGTACAAGTACTGTATAAGTACTGTACAAGTACGGTATTACTACTGTACAAGTACTGTATAAGTACTGTACAAGTACTGTATTACTACTGTACAAGTACTGTATAACTATTGTACAAGTACTGTATTACTACTGTACAAGTACTGTATAAGTACTGTATTACTACTGTACAAGTACTGTATAAGTACTGTACAAGTACTGTATTACTACTGTACAAGTACTGTATAAGTACTGTACAAGTACTGTATTACTACTGTACAAGTACTGTATTACTACTGTACAAGTACTGTATAAGTACTGTACAAGTACTGTATTACTACTGTACAAGTACTGTATAAGTACTGTACAAGTACTGTATAAGTACTGTACAAGTACTGTATTACTACTGTACAAGTACTGTATAACTATTGTACAAGTACTGTATTACTACTGTACAAGTACTGTATAAGTACTGTACAAGTACTGTATTACTACTGTACAAGTACTGTATAAGTACTGTACAAGTACTGTATTACTACTGTACAAGTACTGTATAAGTACTGTACAAGTACTGTATTACTACTGTACAAGTACTGTATAAGTACTGTACAAGTACTGTATTACTACTGTACAAGTACTGTATAAGTACTGTACAAGTACTGTATTACTACTGTACAAGTACTGTATAAGTACTGTACAAGTACTGTATTACTACTGTACAAGTACTGTATAACTATTGTACAAGTACTGTATTACTACTGTACAAGTACTGTATAACTATTGTACAAGTACTGTATTACTACTGTACAAGTACTGTATAAGTACTGTACAAGTACTGTATTACTACTGTACAAGTACTGTACAAGTACTGTATTACTACTGTACAAGTACTGTATAACTATTGTACAAGTACTGTACAAGTACTGTATTACTACTGTACAAGTACTGTATAACTATTGTACAAGTACTGTATTACTACTGTACAAGTACTGTATAAGTACTGTACAAGTACTGTATTACTACTGTACAAGTACTGTACAAGTACTGTATTACTACTGTACAAGTACTGTATAAGTACTGTACAAGAACTGTATAAGTACTGTACAAGTACGGTATTACTACTGTACAAGTACTGTATAAGTACTGTACAAGTACGGTATTACTACTGTACAAGTACTGTATAAGTACTGTACAAGTACTGTATTACTACTGTACAAGTACTGTATAACTATTGTACAAGTACTGTATTACTACTGTACAAGTACTGTATAAGTACTGTATTACTACTGTACAAGTACTGTATAAGTACTGTACAAGTACTGTATTACTACTGTACAAGTACTGTATAAGTACTGTACAAGTACTGTATTACTACTGTACAAGTACTGTACAAGTACTGTATTACTACTGTACAAGTACTGTATAACTATTGTACAAGTACTGTATTACTACTGTACAAGTACTGTATAAGTACTGTACAAGTACTGTATTACTACTGTACAAGTACTGTACAAGTACTGTATTACTACTGTACAAGTACTGTATAAGTACTGTACAAGAACTGTATAAGTACTGTACAAGTACGGTATTACTACTGTACAAGTACTGTATAAGTACTGTACAAGTACGGTATTACTACTGTACAAGTACTGTATAAGTACTGTACAAGTACTGTATTACTACTGTACAAGTACTGTATAACTATTGTACAAGTACTGTATTACTACTGTACAAGTACTGTATAAGTACTGTATTACTACTGTACAAGTACTGTATAAGTACTGTACAAGTACTGTATTACTACTGTACAAGTACTGTATAAGTACTGTACAAGTACTGTATTACTACTGTACAAGTACTGTATAAGTACTGTACAAGTACTGTATTACTACTGTACAAGTACTGTATAAGTACTGTACAAGTACTGTATTACTACTGTACAAGTACTGTATAAGTACTGTACAAGTACTGTATAAGTACTGTACAAGTACTGTATTACTACTGTACAAGTACTGTATAACTATTGTACAAGTACTGTATTACTACTGTACAAGTACTGTATAAGTACTGTACAAGTACTGTATTACTACTGTACAAGTACTGTATAAGTACTGTACAAGTACTGTATTACTACTGTACAAGTACTGTATAAGTACTGTACAAGTACTGTATTACTACTGTACAAGTACTGTATAAGTACTGTACAAGTACTGTATTACTACTGTACAAGTACTGTATAAGTACTGTACAAGTACTGTATTACTACTGTACAAGTACTGTATAACTATTGTACAAGTACTGTATTACTACTGTACAAGTACTGTATAACTATTGTACAAGTACTGTATTACTACTGTACAAGTACTGTATAAGTACTGTACAAGTACTGTATTACTACTGTACAAGTACTGTACAAGTACTGTATTACTACTGTACAAGTACTGTATAACTATTGTACAAGTACTGTATTACTACTGTACAAGTACTGTATAAGTACTGTACAAGTACTGTATTACTACTGTACAAGTACTGTACAAGTACTGTATTACTACTGTACAAGTACTGTATAAGTACTGTACAAGAACTGTATAAGTACTGTACAAGTACGGTATTACTACTGTACAAGTACTGTATAAGTACTGTACAAGTACGGTATTACTACTGTACAAGTACTGTATAAGTACTGTACAAGTACTGTATTACTACTGTACAAGTACTGTATAACTATTGTACAAGTACTGTATTACTACTGTACAAGTACTGTATAAGTACTGTATTACTACTGTACAAGTACTGTATAAGTACTGTACAAGTACTGTATTACTACTGTACAAGTACTGTATAAGTACTGTACAAGTACTGTATTACTACTGTACAAGTACTGTATAAGTACTGTACAAGTACTGTATTACTACTGTACAAGTACTGTATAAGTACTGTACAAGTACTGTATTACTACTGTACAAGTACTGTATAAGTACTGTACAAGTACTGTATAAGTACTGTACAAGTACTGTATTACTACTGTACAAGTACTGTATAACTATTGTACAAGTACTGTATTACTACTGTACAAGTACTGTATAAGTACTGTACAAGTACTGTATTACTACTGTACAAGTACTGTATAAGTACTGTACAAGTACTGTATTACTACTGTACAAGTACTGTATAAGTACTGTACAAGTACTGTATTACTACTGTACAAGTACTGTATAAGTACTGTACAAGTACTGTATTACTACTGTACAAGTACTGTATAAGTACTGTACAAGTACTGTATTACTACTGTACAAGTACTGTATAAGTACTGTACAAGTACTGTATTACTACTGTACAAGTACTGTATAACTATTGTACAAGTACTGTATTACTACTGTACAAGTACTGTATAAGTACTGTACAAGTACTGTATTACTACTGTACAAGTACTGTATAAGTACTGTACAAGTACTGTATTACTACTGTAGAAGTACTGTATAAGTACTGTACAAGTACTGTATTACTACTGTACAAGTACTGTATAACTATTGTATAAGTACTGTACAAGTACTGTATATCTATTGTACAAGTACTGTATTACTACTGTACAAGTACTGTATAAGTACTGTATTACTACTGTACAAGTACTGTACAAGTAATGTATTACTACTGTACAAGTACTGTATAACTATTGTACAAGTACTGTATAAGTACTGTACAAGTACTGTATTACTACTGTACAAGTACTGTATTACTTCTGTACAAGTACTGTTTATGTACTGTACAAGTACTGTATTACTACTGTACAAGTACTGTATTACTTCTGTACAAGTACTGTTTATGTACTGTACCAGTACCTGACAGAAGGGGTGACAGTGAAGTTTATTTAAAGAAACCTTTTAAACGTTCCTAATTTTTTAGATTAAATAAATATTTAATTCATGACAAAAACACTTTTACTATAAACGTTGATAAACTTGAGGGTTTTATTAAAATACAAACCGGGAAAGTACTGCTAATTTTGTCCAAATGTGATAACCCATCCTAATGCAGATCAGATAAACAATTCACAAGCTCCGCCTCTCAGGGAGGCCCCGCCCCCAACAATAACTTTTATAAACATTTTATTTTTTAAAGTGTATTTTTCAAACCTATTTTTTTTTCTTTTATGTTCATCTCTATATATGTGTGTTTGTGTGTATTCCTATCTTTATGGGGACATTGATATGTAATGTGATATATAAACACTGTGTAGTTAATAATAAACACTGTGTAGTTAATAATAAACACTGTGTAGTTAATAATAAACACTGTGTAGTTAATAATAAACACTGTGTAGTTAATAATAAACACTGTGTAGTTAATAATAAACACTGTGTAGTTAATAATAAACACTGTGTAGTTAATAATAAACACTGTGTAGTTAATAATAAACACTGTGTAGTTAATAATAAACACTGTGTAGTTAATAATAAACACTGTGTAGTTAATAATAAACACTGTGTAGTTAATAATAAACCTAATATTATTAAACCTAAAGGAGTGAGATTAAATAATTTAATAAAAATAGTTTTAAGTAATAATCAGATTAAAAGAACACCTAACAATTTTATCCAATGTGGACTGATCAATATTTGTGACGCCAAACTGGAATGATTATTATTATTATTATTATTATTATTATTATTATTATTATTATTATTATTATTATTATTATTATTATTATTATTATTATTTTACTTCATCATTAAACCGATCGTCATTTATCATTAAATAAAATGTGGCGGACCAAGATCGTTTCCCGGAAGCAAAGACGCACCTTAGCTGGCGATCAGCTGTTAGCGATCAGCTGTTTGGAAACAGGTGATCGGAAGAGGAACAGGACAAAAGAACCACAGATCACCGTGCCGAAAACAAAAGGACACTGAATGCAGGACTGTGCAGGTCCACTTTCAAAGAAAACTCAGAGAAGGCTCCCGGTAAGAGGACAAACCAACATTTCCGAGTCATGAGCTGTGATTGACGATCATTTGATTGATCCCATGCGGAATATTTATTATTTATTCATTGATTGATTTAATTAAAAATGAGTCGGGCTGAACGCCGATTATTTGATAAGTTATTTGTATTAAGTTAAGTATTAAAAAGTATAAACATTGTTTAAGTTGTTTAAATGAATTAAAACTTGTGAAGTATAAAAAAGTGGTTAAACTAAAATGAATTAAAACTGTGGAACATTGATTTAAGAATGAAATGTTTGACAATGATCTTTATAGTTCATTTTGAATGCTGCTAAAATTCTTAAAACATTATTTAAAACATCAAATATTAAATATATGAATTAGTTAAAATTAATAAATATTTGTGTTTGTAATTGTACTTATGCTTGTGCAATATTTGTTTGTTTATTTCAAGGTTTTTCACCTAAACATTGGCTAAACATTGGCTGGAAATATTAGTTGAAATATTGCCAAGAATATTGACTGGAATGACTTGAGCAAGATTAAATAAACACATTCTTGAAGAAAAGACAGAGTGGAATCCAGTTTTCTCTGATTTGAAAGTTGACCCCTTTTCAAGCAAGGGACTGACCTGCACTAAAAATTTAAGAAGGAGCTTGACAGTGAAAAACCGGCCAGTAAACTGGAATCCTGTTAAAATCATGGCTGATCAAGCTACAAACAAAACATCTCAGCAACTTAAAAGTGAAAGGACAACAGCAAAACGATCATTTTCTCGAATAGCAAACAGCATAATGAGGAACTGTGAAGAGTTCTCTGAAGAGGAACTTAAAGACAGTTTCAATAAAATCACATTGGAGGCTGAACGAGTGATGGAGGCAAATGACAATGTAGAAGCTGGACTTACTGCAGACCTTGAGGCGGAGCTCGTTGGGGAAGATGGAGAATCCATGCTTTCTGAGCAGCAAAAGGCCGACCTTGAGAAGACTGCCCATGAATGTGAGTCTAAATTAAAGGAAGTCAAGGGTCTAATCCGAAAAACTCTTTGGGCAAACTTTGGATGTGAAGAGCTATCTACAGTGCTTGAAGTAGCAGGAGCTGAATGCAAACGTGTTGCTGCTGTTCAACCTGATGTGAGCTGTGAAGCATATGATTATATGCTGAGCAATCTTCAGGCTATGGCAAAACCTGCAAGAGAGGTCTTTGGCCGGTGGAAACAATGGATCCCACCAGATCAGCGATCAGATGTTCAGATCCAGCTGAAGGACATGGAGGTTTACATCCCTAAGTTGATCTCACGGAAGGCAGAATTCATTCAAACAAGGATTAAAGAAGACACTGAAAGGCGGTCACAGACACCATTAACCCTGAATTATCCCACACCCGCAATCAAACTACAGCCGATAGTACTTCCCAAGTTTACTGGTGACAAAAGAGAGTTTACCAGATGGAAAAGGGACTGGGAGGCCCTCCAAGCACAGGGGGAACCAACTGGTTCAAGGGAGGTCAAAAAAATGCAGCTGCTGGATAGTCTGGATGAGAAGATAAAGGGAGCCCTTCAACTGACCACCTATAATACAGCAGAAGACATATTTCGTGTACTGAGCAACCGATTTGGAAATCAGACTGCTATTGCCATTGAAATAGTAGAAGAGCTGCAGAGGATAACTGCTATCAAAAACAACCAGCCACGGAAAATTGTCGAACTAATTCAAGCTGTGGAGAAAGCGCTGCAAGATCTAATTGACCTTGGTGATACAGGAGCAATTGAAAACCCTCTAGTAATCAAGTCAATTGAGACCAAACTCCCAGACACACTGAAAAAGGAATGGCTTGTTTACGCAGCTGATAGAAAGAATGCTGTTACTCCAGAGAATCGGTTCGATAGTCTCCTGATGTTTCTAAGAGCACAAGAGAGCATATATGAGCAACTGGAACATCTGAGGGAGGAGGAGCCCAATAGGAGGGATTGCAGACCTGAGGCTAGACATGCCAGGACAAAATCAACCAAAACCTTGGGGGATGAAGGAGGTTGTGTTGTATGTGGAGACAATAAGCACACCAAGAAACTGTACTTCTTCAAACGATTCAAAACCTTGAACCTGTCAGCAAGAAAGGCTGCTGTAAGGGAGATGGGAGGCTGCAGAAGGTGTCTGGAGGTGCACAACAACCAATCTGGCTGTAGGTCTGACTTTTTATGCAGAAACCAAGGGTGCAGGAATGGGGCTACACATGACCACCATTATTTTCTCTGTCCAAACACGGAAGAAAAGAGAGGTGCTGTGAGTCAAACAAAGGCCCAGCTCAGCCCAGTGAGTGGGAAGGATCGGAAGAACAATACAGAGGGACAAGAAGAATTCCTCAGAAAGCTTCCTCCTGAGCTGGCGAAAGAATGCAGAGATGTTTTCTCTAATGTTGCATCCACAGTGTTGAACAGCAGGGAAAATCAACCTGGACTGTTGGCAAGCAATGGGTTGCAAGAGCTCCCTGTGCTTATGATGCTGGTGGAAGTTACTGCAAATGCTGGCCAGACCATTGGCACACTAATTGATCTTGCCTCAGACACCAATTATATAACACACAAGGCCGCAAAGCAGCTCAACCTCTGGAGCGAAGGAATCACTCTTGTCATCCATGGTGTTGGAGGGATGAAAGTCCAAGTGGAGACAAAGCGTTACCTCCTAAAGATCAGAGTCAACACTCCAAACGGCACAATGAAGTCACATCAGCTGGTGTGTTATGGGTTGGACAGCATAGCTGATATCCATAAAGCAGTAACTCCCAAGCAACTGCAAAAATTCTTCCCCGACATCTCACTCAGAGATCTGGTGAGGCCTACGGAAGTCAACCTGCTCATCAGTCACAGAGAAGGCCAACTTGCACCACAGCGTAGAAGGGTTGTTGGAGACCTGGTGTTGTGGGATGGACCACTTGGAAAGACTGTTGGAGAAACACACCCAGAGCTTTTTGAAAAATTACATATGTCAGCGCACATGTCCAAAACACATTTTGCTCGGTCAATGAGGGCAGCTGCCGTAAAGTATGAAGAGGTTGCTGTGAGGACCACTGTGTTCCAAGAAGCAAGGTATTTGACAACAAAACGTGACTTCTTGGACTGGTGGAAGTGGGAGAGTATTGGTATAGCCTGCGAGCCAAAGTGTGGTGGCTGTCGCTGTGGAAACTGCCCACCAGGAGGCAAAGAAATGACTCTTGCTGAGGAGAGAGAGCTGGAAGTTGTCAGATCAGGCCTTACCTATGTGACGGCGGATAACCACAGTGAAGAACCTCACTGGCATGCCAAGTACCCTTGGGTGGAAAATCCCGTATCCCTTCCTAACAACAGAGGAGCTGTTGAAGCAACGTTCCTCCGAACAGAGAGAAAACTCTCCAGAGAACCAGAATGGAAAGCTGCCTACACTGCCCAGGTGCATGACATGGTTGACCGAAGAGCTGCAATAAAATTGTCCAATGAGGTACTGCTGAAGTAGGAGGGGCCTGTCTGGTACATCAGCCACCTCATTGCTCCCAATCCACACTCTGTCACTACACCTGTGAACTTGTTTGGAACAGCAGTCAGAGATTCAGAGGGGTAAGCCTGAATGACCTGCTGATGAAAGGTCCAGATGTACTGAACCCAATCAGAGCTGTCCTTCTCAGGTTTAGATGTGGAGTTTATGCTGCACTGGGCGACATAAGGAAAATGTATAACTCTGTTTGGTTGGAGGAACGAGAGGTACATCTGCATAGGTTCCTGTGGCGAGACTCAGAGGATCAAGAGATAGGTGAATATGCAATCACAAGAGTAAATATTGGGGACAAGCCAGCAGGCTGCATCGCACAGGTAGCAATGCGGGAAACCGCCAACCTTCCACCATTCGCCCACCTCAAAGAGGAGCAGCAGGTGGTCAAGAAGGACAGCTACGTGGACGACATCCTGACCTCCCACAATAGCCATGAGCAGCTCAGAAGTATAACATCGAATGTAGAGGTAATCCTAAGGGCAGGAGGGTTTCATCTCAAACTATGGGTCTTCTCTGGCCAAAATGGGAGGAAGGTTGACAAAAACACCAAGGAGGAAGGCATTAGAAAGATGGTTTTGCCGAAGCAGATGCGGGACGAGGACAACAAAGCACTGGGCCTAGGCTATCTGGTAGAGGAGGATGAGTTGCATGTGATGATGGGCATCAATTTCTCGAAGAGGAAAAAGAAGATGAGGCTAGGCCAAGACCTGTTGCCTGCCCAGATAAGGACCCAGACACCAGATCCCCTGACTAGGAGGGAACTTCTCAGTCAAGGGGCAGGCCTTTATGATCCTCTGGGCCTCGTGACCCCTGCTAAGCAGAAGGGTGCCATCCTAGTGCGCAAAGCATTTCAGGAGACGAGGAATGTTTCAGCTAAGGAGACTTGGGATGTACCATTGTCAGACGACCTAAGAGAAGAAGCAGTGAAACTCTTTGAAGAATATTGTCAACTCAGTGAGGTCAAGTTCACCAGAGCACTGACTCCCCCGTGCAGCTCCGACAGACCGTTGGGAATAACATTTTCAGATGGCAGTGAACATACCTTTGGGGCAGTAATGTATCTGAGATGGAACTCTCCCAAGGGCCCGACCATTAGACTGGTGGAGTCCAAAGCCAAACTGACCCTGCTGGACCAAAGAGGTGACACTGTTAAAGCGGAGATGTGTGGGGCAGTGTTTGCCTCACGGCTGAAGAAATACTTTGAACAGCACAGCAGGATCAGTGTGGAAAGGTGGTACCATCTCCTCGATAGCCAAACGGTCCTTGGCGCCATACAGAGGGAAAGTTACGGCTACCAGACCTTCTTCGCAAATAGGATCGGGGAAGTGCAAAACACCACAAACATTCAAGACTGGTGGTGGATCCCTGGTTCACAAAACATTGCTGACATCATCACCAGAGGTTGTAGTCCTGCACAGCTGGATGGAAATTCTGAGTGGCAAAATGGGCCTGGCTTCCTCAGCTTGTCGTTGGAAGACTGGCCAATAAAGGCTGCAAAAGAACTCTCAATGACTGCCAAAGACAGCATCAATAAGCTGCAAAAGAAAGCATTCGCTGCTGTACTCACAAGAAGTGCAAAAGGAAAAGAACATTGGCAAGACCGAGGAGTCCACACAGACCAAACAAAGTGGTCAGCATCAGGATCAGCTGTTTTAAAGCTTGTGGACGTCAAGAGGTTCAGCAGTCTAACTAAACTGGTCAAAACAGTTGCTTGGATCTGGAGGGCAATAAGGAAGTTCAAGGAACAAAGGCCCGCCCCTAAGACTCTAAAGTGGGAGGCTGACAGGTCGTCAGGAGTCATCACAGCAACAGAGCGGGAAGATGCCCTAAGAGACATATTTCTTGCGGCTCAAGAAAGTGTGACTTTCCCAAGCACTACATTGGACAGGTTGGTCATGTACAAGGACAAAGACACTGGGTTGCTGGTATGTGGGGGCCGAGTTCAGATCTTTACAGAAGACGGGGCCGCAGTCCCACTTCTGCCTTATCATGCTTGGGTGTCCACACTTCTTGCCTGAGAAGCACATGTGGAAAACCATGACGGGGTTGCTGGCACATTGTTGAAGACAAGGAGGAAAGCTTGGATTATCAGGGGTCGAAAAGTTGTCCAGAAAGTTGTTGATCATTGTCTCACCTGCAGAAAGGCACGAGCAGTAAAATGCCAACAGGTAATGGCTGACCTCCCTGCTGAGCGGACAGAACCAGCTGCACCATTTCAGTTCACAACAGTAGACCTCTTTGCGCCTAACCAAGTTAAGGACAATGTGAAAAAGCGAGTAACTTTAAAAGTCTGGGGTGTTGTGTTTTGTTGCATGGCAAGCAGAGCCATCCATACAGAAGTGGCCGATAGCCTCTCCACTGACAGCTTCCTCCTAGCCTATCTTCGGTTCACAGCCATCCGAGGTCTTTCCTCAAAAAATCTGGTCAGATCCAGGCACCAACTTCGTAGGAGCAAAATCTGTCCTGGAGGAGGTGTACAAATTTTTAGGGAGACAAAATAAAGCAAGCCTGGAGGAAACTGCAGCCAAGAATGGGATAACATGGTCATGGAAAATCCACCCAGCTGATTCCCCCCACAGAAACGGTGCTGCAGAAGCTGCTGTCCGGATTGTGAAGAGGGCACTGCAGAACATTGGGGAAGATTCCACTTTCACCTACAGTGAGTTCCAGACTGCTCTCCAGCTAGCTGCCAACCTCACGAACGAAAGGCCGATTGATGCAAGGATCCAGAGCAGGGAAGACTGCATCCAATATGTGTCACCAAACAATCTTCTTCTTGATCGAGCAGCTCAGAGGGGAGATATGGAATCTTTTGACTTCTCCAGTTACACATACAAAAGGCTCAGACTAATGCAAAGTGAGGTGACCAAATTCTGGAGGAGTTGGAGCCAGCTGGCGGGCCCACACTTGTTCATAAGGAGCAAGTGGCACATCACACAGAGGAATGTCGCCACTGGAGACATAGTGTGGGTAGCTGACCAAAATGCATTGCGAGGACAATTCAAGCTGGGCAGAGTGGTGAACACAAACTCAGACTCCAAAGGCATAGTAAGAGACGTGAACGTCAAGGTCATCCCTAGCCACTGCTTTCCCATGACAAACATGAAGGGAGGCCATCAAACAAAGAAGTCGGAGCAAACACAAAGCACCATCATTCATCGGGACGTCAGACGCCTAGTTGTGCTGCTGCCAGTTGAAGAACAGCAAAGAGACACCCGGGATGGCTCAACTGTGGATCAGTTTGACTTGAATGGCAGCGATCTCCCCAGTGATTGACTGGGTAGACCGAGTGGGAGGTGTGACGCCAAACTGGAATGATTATTATTATTATTATTATTATTATTTTACTTCATCATTAAACCGATCGTCATTTATCATTAAATAAAATGTGGCGGACCAAGATCGTTTACCGGAAGCAAAGACGCACCTTAGCTGGCGATCAGCTGTTAGCGATCAGCTGTTAGCGATCAGCTGTTTGGAAACAGGTGATCGGAAGAGGAACAGGACAAAAGAACCACAGATCACCGTGCCGAAAACAAAAGGACACTGAATGCAGGACTGTGCAGGTCCACTTTCAAAGAAAACTCAGAGAAGGCTCCCGGTAAGAGGACAAACCAACATTTCCGAGTCATGAGCTGTGATTGACGATCATTTGATTGATCCCATGCGGAATATTTATTATTTATTCATTGATTGATTTAATTAAAAATGAGTCGGGCTGAACGCCGATTATTTGATAAGTTATTTGTATTAAGTTAAGTATTAAAAAGTATAAACATTGTTTAAGTTGTTTAAATGAATTAAAACTTGTGAAGTATAAAAAAGTGGTTAAACTAAAATGAATTAAAACTGTGGAACATTGATTTAAGAATGAAATGTTTGACAATGATCTTTATAGTTTATTTTGAATGCTGCTAAAATTCTTAAAACATTATTTAAAACATCAAATATTAAATATATGAATTAGTTAAAATTAATAAATATTTGTGTTTGTAATTGTACTTATGCTTGTGCAATATTTGTTTGTTTATTTCAAGGTTTTTCACCTAAACATTGGCTAAACATTGGCTGGAAATATTAGTTGAAATATTGCCAAGAATATTGACTGGAATGACTTGAGCAAGATTAAATAAACACATTCTTGAAGAAAAGACAGAGTGGAATCCAGTTTTCTCTGATTTGAAAGTTGACCCCTTTTCAAGCAAGGGACTGACCTGCACTAAAAATTTAAGAAGGAGCTTCTGTCCCAAATCTCTATGAATCAATGATCTAATCAGTGATCAATAGATTAATATTTTAGCTGTGACTCAAACCTGGCTTCAGCAGGATGAATATGTCCCATTAAATGAATCCAGGTGAACTATCACACAGCCAGAACCAGTGGTGGTGGTGGAGGAGTGGCAGTAATATCTCACTCCAGTTTAGGTCTTAGCCCTAAAATTAATCCTAAAATTAATCCCACTTACCACTCCTTTGAAAGTCTAGTTTTATCCATTACTTTCCCCAACTGCAGAAACCAAAAACCAGTCCTTTTTGTCCTAGTTTATGTCCCTCCTGGTCCTTATTCACAGTTTGGATCTCATCAGTCTCTGACTTTCTATCCAGTGTAGTGTTGAACTGGGATAGGATTATAATAGTTGGTGATTTGAACATACATGTTGATAACAACACTGACTCTCTTAGTAATGCATTTAGTGACCTACTAGACGGATTAGGCTTTATCCAAAATGTTCATAAACCAACCCACATTCACAGACACACCCTCCATCTGATCTGAACATTTGCTGTTGAAATGAGTGACCTGGTTGTTTTTACCCATAATCCCATACTCTCAGATCCCTTTTTAATGAGCTTTCAGTTTATGCTTGAGGATATTTCCACGTCAGTGATTAAAACACAAATGAAAAGGATACTATGTGACTGTGCTGTCTCAAAGTACAAAGAGTTAATTCAGTCACTATTTGTGTCTATGTCATGTGATTATGTAAAGGACACATTTAGTCCCAGTATAAGTGATGAGTTAGTCGATAGTACCATGCTCACACTACAAACTACTTTAGATACAGTCGCCCCCCTTAAGTTAAAAACTACTAAGGTTAGATGAACCTCCCCATGGTACAACGCTGACACTCGCTCCATTAAACAAACAACACGTAAATTAGAGGCAATGGAGGCGATCCAATTCACAACATTCTCTCAATGGCTGTAAAAATATGTGACTAAAGTATAATCCATCTTTGCGTACAGCCAAAACTAGATATTACTCATCCATAATAGAAGAAAACCAGAATAATCCTAGATTCCTGTTCAGTACTGTAGCCAGACTGACAAACAGACACACCTCCGTGGAACCAGTTATTCCATCCACGCTCCATTCTGATGATTTCCTGCAGTTCTTTAACAATAAAATATCAACTATTGTCATGTCTGTAAACAGACGTTAGTCTGTGTTTTCTGTCTGTCTTGTCACGTCCTGTTTTATTTTGTAGTTCTCCTCCTGTGTCATGTCTGTCATCTTTACTTCCTGTTTCCCTGTGTTTTCCTCCAAGACTGATTAGACCTGGTGTGTGTTGTCTCACATGTGTTTTCAATTATATCTCTGTGTATATAAGTCTTGTCTTTCCACTGTCTTCAGTGCGAGTTTGCATCATCTCTACCAGCAGTTTTCCCTGCGTGTTTTCTCTGTGTTTGACCTGATTCTTGTGCCTTTGACCTGAGCTGTTTGCCTCCGACCCATGACCCATTGCCTGTATTCTGGACCTCCAAACCTGCCTGTGCCGTTTCTGGATTTGATACTCGTTGGACTTCCCCGGTGCCTGAACTTTGCCATCACCACGGTATTTGGCTCAGCCTATCCCCTCTCTGTACTTTTGCTCCGCTGCCTGTCTCCTGACTTAGAGCCTGCCTACGAACTTTATTATATTGGATCCCGGCTAATGAACCCCCGCTCCGACACTGACCAAGCCTCTGGATCTTCCCACAACACCAATGATACTCAGATTCTGGATTTAATTAATTGTGTGAATAAACTGAGTTTAAATCCAATTCTGAGTTCGTCTGCTTCATCTCAGCAGTTGGGTTCACACTCTGTATCGTCGCGTAAAAACTATTAGAGATAAAATAGATTAACTACTCCCAAACATTAGATCAGAAAAAGCAGTGGTTTCAAACCTAGGCCTTTTTATAAATCCCTCTGTAACACTAAATCATTTCACCACTGTAGACCAAACTGATGTCATATCTATTATCATGTCTTCCAAATCATCACCTGCCTCTTAGATCCAATTACAACTAAACTCTTTAAACAGATTCTGCCCCTAATTATTAACACTGTCCTAAATATAATTAACACTTCATTAATTACTGGATATGTGCCACAGTCATTTAAATATGCTGTTATTAAACCAATTCTGAAAAAGCCTACCCTAGATCCTGACATTTTAGACAATTATAGGCCTATATCCAATTTGTCCTTCCTGTCAAAGGTTTTAGAACGAGTAATAGTTAAACAGCTGTGCCAATTCCTGCAGGATAATAGTTTATTTGAACAGTTTCAGTCTGGCTTTCGTGCCCATCATAGCACTGAAACATCGTTAGTTAAAGTTACTAATGACTTATTATTAGCCGCTGACATCGGATTAATATGGGTCCTGGTGTTATTAGACCTTAGTGCAGCCTTTGACACCATTGACCACAGTATCTTAGTGCACAGATTAGAATATGATATAGGTATTAGAGGAGCAGCCCTCTGCTGCTTTAAATCATATTTATCTAATCCATACCAATTTGTTAACGTTAATCAATAATCATCGCAGTCCTCCAGAGTTAATTATGGCGTTCCTCAAGGGTCAGTCCTTGGGCCTATTTTGTTTACACTATATATGCTCCCTTTAGGTAACATCATTACAAATCATGGCATTAATTTTCATTGTTATGCAGATGACACACAGCTATATTTATCGATTAAACCTGATCAGACCAGACAAATAGATAAACTAAGTACTTGTGTACAAGACATAAAGACTTGGATGAGTGACAATTATCTTTTATTGAACCCTGAAAAAACTGAAGTCGTTATAATTGGTCCTAAAAATGCCACAGACTCCCTACCTGACCACATAGTTACTGTAGACAACTTAAGTGGAACACCCAGTGCCACAGTTAAACATTTAGGAGTTTTATTTGATCCACATCTTTCATTCAAAGGGTCAGGGGTCAGAGGTCAGGGCACATTAACCAAACATGTAGAACAGCCTTCTTTCACCTGCGTAACATTAGCCAAAATTAGGAATATTCTGTCTAAAACTGATGCAGAAAAATTAATTCATGCATTTGTTACATCACGATTAGATTATTGTAACTCCTTACTTGTAGCGTGTCCTAAATATTCCCTAAAAAGCTTCAACTGGTTCAAAATGCAGCAGCAAGATTATTAACAGGATCAAATAGAAGAGAACACATCACCCCTGTGCTCCAAACCCTGACCCCTGACCCCTAACCCTATCACCCCTGTGCTCCAAACCCTGACCCCTAACCCCTAACCCTATCACCCCTGTGCTCCAAACCCTGACCCCTGACCCCTAACCCTATCACCCCTGTGCTCCAAACCCTTCACTGGCTACCAGTTGAGTTTAGAATTACATTTAAAATCCTCCTCCTTACATATAAAACCATTAATGGTATGGGTTAGGGTTAGGGGTCAGGGGTCAGAGGTTAATGGTATGGGCCCCTCTTATCTTAAAGATGATCTGGTTCTGTACCAGCCCAATAGAACCCTTCGTTCTCAGAATGCAGGTTTATTGAAAGTTCTTAGGGTTTGTAAAAGTACAGAAAGAGCTAGAGCCTTTAGTTACCATGGTTACTGTCTGATGGAGCTAGAGCCTTTAGTTACCATGGTTACTGTCTGATGGAATCAGCTTCCCTTTCATATTAAAGACGCAGAAACAGTCTCTATATTTAAGGAGTTAGAATGCTGGGGGAAGTACAGACACTGAGTTCTTTCTTCTCTTTCTCTTCCTCACACCTGTTTCTGTCATTTTTATAACCTATCTTTCATACCAAGTCTGTTCATGACTAGTCACCTGGTGTCCCCCCCCCCCCCCCCCTGGGGGGAGTGGTGGCTCTCCTGACAGTGTCTGCGCGGGAGCCATGGATGACAGGATCTGCAGTATCTCGCCTGTGCTGACCTGTGACCCCGGACCACCGCCCCTGCCTGTCTGGACCAGCCCCCCCTCCTTCATTTATACATGGACGTTCATCTATAGCCTGTCCGTCCATGGGAGTGGATCTGTCCTTCAATGTGGTTCTCCTCGAGGTTTCTTCTTTTTCCCACTGGGTTTGGAAGATTTTTCTTGCCGAGAAGGAGGGTCTAAGGACAGGGGGAGGGTCTAAGGACAGGGGGAGGGTCTAAGGACAGGGGATGCTTGGGACTGTTCATGTATTTCTGTAGTTGATTGTGTTTTTGTAAAGCCCTGTGAGATGACTTTGTTGTGATTTAGGGCTTTATAAATAAAATTGAATTGAATTGAATTGAATTGAATTACTAGTTACAGCATAAGATCACCGTTCAATCTAAAGCAAAGAGTGTGTAACAAGTGAGTAGCACAGCTGAGAGACAAACCTTTAAAAAGTCTGGATTTATTGAAGGAAGGGAAGAATTTTTCCCCATTTTTATTAATTTATACATATATATATATATATATATATATATATATATATGTATATATATATATGTTCCTCTCGCCCCACCTGGGCGGTGTCTCCTTCAGACTCGGGTCCTCTACCAGAGGTCTGGGAGCCTGAGGGTTCTGTGCAGGATCTTAGCTGTTCCTAACAATGTTCTCTTTTGGACACAGATCTCTGATGTTGTTCCTGGTATCTGCTGGAGACATTCTCCCAGCTTGGGGGTCACTGCCCCTAGTACCCCCATCACTACTGGTACCACTGTTGCCTTCACACTCCACATTTTCTCTAACTCCTCTTTCAGCCCTTGGTATTTCTCTTCTCTTCTCATGTTCTTTCTTTCTCATGTTGCTATCACTGGGGACTGCTACATCTATCACCACCACTGTCTTCTCATGTTTATCCACCACCACTATGTCAGGCTGATTGGCCATCACCATCTTGTCAGTCTGGATCTGGAAGTCCCACAGGATCTTGGCCTGTTTGTTCTCTGTCACCTTTGGGGGGTTCTCCCATCTTGACCCTGGGACCTCCAGTCCATACTCTTTACAGATGTTCCTGTACAGTATGTCCTCTACCTGGTTATGTCTCTCCATGTATGCCTTACCTGCCACCATCTTACACCCTGCTGTGATGTGCTGGACTGTTTCAGGGGCTTCTCTACACAGCCTACACCTGGGGTCCTGTCTGATGTGGTAGACCCCGGCCTCTATTGCTCTGGTGTTCAGGGCTTGTTCTTGTGCAGCCATGAGTAGCGCCTCTGTGCTGTCCTTTAGTCCAGCCTTTTCCAGACACTGGTATGTCTTTTCCATATCAGACACTTCCTCATTTTGTCTATGGTACACGCCATGCAAGGGTTTGTCCTTCCATGATAGCCCCTCTGGTTCCTCGACCTTACTGGGCTTTTGTTGCCTGAGGCATTCACTTAGCAGTTGGTCATTCGGGACATTTTCTTGATGTATTCCTGGAGGTTCGTCGTTTCCTCCTGGACAGTAGTTCTGACACTTACTAGTCCTCGGCCCCCTTCCTTTCTCTTAGTGTACAGCCTCAGGACACTGGACTTGGGGTGGAACCCTCCATGCATGGTAAGGAGTTTTCTTGTCTTGATATCAGTGGCTTGTATCTCTTCCAGTGGCCAGGATATTATCCCAGCTGGGTATCTGATTACTGGCAGGGCATAGGTGTTAATGGCCTGGATCTTATTTTTACCGTTCAGTTGACTTTTCAGGACCTGTCTTACCCTCTGTAGGTATTTGGTATTTGGTATATATATATATATATATATATATATATATATATATATATATATATATATATATATATATATATATATATATATATATAATGTACTTGTTTTCCTTTTTAGATATTTATACTTTAAAAAAAATATTTATTCATTTAGTTTAAAACATTTACTAAGTCATTCATTTTTTATTTAATTACATTTTAACATTTTTTATCAGAATTTTTTTTAATTTAATTTTATTTGAAAAAAAGGGATGTTTACATTCACTACCCAATTGATTCCTAACTTGGTCCTCATTAGACATGGAAACGAGAATATATGTGTGTGCATGTATGTGTGTGTACATGTGTGTATGTTTGTGTACATGTGTGTATGTGTGTGTATGTGTGTATGTGAGTGTACATGTGTGTATGTGTTTATGTGAGTGTACATGTGTGTACATGTGTGTATGTGTGTATGTGAGTGTACATGTGTGTACGTGTGTGTATGTGTGTGTGTCTCTGTGTGTTTGCATGTGTGTATGTCTGTGTACGTGTGTGATCAGACTGTGATTCTTCTAATGAGCCAATCAGGGGAGGATGCGCAGTTGTGCGCGGTGACGTCAGAGCAGTAGTGTTGTGTGTGCGCATCAGTAGGTGACAGACAGACAGACAGAGGAGGAACCGCAGTACAGTACCGTCAGTAGTGGTGTGTGTCTGTCAGTGTGTGTCTGTGTGTCTGTCCACACTCTGCATCATCATGGCTCCTATCGGACTGAAGGCGGTGGTGGGAGAAAGTAAGAACCCTTTTCCTTTTTCATTATGGACACTAATGTTCCGCTGCGTCACTGCTGTACTGTGCTGTGCGCGCGCCCCAGTGCGGGGGGCCGTGTATGTATGTATGTATGTATGTATGTATGTATGTATGTGTATATGGGTATGGGTGTGCGCGCGCGCGCGCGTGTTTTTTCCAGGATGCGGATGTCTGTTCTGTTTGTGCATCTGTGGTGATGATGAGGATGGAGATGGAGATGAAGGTGGAGCTTCATAGTCTGGATTTAAAATGAAACCTGCTGCTACTGTGGCCGTTTTGGCCCCGTGCGCACGGCTCCGGCCTGCATGCGCTAAGGAGGATGCGCAATAGACTCTAAGGCGGTGGTGGTGATGATGGTGTTGGAAAATGGAGGAGGTGTCCTGCTGCTGCTGCTGCTGCTGCACCTCCTCCTCCTCCTGCTGCACCTCCGCCCTTCAGCCTCAACCAACCCGTGTGCGCGTGCGCTGCGGCTCTAGTGCACGCGCATAGGCCGCTTTTGCAGGACTGTTGTAAATGCGGCAGACCGTGAACCCTTTTACCCCGCCCCCACCCCACACACTGCCAATTAGATCGTGTAATATGAAGCAATTCCTTAAAAACCGGTGAACGGATGACCCCGCCCCCTTCTATGGATGACCGCCTCTCTCTCTTCTGTGGATGACCCTCTTCCAATTGTGGGACTACCTGTGTGGGTGGAGCCACGTGCGCACAGACATTCGTTGTCAGCTGATGTAGGTTCACATGTGTTTACATTATTACTGTCTCTGCC
This sequence comes from Siphamia tubifer, assembly GCA_020466265.1. Lineage (NCBI taxonomy): Eukaryota > Metazoa > Chordata > Actinopteri > Kurtiformes > Apogonidae > Siphamia > Siphamia tubifer. Next base: position 2,537,202 of record CM035794.1, on the reverse strand, counting down.
TTCATCATCTACATCCTCCTCTTCTACTTCCTCCTCCTCTTCCTACTCTTCTTCCTCTTGCTCCTCTTCCTCTTCACATTTTTCCTTTTTCTCCTCCTCCTTGTTTTCTTCCTCTTCATTTTCAACCTCTTCCCCCACCTCCTCTTCTTTCTCATCCTCCTTTTCTTCCTCTTCATCCCCCCACCCCCCTCTACCATTCAACGGTCTGTACCTTCATCATCATCATCATCTTCATCATCCTCTTCTTCCTCATGTCTTTCATTAACCCTCCACCAGTCCACTGTCTGTACCTTCATCATCATCTTCATCACCCTCCTCTTCCTCATGTCTTTCATTAACCCTCCACCAGTCCACTGTCTGTACCTTCATCATCATCATCTTCTTCATCATCCTCCTCTTCCTCATGTCTTTCACAAACCCTCCACCAGTCCACTGTCTGTACCTTCATCATCATCATCATCATCCTCCTCTTCCTCATGTCTTTCATTAACCCTCCACCAGTCTACTGGCTGTACCTTCATCATCATCATCATCTTCATCCTCCTCCTCCTCTTCCTCATGTCTTTCATTAACCCTCCACCAGTCCACTGGCTGGACCTTCATCATCATCATCTTCATCCTCCTCCTCTTCCTCATGTCTTTCATTAACCCTCCACCAGTCCACTGGCTGTACCTTCATCATCATCATCTTCATCTTCATCCTCCTCCTCCTCTTCCTCATGTCTTTCATTAACCCTCCACTAGTCCACTGTCTGTACCTTCATCATCATCATCATCATCATCTTCATCATCCTCCTCCTCTTCCTCATGTCTTTCATTAACCCTCCACCAGTCCACTGGCTGTACCTTCATCATCATCATCATCTTCATCCTCCTCCTCCTCTTCCTCATGTCTTTCATTAACCCTCCACCAGTCCACTGGCTGGACCATCATCATCATCTTCATCCTCCTCCTCCTCTTCCTCATGTCTTTCATTAACCCTCCACCAGTCCACTGGCTGTACTTTCATCATCATCTTCATCCTCCTCCTCCTCTTCCTCATGTCTTTCATTAACCCTCCACTAGTCCACTGTCTGTACCTTCATCATCATCATCATCATCTTCATCCTCCTCCTCCTCTTCCTCATGTCTTTCATTAACCCTCCACTCGTCCACTGTCTGTTTTCACCTGGTCATCATAGCAATAGTATTATGGGCTTTCACCATGGTGTAGTTCTAAGGCTAAAGCTAAGGGCTAACAGCAGTACACAGGCTAAAGCTAACCCTAACCTGGAGCTAACAGAGGTAAAGTTCAGGGCTATGTTTGCCCCCCCCCCCTTCCCTGTGTTATTGGGGAGGTTTGTTTCAGTGTGAGCTTTCACAGCTTTTATCAGAAAACAAAAGGAAACAGATGAGGAAGAGGAAGAGTGTGACGGATGTTCAGCTGCTGCTCCTTTTGGAAAAACAGTCGACTGAACTGGATAAAAAGTCTTCTACACATTCTCATCCTGTGCGTTCGTCTCAGAACTGGATGAACCCCCCCTGGCTGTGAAAAAGAGCCAATCATATGTGTGGCTCCTCCCTCCAGGTCTTAGACTGATCCTAGAACTGATTCATTAGCTCCTGCTCTGGCGACTGGAACAGAGACATCATGGTTGAGTTCTATGCTAATGCTAATGCTACACTAATGGCTGTGTTTGAATGTGAGCTGGATGACGACATAAAAAAGCATCAACGTGTTGAAGTTGGTTTTTATTAGAGTCAAATCATAGTCCTGCTCCCACAAAGAATTATGATTTTTAGTCCCACTTCCCCCCGTAAGTCCCACAGGATTCAGACGTGAGTTGAAATATGGCGTACAGACGCCCACTTGTCCAGTAACTTCACCTGTTGCTCCGGTCTTTTGGGGGTGGGGTTGTTTGTGAAAGCAGCAGCAGGTGGTAAACTAAGACTGAATACTGTCCACCAGTAGACCACCTTGACCCCTCATGTTGTCCTCTGGACACACAGGCTGTGTCCTATGACCTCGTCTTATGGACCCACATTAAAGACTGACTCATCACCAACACCCTAAGGATGTCTGACTGTTTTCACAATGACACCACACACATATGAAAAGACACACATATGAAAAGACACACATATGAAAAGACACACATATGAAAAGACACACTGGCTCACTATCTGAGTACAAGTACTAACTAAGTACAAGTACTTCAGTACAATACTTAAGTAGATTTTTTAGTATCTGTACTTTACTTTAGTATTTCATTTTCTGGCAACTTTTTTTACTTTTAATCCCTACATTTATATAAATATATGTACTTTATACTCTTTACATTTATATAAATATATGTACTTTATACTCTTTACATTTATATAAATATATGTACTTTATACTCTTTACATTTATATAAATATATGTACTTTATACTCTTTACATTTATATAAATATATGTACTTTATACTCTACATTTATATAAATATATGTACTTTATACTCTTTACATTTATATAAATATTTGTACTTTATACTCTTTACATTTATATAAATATATGTACTTTATACTCTTTACATTTATATAAATATATGTACTTTATACTCTTTACATTTATATAAATATATGTACTTTATACTCTTTACATTTATATAAATATATGTACTTTATACTCTACATTTATATAAATATATGTACTTTATACTCTTTACATTTATATAAATATATGTACTTTATACTCTACATTTATATAAATATATGTACTTTATACTCTTTACATTTATATAAATATATGTACTTTATACTCTTTACATTTATATAAATATATGTACTTTATACTCTACATTTATATAAATATATGTACTTTATACTCTTTACATTTATATAAATATATGTACTTTATACTCTACATTTATATAAATATATGTACTTTATACTCTTTACATTTATATAAATATATGTACTTTATACTCTTTACATTTATATAAATATATGTACTTTATACTCTTTACATTTATATAAATATATGTACTTTATACTCTTTACATTTATATAAATATTTGTACTTTATATTCTTTACATTTATATAAATATTTGTACTTTATATTCTTTACATTTATATAAATATATGTACTTTATACTCTTTACATTTATATAAATATTTGTACTTTATATTCTTTACATTCTCAGAATACAATCGTTACTTTTTCAAACTAGACAAATGTGACCGTATGAAAAAATAAGTAAAATAAAAATAAATAAATCAGAAATTGTGACTGATTAAATCATAATTATTCTTTTTTTAATCTTGAATTTTTCCCAAATGTTTGTCCATATTCACTAAAACATCATGTACACACTAACTCACTCATATTGTATACATATAAAAACGTTCTTGTTGTGATATTATGTTTATCTTTCACTTTCTTGGTTTGTTTAATTAGGTTTATATGACTGGTTGGTGTGTGTGCAAATGAAAAGAGTGAATATTTTTTATTTTTTTCTCATATATCATGTTGACAGGATGTTAAAATTAAAATATAGATTGTTTTTGAGGTGAAGGGGTGGGGTTAACATTTTTTTAACTTCCTCCAACTCCTTTTCGAATGTGCAAATGAAGCAATGTGTTGTTTTTTTTTCATGTATATGTTTTTGTTATACTTTTTGATTGTGGTTGTTTTTATTTGTTGCATAATTGAAATAAATTGAATTGAATGTTACACACTTTAAAAACACTTTTCCACTCGTCCAGCTCTGCTCTTCTCTTCACAGCTACAAACCCAAAATGTGTTGACCCTTTGCAAAGGGGTAATGTGTTGACCACGAGTGACTATCAGAAATTTTTTTTTTTCGATTGTCACTCATGGTCAACACATTACCCCGCTTATTCTACGGTTATTACAGTTTATTCCTGCTGCTACTCCACAGACTAGATAAAATAACTGTCAAAGTGGCCCAACTACCTGCGGAGTGATATGGTAACGTGAATCTGAAGAGACAAAACCTGTTGCCATGGGCAGCAGGCGTTAACGGCGGTTATCACAAAAATCTGCCCGCTGAAGGCTGGGAATGTCCATTCAAAGTGAATGGGAACATTCTAGAGGGACATGGAATAATGACTTAAAATGTGATGGTGGGTTTCTTTGCCAGTCGTCCACCATTCTGTCTTCCCTTCAAGTTTTTTCTGGGAACAGATATAACATCATAGATAGTGGAAGAAAAACATTTGCCCTCTGCTGGAGAAAAAGAGCTCATTTTTTCCCCCATCCGCCTTAAAATTCACTCGTCATCTGAACGCGCTTTATGCTCACTGGGGTCACAGGGGGTCTAAACCAGCTACAGTGGGTGAAGGCGGGGTCAGAGGTCACCCTGTATGAGTCTCCAGTTCATCTCAGGATTGAACATACAGTATATAAACAAACAATCACTGTCACATTCACACCTATAGGTGATTTAGATTAACCAGTTAACCAGTTAACCTATCAGTGCATGTGTTTGGATGGTGGGAGGAGCCAGAGTACCTGGAGAAAACCCACGCAGACACAGGGAGAACATGCAAACTCCACACAGAAAGGTCTAGTGTGGGAATAGAACCAGGGTCCTTCTGTCTGTGAGGCACGAGCGCTAACCACTGCACCGCCGCGCTAACCACTGAACCGCCGCGCTAACCACTGCACCGCCGCGCTAACCACTGCACCACCTCGCTAACCACTGCACCGCCGCGCTAACCACTGAACCGCCGCGCTAACCACTGCACCGCCGCGCTAACCACTGCACCGCCGCGCTAACCACTGCACCACCTCGCTAACCACTGCACCGCCTCGCTAACCGCTGCACCGCCGCACTAACCACTTAAAATGAATAATTTAAATATGGAAAAAATTATTTTTGAACGAAAAAATGTATTTAAAAATCATAAAACAAAAAATCCCAATATATTTGTGAATATATTTTTTCTCCCATCCCCAGTAAATACACTTCATTCACTGAATTAGCGTGAAGGTGACAAACAACGTGGTCAGTTTCCTCCAGTATGGAGGGTTTTTGGTAGTTTTTGGTTTGGTTTATTTATGGTTAATGTCATATTCTCACTGTCACCTTTCCCCTCATTCTGTCCTTTCCACTCTGCACCTGTTCACCTTTCACCTCTTTCATTTCACCTGTTCCCTTGCACACCTGTATTCATCTCTTCACCTTATTTGTGACCCCCCACCACCAAACCAGGCATAAGTCGCGCTGAGCCGTTCAGAGCTACAGCCAAATTTAGGCTGGAAGGTGATTTGTTATTAGTGTTTACACCTTATCAAAAAACGGTACCTTAACACCTCTATGTTCACTTCCTGTGGTCATTACATTGAAATCCAATCAATAAAGGTGTTTATTGAGTCAATTATTTAAGCGGTGACAAAAGTTCAGGTATTGCTGAGCAAAGACAAAGACGACTTCCACCTCTTTTCGCCGAACAAAACGATCTCCGTTCCGTGGGTAAACACCCAAGTGTTTGGTACGAGGTAAAAGCTTATATTGAATGTTCTGTCCAATGGTGTAAGCCAAATGATTATAATACGTCACACTTCTGTCCTATTATTATAATATATAAAACTTCTGTGACATGTCCATCAGAGTGTCCTTTAACATCTGTCAACAATTTGTGTCAATCGGATACAAATTATTATGCGTTGCTAAGGACTTCCTACCCCAAAACAGTCCAAAACTTTAACGGACAATATCTAAAAATATGCAAATTGTAAAATATGTCCAAATGTGGATATTAAAATGACCATAACTTTGGTTCTACTTGTGATAGAAACATCATTTTTTCACCATCTTAAACCTTAGTTTCCACTCTACCAAGATACACACATAACTCTGTTTGGATTTACACACACTTATGCCTGGTTTACTGGTGGGGGGGTCACATTTAAGTTCTATCTTCTCCTGTCCTCTCTGTCAGTTCGTCCCCTTACCTTACCTCATCGGTAGACTCCAGCTCTGGGTCTCCAGGTCCAGCAGGACAGCTGCTCCATTGGTGACTTGTGGACTTAGATGTGTGTTGTGGAAACAGCTTTCGGTTTCCATTGTGTTTTGTCCGTATTTTTGCCGAGTTCGAAATAAAAAGCCTTTGTGAAGCTGTGGTGTCCGCATTTGGGTCCTTCACACTACATCGTCCCCTTGACAGTTAATAGCATGACGAGGTAAACATGTAAACACTTGTTTCAAACACGGTCCCTGAAGATTGGGAGCAAGAGAGAAAATAAAGAAACATCCAATCAAAAACAGTAAGGTTTGGGACACTTTGGCTCCCAGTGTTTTGGTTTCCATGGAAACCAGGTTCAAATGTGTGTTTGGGTGTTACAGGTGGTCGATCCCTGGTTTAGATGCTGCGTTAGCGTTGATAACTTTTAATTATGAGATAAAAAATTGTAATTATAAGATAAAAAGCCCTTAATTCAGTTTGTACTTTGTGAATTGGAATTTTAACACAGAAATAAATGCAGGTATGTGAGTGAGGTCAAAGGTCATGTGATGTTCAGGTATGTGAGTAAAGTCAAAGGTCATGTGATGTTCATAAAGACCACTGAATACTTTTTAAAAATGTGGGTCCAGAAGCGGGTCGGGTCCGTCCTTTTCAAATATATTTCTTTATTTGCGGGTGGGATAGTTAAAAAAAAAAAAACCTTGGTTGCGGGTCGTTTATACATCGACCTGCTCATCACTGTCTCATGTATCTATGATCATCAAAATGAACCAATTATCGTTATTGTAAACATGTTTAGCTCATCCGGACGAAGTCGCAATGAGCTAACACCATCGCGCTTTGTCTGTCGGCGTCCGTCTGTCCGTCATCCACAGTTCATTAAAATGTCTTGTCCTCCCTCAATTCTCATTGGATTTTAATTGTCATTTGATCATCTATGGAACGACTCCCTTTTGTTGATAGTAAGACATCACAGCTGTGAGGACGTGACGAACACAGGGACATGGGAACTGTCTTTTTATTTTGTGCGACTCAGTTTAACACTGCTCCAACAGCGAGCTTTTAAAATTGTCCCGCACTGCACTGCTTTGTCTTGGGTCCTGTGGGAGTGAGGGCTCTAGTTTTAACAGTGTAACATCTGATTTTAAGTTACAGATAGTTTAACAGTGTAACATCTGATTTTAAGTTACAGATAGTTTAACAGTGTAACATCTGATTTTAAGTTACAGATAGTTTAACAGTGTAACATCTGATTTTAAGTTACAGATAGTTTAACAGTGTAACATCTGATTTTAAGTTACAGATAGTTTAACAGTGTAACATCTGCTCTTGTTTGTTTATCTGTCTATGACTCCGTTTTAATCTGTCATAATCCAGGGTTTAGCCACGGCCCCAGGTTTTAGCCATGGCCTGAGGGCTTAGTGTTTTTTATCCACACTGATCCACCATCATGTTCAGACATGAATTACCCATAATGCATTTATCCTAATTGGAAGCAGATGGTGGGTGATCAGGCCAATAACACTGCAGGCTTTTTTAAATTTTTTTTTACAGTGTATCATCTTATCTCAGTCATTTTTAACAGTGTACTACCCTTATACCCAGTCATCTTTTACAGTGTGTTCTATTTTTAGTCACTTTAACACAGACAGTTTTTCCGGACATGTTTGACTTTGTGTTGGGTCGTCGTCCTCCAATGGAAGAAATGCATTATGGGATGTCGTTAAATGGAGCTGAAGTCAGTGTGTGGATGTGGAGTGTAGATGTGGGCGGGGTTACAGTCACTGTGTGGATGTCGACTGAGCTAAAGTCAGTGTTTGAATGTGGGCGGAGCTAAAGTCATTGTCTTTTCTTTTTCAGAGATTATGAATGATGTGATTAAGAAGATAAAGAAGAAGGGAGAATGGAAGGTAAGAAAAGAAAAGACACGTTACTGTGTTTAGTTCAGTTACAATTAACCCATGAACTAAGATTAATTTAATTCACCTGATTAAACATTTGAAATAAATTAAATAGAACAGTTGTTTACAGTTGTCATTATGTGTGTGATGCTAGCTGTAGTCATTATGCGTGTGATGCTAGCTGTAGTCATTATGCGTGTGATGCTAGCTGTAGTCATTATGCGTGTGATGCTAGCTGTAGTCATTATCTGGTGATGCTAGCTGTAGTCATTATCTGGTGATGCTAGCTGTAGTCATTATGTGTGTGATGCTAGCTGTAGTCATGTGTGTGATGCTAGCTGTAGTCATTATCTGGTGATGCTAGCTGTAGTCATTATCTGGTGATGCTAGCTGTAGTCATTATCTGGTGATGCTAGCTGTAGTCATTATCTGGTGATGCTAGCTGTAGTCATTATCTGGTGATGATAGCTGTAGTCATTATGTGTGTGATGCTAGCTGTAGTCATTATCTGTGTGATGCTAGCTGTAGTCATTATCTGGTGATGCTCGCTGTAGTCATTATCTGGTGATGCTAGCTGTAGTCATTATGCGTGTGATGCTAGCTGTAGTCATTATCTGGTGATGCTAGCTGTAGTCATTATGCGTGTGATGCTAGCTGTAGTCATTATGCGTGTGATGCTAGCTGTAGTCATTATCTGGTGATGCTAGCTGTAGTCATTATGCGTGTGATGCTAGCTGTAGTCATTATCTGGTGATGCTAGCTGTAGTCATTATCTGGTGATGCTAGCTGTAGTCATTATCTGGTGATGCTAGCTGTAGTCATTATGTGTGTGATGCTAGCTGTAGTCATTATGTGTGTGATGCTAGCTGTAGTCATTATGTGTGTGATGCTAGCTGTAGTCATTATCTGGTGATGCTAGCTGTAGTCATTATCTGGTGATGCTAGCTGTAGTCATTATGCGTGTGATGCTAGCTGTAGTCATTATGCGTGTGATGCTAGCTGTAGTCATTATCTGGTGATGCTAGCTGTAGTCATTATGAGTGTGATGCTAGCTGTAGTCATTATCTGTGTGATGCTAGCTGTAGTCATTATCTGGTGATGCTAGCTGTAGTCATTATCTGGTGATGCTAACTGTAGTCATTATCTGGTGATGCTAGCTGTAGTCATTATGCGTGTGATGCTAGCTGTAGTCATTATGCGTGTGATGCTAGCTGTAGTCATTATCTGGTGATGCTAGCTGTAGTCATTATCTGGTGATGCTAGCTGTAGTCATTATGTGTGTGATGCTAGCTGTAGTCATTATCTGGTGATGCTAGCTGTAGTCATTATCTGGTGATGCTAGCTGTAGTCATTATGTGTGTGATGCTAGCTGTTGTCATTATGTGTGTGATGCTAGCTGTAGTCATTATCTGGTGATGCTAGCTGTAGTCATTATGAGTGTGATGCTAGCTGTAGTCATTATCTGTGTGATGCTAGCTGTAGTCATTATCTGTGTGATGCTAGCTGTAGTCATTATCTGGTGATGCTAGCTGTAGTCATTATCTGGTGATGCTAGCTGTAGTCATTATGTGTGTGATGCTAGCTGTAGTCATTATGTGTGTGATGCTAGCTGTAGTCATTATCTGGTGATGCTAGCTGTAGTCATTATGTGTGTGATGCTAGCTGTAGTCATTATGTGTGTGATGCTAGCTGTAGTCATTATCTGTGTGATGCTAGCTGTAGTCATTATCTGTGTGATGCTAGCTGTAGTCATTATCTGTGTGATGCTAGCTGTAGTCATTATCTGGTGATGCTAGCTGTAGTCATTATCTGGTGATGCTAGCTGTAGTCATTATGTGTGTGATGCTAGCTGTAGTCATTATGTGTTTGATGCTAGCTGTAGTCATTATCCGTGTGATGCTAGCTGTAGTTATTATCTGGTGATGCTAGCTGTAGTCATTATGTGTGTGATGCTAGCTGTAGTCATTATCTGGTGATGCTAGCTGTAGTCATGTGTGTGATGCTAGCTGTAGTCATTATGTGTGTGATGCTAGCTGTAGTCATTATGTGTTTGATGCTAGCTGTAGTCATTATGTGTTTGATGCTAGCTGTAGTCATTATGTGTGTGATGCTAGCTGTAGTCATTATCTGGTGATGCTAGCTGTAGTCATTATCTGTGTGATGCTAGCTGTAGTCATTATGTGTGTGATGCTAGCTGTAGTCATTATGTGTGTGATGCTATCTGTAGTCATTATGTGTGTGATGCTAGCTGTAGTCATGTGTGTGATGCTAGCTGTAGTCATTATGTGTGTGATGCTAGCTGTAGTCATTATCTGTGTGATGCTAGCTGTAGTCATTATCTGGTGATGCTAGCTGTAGTCATTATGTGTGTAATGCTAGCTGTAGTCATTATCTGGTGATGCTAGCTGTAGTCATTATCTGTGTGATGCTAGCTGTAGTCATTATGTGTGTGATGCTAGCTGTAGTCATGTGTGTGATGCTAGCTGTAGTCATTATGTGTCTGATGCTAGCTGTAGTCATTATGTGTGTGATGCTAGCTGTAGTCATTATGTGTGTGATGCTAGCTGTAGTCATTATGTGTGTGTGATGCTAGCTGTAGTCATTATCTGTGTGATGCTAGCTGTAGTCATTATCTGGTTATGGTAGCTGTAGTCATTATGTGTCTGATGCTAGCTGTAGTCATTATGTGTGTGATGCTAGCTGTAGTCATTATGTGTGTGATGCTAGCTGTAGTCATTATGTGTGTGTGATGCTAGCTGTAGTCATTATCTGTGTGATGCTAGCTGTAGTCATTATCTGTGTGATGCTAGCTGTAGTTATTATCTGGTGATGCTAGCTGTAGTCAATATCTGTGTGATGCTAGCTGTAGTCATTATCTGGTGATGCTAGCTGTAGTCATTACCCCTGTGATGCTAGCTGGATTCATTATCTGTGTGATGCTAGCTATAGTAATTATCTGTGTGATGCTAGCTATAGTAATTATCTGTGTGATGCTAGCTATAGTAATTATCTGCGCTATGCTAGCTGTATTCATTATCTGTGATATGCTAGCTGTAGTAATTAGCAGTGTGATGCTAGCTGTAGCAATTAGCTGTGTCCTCGTGTGTTTCCAGGCACTGATCGTGGACCAGCTGAGCATGAGAATGTTGTCGTCCTGCTGCAAAATGACGGACATCATGACAGAGGGCATCACCAGTAAGTCTGTTCACTCTGTTAGCTTTTAGCAGGCTCTGTTAGCTGATATTGTTGGCCTGTACTCTTCGCTCTGTCAGCTGTTAGTTTTATCATGCTGTCTTATCTGTTAGTGTTAGCATTATTTGTTGTCTGTTAGTGTTAACATGTTGTGTTAGCTGTTAGTGTTAGCATGCTATGTTATCTATTAGCATTAGCATGTCATGTTAGCTGTTACTGTTATCATGCTCTCTTAGCTGTTAGTGTTAGCATGCTGTGTTAGCTGTTAGCGCTAACAGTGTTTTCCTTCTGCAGTCGTGGAGGACATTAACAAAAGACGAGAACCTCTGCCCAGTTTGGAGGCAATTTATCTGATTACACCCACAGAGAAGGTACAGCTCCTCCCACTCATAGCTCCTCCCCCTCATAGCTCCCCCCACTCACAGTGTGTGTTTTTCTTGCAGTCCGTCCACACTCTCATCGCAGATTATAAAGACGCTCACTCTGCTAAATATAAAGCTGCACACGTCTTCTTCACTGACTGTAAGTCTCATTGATTTTCTGCACTTTTATAAACATTTATTAAAGTTTGTCTGATTTACTGATGATGATTTTTATTGCTCGAACTCCTGAACCCAAGTAATGTCAAATACAGTAGTTCCTCTACTTATAAAATTAATTCGTTCTACAACTGTTTTTGTTCTGTGAATTTTTCATGAATAGTTAAATTTTACATATAAAAGGTCCAACTACCCCTAAACCCACAATACTACCCCCCTAAACCCAAAATACTACCCCCTAAACCCACAATACTACCCCCTAAACCCACAATACTACCCCCTAAACCCAAAATACTACCCCTAAACCCACAATACTACCCCCTAAACCCTCAAAACAACCCTAAACCCTCAAAACAACCCCTAAACCCAAATACTACCCCTAAACCCACAATACTACCCCCTAAACCCAAAATACTACCCCCTAAACCCAAAATACTACCCCCTAAACCCAAAATACTACCCCCTAAACCCACAATACTACCCCCTAAACCCACAATACTACCCCTAAACCCACAATACTACCCCTAAACCCACAATACTACCCCTAAACCCACAATACCTACCCCTAAACCCACAATACTACCCCCTAAACCCAAAATACTACCCCCTAAACCCTCAAAACAACCCGTAAACCCACAATACTACCCTAAACCCACAATACTACCCCTAAACCCACAATACTACCCCCTAAACCCCAAAATACTAACCCCTAAACCCAAACTACTACCCCTAAACCCAAACTACTACCCCTAAACCCAAAATACTACCCCCTAAACCCTCAAAACAACCCCTAAACCCACAATACTACCCCTAAACCCACAATACTACCCCCTAAACCCAAAATACTACCCCCAAACCCACAATACTACCCCCTAAACCCAAAATACTACCCCTAAACCCTCAAAACAACCCCTAAACCCTCAAAACAACCCCTAAACCCACAATACTACCCCTAAACCCACAATACTACCCTTAAACCCACAATACTACCCCTAAACCCACAATACTACCCCCTAAACCCAAAATACTACCCCCTAAACCCTCAAAACAACCCCTAAACCCACAATACTACCCCTAAACCCAAAATACTAACCCCTAAACCCAAAATACTATGCCTAAACCCAAACTACTACCCCTAAACCCAAAATACTACCCCCTAAACCCTCAATACAACCCCTAAACCCTCAAAACAACCCCTAAACCCACAATACTACCCCTAAACCCAAAATACTACCCCTAAACCCACAATACTACCCCTAAACCCACAATACTACCCCCTAAACCCAAAATACTACCCCCTAAACCCAGAATACTACCCCCTAAACCCACAATACTACCCCTAAACCCACAATACTACCCCTAAACCCACAATACTACCCCTAAACCCACAATACTACCCCCTAAACCCACAATACTACCCCTAAACCCACAATACTACCCCCTAAGCCCACAATACTACCCCTAAACCCACAATACTACCCCTAAACCCACAATACTACCCCCTAAACCCAAAATACTACCCCCTAAACCCTCAAAACAACCCCTAAACCCACAATACTACCCCTAAACCCACAATACTACCCCCTAAACCCACAATACTACCCCCTAAACCCAAAATACTACCCCTAAACCCACAATACTACCCCCTAAACCCAAAATACTACCCCCTAAACCCTCAAAACAACCCCTAAACCCACAATACTACCCCTAAACCCACAATACTACCCCTTAAACCCAAACTACTACCCCCTAAACCCACAATACTACCGCTAAACCCAAAATATTACCCCCTAAACCCTCAAAACAACCCCTAAACCCACAATACTACCCCTAAACCCACAATACTACCCCTAAACCCAAAATACTACCCCCTAAACCCACAATACTACCCCTAAACCCACAATACTACCCCTAAACCCAAAATACTAACCCCTAAACCCAAAATACTAACCCCTAAACCCAAACTACTACCCCTAAACCCAAACTACTACCCCCTAAACCCTCAAAACAACCCCTAAACCCACAATACTACCCCTAAACCCACAATACTACCCCCTAAACCCACAATACTACCCCCTAAACCCACAATACTACCCCCTAAACCCACAATACTACCCCTTAAACCCAAAATACTACGCCTAAACCCAAAATACTACCCCTAAACCCAAAATACTACCCCTAAACCCAAAATACTACCCCTAAACCCACAATACTGCCCCCTAAACCCACAATACTACCCCTAAACCCAAAATACTATGCCTAAACCCAAAATACTACCCCTTAAACCCTCAAAACAACCCCTAAACCCACAATACTACCCCTAAATCCACAATAGTACCCCTAAACCCACAATACTACCCCTAAGCCCAAAATACTACCCCCTAAGCCCAAAATACTACCCCCTAAACCCACAATACTACCCCTAAACCCACAATACTACCCCTAAACCCAAAATACTACCCCCTAAACCCAAAATACTACCCCCTAAACCCAAAATACTACGCCTAAACCCAAAATACTACCCCTAAACCCAAAATACTACCCCTAAACCCAAAATACTACCCCTAAACCCAAAATACTACCCCCTAAACCCACAATACTACCCCCTAAACCCAAAATACTACCCCTAAACCCAAAGTACTACCCCCTAAACCCACAATACTACCCCCTAAACCCACAATACTACCTCTAAACCCACAATACTACCCCTAAACCCTGAATACTACCCCTAAACCCACACTGGACTTGATTTGCTGAATCCTATTAGCTACAAAGACTTGAAACCGTCTTGCCTCGTTATTAATGTAGCCCAGCACCACTTTGGAGTCGGTCCAAAAGAATTGCCTGAGCTGATCAAACTCCAGTTCTCTTTTAAGCAAATCACCCAGTCTGGTGGCAACAACCGCTGCAGAAAGCTCCAGTCTAGGGATGGTTGTCACTTTTGTTGGGGCTACTCTTGCCTTCCCCGTGCTTCCAGCTCATCACCTTCCCACCACAAGAACCGGAGGTAGTCCTGATCTTCTTGGGCAACATGGAACTGATGAAACATGCGTTCCACATCACACATAATGGCTACTTGACCCTTGCGGAAATGACACAGGACTCCTATGAGGGTATTTGTGAGGTCTGGGCCAGTCAATAGATGTTCATTCAGGCATGTGCCCTTAAATCTTAAATCTTAAACAGTCAAAAACAACTCGAATCTTGCCAGGCTTCTGAGAGTGATTAACCCCCTGATGAGGGATATACCAGACAGGCTGACTGTTAATTTCTCCTTCAGGAACCTTTTCTGCATCACCACGAGCAATGACGTCACTCATAAAGGCCCTATAGTCTTTCCAGTATTTGTCATCTTTCCTGAAGCGTCTCTTCAAGCATCGGAGGTGGTGTTCAGCACAATTGATGTCATTTGGCAGGACTGGCCTTTCCTTTCTAAAGGGCAGCGGCATCTCAAAATGGCCATCATTCCTTTGCTTGATGCCTTGTTTCAGTTTGGCTAAGAAACGAAGGTCTTCTTGAGACATTGCTACATCTTCACCCTTCCTTTCTATAAAATCAGACTCAAAGATCTTCAACATGTCAGCTGGAGTAAGCATCTCCTTCACTTTAGTTCTATATACAAAGTGGACTTCAGATTTCAGTGGCTGAGGTGATTGAGTGGCTGAAAGAACTTCTCTTGAGATGATTCGATGGCTTATTCCAATTTCATCTGCAAACTCATCGTCAAGGTTGCTGTAGCCAATAATGCTCCACCCCAACACAGACTTCTGGGAAAATGGTTGACCTTCCTTGCCACTGACCACATTTCTGGGAAGCAGGACCTGGGGGCAGTTATAAACGATGAGCAATCCCACTTCACAATTAAGTTCGGGTGCCATCTCATCAGCTAGAAGTTCTAAATGAGGCCATCCCTTTGCAGTCTTACAAGTGGGTATGTCAGATTTATTAGCAGGTATTTATTCTCTAGTGTATGTTACTGTAAGGTTGATTCTTTCTTCAGACCTCAAACCTCTTACTTGCAGTCCATACAACTTACTGCTTGACACAACCCTTGTTCTTGATGTAATTGTGGAGATCTTGAGCCTCACAGGATCTTGCTGTACATGCAACAGATCAGCTATATCCTTAAGAATAAAGGTCGTGTCGCTCTGAGTATCGAGCAAGGCATACACTAAAATCTCTTCCTTTGGGTTAGCTGCTGTCGACACGTACACAGGGAGAATTGAAGATGTATGGGTATTTGTATCCGGTTGAATGACTCTGTTGGATGTTGCTGGCTGTATCTCTAGATGGTCATTGGGGTTCTCACATCTACATTCTGCTGAACCCCGTCTGCTAGCAGATTGCATTTGATGACCTTCAAGTCTTGGTTTTCTCTTTCGATCTTGATGTAGACATGTTGGATTTTTCACAGACACTTCTGGAACTGCAGTGCTTGGAGCTGTGCCCAATCTTAAGACAACCAAAGCCTAATTTTTCTAATTGAACGATCTTTAACTGGCTTTTCTATAAACTTTCTGCATTTGTGCAGTGAATGTCCATGCTTTTTTCAAAACACACACACACGGTTGATCTTCTCACTTGAACATGCCATGAAAGTTTTAGCAGTTGAGTTACGATTTCTGTGAAGCTTGTGATCTGAATCAATCTGTCTAGCGTTTTCTTGTTCTATGGACTTCAATGCTTGGAGTGAGGTAATGGGGTTACAAGTGATTCTGGCTTCTTTATTAAGAAACTGAACAAATGATCTGAAGTCAAGAAAGGTTTTATGTTCATCTTGGAAAACTGTAGCTGTCCCGTTCCAACAGGAACTCAACCAGTCAGGTAACTTGGCTACAATTCTCTGGATTTCAACACAGTCATTTAATGTTTGCAAGCCTTGAACATAAGGCATAGCAGTTGTGACACTGGTTAAAAAATCAGCAAACTCACGTAGATCCGTGCTATCTTTAGAGGAAATCTTATGCCATGATTGTATCTTATCTCTGTATGTCTTGCCAACTATAAAGGGATTTCCAAAGCGGTCATCAAGTATGCTCCACGCAGCGCAGTAGGCTTCCTCTGATCCAACTAGGGAGTAACCTTCTATAGCTCGCTTGGCCACGCCTCCAACATACTTTCGCAGAAAGAAGAGTTTTTCTTGAGCTGGCAAGTTGTTACGGTCAATTAAAGTGTGAAAGGACATCTTCCAATCTGTATACTGCAGTGGATCTCCGAAAAAGACAGCAGCCTCTGGAATTGGAATCCTGTTCGCTGTTATTGCCTCTGCAAGCATTTTCACAAGGTCACTGGTGGCTTCATGTGGAGCAGTTTGAGTGTTTGCTTGAGGTACTGCTGCTTCCATGCTGGGGTCTTTAAAAGGGGCAGGAAAAGATGTACCGTATTTTCCGCACTATAAGGCGCACCGTGTTATAAGGCGCACCTTCAATGAATGACATATTTTAAAACTTTTTCCATACATAAGGCGCACCGCATTATAAGGCGCTACAGTAGAGGCTGTAGTTACGTTATGCAACCATTAGATGGTGCCGCGCTAAAGGGAATGTCAACAAAACAGTCAGATAGGTCAGTCAAACTTTATTAATAGATTACAAACAAGCTTTCCACAACTCCATTCACTCCCAAAATGAATAAACAGCTGCTTTATTATTTTCTCTGAGGTAAAGCATTTTCGTGACATCTTTAACATCTTTGAACAACAGCAAGGCATAACATTTTACTTTTCCTCCATTTAGTCAACACGCAAAAAACCGTCTGATACTGTTATGGTAAATTAAACGTTAGTGCAATCGCAATATAATGACACTCGTAATGTGCAAAAACAATAAGTGCAAAACAATAACAATAAAGCAATAGCATAATAACTGTAAACTGTAAACACACAAAAGAGAAACGTAAAGCTAACTATCAGCTCCTCATCTACGAATCCCTCGCATTCTCCTTCTGCAGTGTTCGAATTGACCATCTCAGTGAATGGGCCATCCAACACGTCCGGCTCCGTCTCATCAAGGTCATCATTAATCGAGTCAGTGTCGCTGTTGTTGTCTGGCAGTTCGGGGACAATTCCCGCCTTCCTGAAAGCTCGGACCACAGTTGAGACTGATATATCAGCCCAGGCATTTACGATCCACTGACAGATGGTGGCGTATGTCGTCCGGCGCTGTCTCCCCGTCTTGGTGAACGTGTGTTCGCCTTCTGTCATCCACTGCTCCCACGCAGTACGCAGTCTGGCTTTGAATGCTCTGTTGACACCGACATCTACCGGCTGGAGTTCTTTTGTCAATCCACCCGGAATGACGGCAAGCACTGAATTAGTTTGCTTCACTTGTTTTTTGACATTATCGGTGATATGTGAGCGCATGGAGTCGTAGATCAATAGGGACGGAGCTGTCTGAAAAAAGCCATCCGGTCTCTTCACATAAATTTCTCTCAACCATTCACTCATCTTTTCTTCATCCATCCATATCTTCGAGTTAGCTTTGATGACTATGCTGGCTGGAAAGTTTTCTTTTGGTAAAGTTTTCCTCTTGAAAATAACCATGGGTGGAAGTTTCTGGCCATTAGCCTGGCAGGCGAGAACGACAGTGAAGGAGGATTTCTCATTCCCTGTGGTGCGTATATTCACTGTACGTGCTCCCGTTTTATCCACTGTGCGGTTCACAGGAATATCGAAGGTGAGTGGAACTTCGTCCATATTAATGATATGCTCTGGCCGGATCTTTTTTTCAGTAATCTTGTTTGTGCAGTATGTGCGGAAAGTGGCCAGCTTTTCCTGGAAGTCAGCTGGCAGTTGCTGTGAAACAGTTGTTCGTGTACGGATGGAGAGATTACATCTTTTCATAAAGCGAAAGCACCACGAAGGGCCACCTCTGAATTCTTTAATGTTAAGTTCCCGCGCCAGCGCTGTTGCCTTCATTCGAATAGTGATTGTACTGACACTTCTACTTGCTGCTCTTTGTTCAACAACCCACTGTTCAAGTGTGTCCTCTAACTGTGGCCATCTCGCTTTATTGCCGCGGAAACTTTGTTTAGTCTTCTTTACTTGGCGCAGCTCATCCTCTTGCTTCCTCCACTTCCGCACCATCGATTCATTAATGTTATACTCTCTCGCTGCTGCTCTATTTCCGTGTTCTACTGCGTGACTGATCGCCTTGAGTTTAAACTCTGCGTTGTAAGCGTGTCTCTTAATAGGAGCCATTTCAGGGTCTTTATACAAATGCACAAATGAGAGTGAATCGTTGTTTAATATTTCCCAGGATGCACAGCGCACTTTTTCTTCTTCTTCTACGGGAAAAATGGAGTCGGTGGCGTAAGTTGCGAGACCTGTCGCGGCTCAATATTGATCCATATATAACGCGCACCGGATTATAATGCGCATAGTCAGCTTTTGGAAAAAAAATCATATTTTAGTTGCGCCTTATAGTGCGGAAAATACGGTAATTGATGGAGCCTTAAGTGGCGAGGATACAGATGAGAGAATAACAGGGCCAGATACGTTGCCTGCATTGACATGGCTGCCCGGTCTACCTTGAGAGGCTAAAGCAGGAAGATCTAATAGGTCTTCCTCAGCATAAACTTGTAGTCTAGCCTGTGCTGCATTATGCCTTTTCAACTCCTCTAGCCGCTCCATCTCTTTTTTCTTTTCCTCCAATTTCCTTTTCCTTGTAGTACCTTCAGCTACAAACAGAGCTCTTTGCCTTGCTCTTTCTTGCGCTTCTCGCTCAGCGGTCACCTTCTTCTCTTCTGCTTCCAGTTCTCGGATCTCCTCTTCAAATTGATGTTGTGATTTCATGATTTTAATCACCTCTTGAGTTGCTGCCACTTCAGCTGCTGCTTGTCGCCTTTTCTGTACAGCAGGGGTCTCCAACCTATTCCACAAAGGGTCGGTGTGGCTGCAGGTTTTTGTTGAAACCAAGCAGCAACATACCAGACTTCAATGAATCAACTGATCTCAGTCTGCAGAGAGTCAATTGGTCAAACTGTGAACTCTTGGTTGGTTGGAACAAAAACCTGCAGCCACACCGGCCCTTTGTGGAATAGGTTGGAGACCCCTGGTGTACAGACTTAAGATAGGCCATACTGGGAGGTTTGGAAGCTGGATAAGATTGCATGGAGACAATGCTAGATTGTGTAGGATCAAACACTGAAGCAGTCTCAGGCCAGGGTATACCTTCTGGATCACCTGCGGCAGTGATAAAACACTGAGCTTTTTCCTTTGCAGTTTTAGTGATGGCATAACATGAATCATTCTTCCTCCTAATTTCAAGATCAGGAACTGAAATAGTTCTGATTGGCTCATAAATGGCAGTTACATCGGCTTGGTGAGCATTAACAGCAGTTACAATCTCATCGACAAACTCTGGGTCCTCTTTGCGTTTCATTGATCTCTTCAATCCATTAATATGATACTTCCACCTTTTGTACATACGTTCAAAGGCCTTTCTTAAGTCATTCAGTATAGCATCTTGCTATTGCTTTCCTTTTTCTGTGAGGACACGTGTACGTTGACTTCTTCGATTGTTTGGTGGAATAGAATCACCAACTGCACCTTCGTGTGTCTGTTGAGTATCTATAAGCTGCTGAGCTTGTCCCAAATCTTCAGCTTGTGTATTCTCATCAACTGGTCCTTTGTCTTCTTGGTCAGGGAGATGTGTATTTTCTTGTGTGTATTGAAATGTGTTTTCACTTAATTCTGACATTTTTAACTTTCTTTGTGTTATAATAATTGTGCATGAAATTAAACTAACTTGCCATTAAAGATGATGTAATATTGCATTTAGCAATATAACATATATTTGCACATTACCCTTAATTATAAACACAGATAAAAATCCATAGGTAAGACTTGCAATAAGATAAATAATTGAAATAATCTATAAACACAAATTAATATTGGACTAAGCTACAATGCAATATCAAAAGAAACTTTAACTGCAGAAAAAAACCATACAATTCAATTGAATCACACTTAATTAAAATTCAATGCAGGTCATGTGCAATAAAAAACAATAAATTCATTCATTCAACATTTCAACACAAATAAATGCTAATGCAATTTAAATTCATACAATCTCAATGTCGATCTTAAAATAGTTCAGTAAATCGGAATGTTCATAATCCTTTAGAACGCACAGGGAGAAGACGATTAAAAGTTCTGATGGCAATTCACAGATGTGCTGCGCAACTTCCAAGACACCGACCTTAGGTGCTTACTTGCTAGCTTTGCCTTACTTGTCCGCTCGTTGCTTCAGTCTCTTAAACGAAATCCCTCCCAGAATGTGTAGACCGCTTCTTGTCGCAGTCTCTTAATGCCGACTTCGCGTGCAGGTGTGGCTGCTCCTCGTTTTCACCGAAGTGTTCTATTGTTCCGTTCACTTAGTCACAATTCCGAGGCTCAGGTTCCAACACTGATGTTTATTTGGCAAACAAAGAAATATACAAACAACGTAGAACTAAACAAAACAAATACACCACAATCAGTCACAAATACATAAAGGCAAACACAACCTAAAGAGTTATTAAAATAATAACCAACAAACATAACATACCGCTTTTGCCGGCTTGTGGACTAAGAGAGGATGTTTCCAGCTTGTGGTTGTTGATTAAAAGACAATAAACTTGTGATTGTCTTTGTGAGCATTAGACCATAATCCTGCAGCGCATCAAAGTGGGAGCTTCACACATGTAGACAAGCTCATTCATAGTTTCCCAAACATTACACAGGAAGTGACAGTGACACATGCATCATGGGAAACGAAGTCTGTCCAATATATTACAATATTAACATTAAAATAAATTACATCAGAGTCTTAATATAATGACCATTAATTTCATAGAAAGTTATTCAATACATAAGTATATAAAATAAAATCCATTTTAATCTTAATTGTACACAGTGTGCAAACTAGTGCAAAATATGCAAGAAATAAGTTCATGAGGGAAGACACTAAACTCCTATGGCTGCGGCTATAATATATACATATATATATATATATATATATATATATATATATATATATATATATATATATATATATATATATATATATATATATATATATATATATATATAATTTAGTTTTTCAGGTTGTAGTGTAATAATGGTCCAAACAGTCAGTGGACGTCCACAAACGTAATAAATATTAATTTGTTTATTTAACCTTTGACCCCTGGTGCACCAGTGGTCACATGTTCCGAATGTTTGATTGATTTTCAAGTTTCTGAAAAATTCAACCATTTGTTCAACACTATGTCAGCTTTCCCTACGTGTTTTTAAGCTCTTTTTTTCTAACATTCTGCAAGTTTTTTTCTGAAACTGACTGTTGAGACTGTGAAACACATAACATATGAATTGAAAAATGAGTAAATGTTACGTTTAAACAAAAGGGTGTGTTAAGTGTGTAATCATCTGACCTTTGACCTCTGCAGCCTGTCCTGATCCACTGTTCAATGAACTGGTGAAGAGTCGCGCTTCCAAAACCATTAAGACTCTGACGGAGATAAACATCGCCTTCTTACCCTACGAGTCTCAGGTAAATGTTACCATGGCAACGGAAACCACAACAACTATAACACCTGACCTGTATCTACATCCATGTGACCTGTAGTCTACATCCATCACCTCCTCCTCCTCCTCTCATTTTCCCTTCTCCATTACCTCCACCTCCTCCTCTCTTTTCCCCTCCTCCATTACCTCCTCCTCTCTTTTCCCCTCCTCCATTACCTCCTCCTCCTCTCTTTTTCCATCTTCCAATCACTTCCATCTCCTCCTCCTCTCTTTCCCTCCTCCACCACCTCCACCTCCTCCTCTCCTTTTTCCTCCTCCATCACCTCCTCCTCTCTTTTCCCGCCTCCATCACCTCCACCTCCTTCTCTCTTTTCACTCCTCCATCACCTCCTCCTCCTCTCTTTTCCCTCATCCATCACCTCCTCTCTCTTTTTCCCTCCTCCATCACCTCCTCCTGTCTTTTCCCTCCTCCATCACCTCCTCCATTACCTCCTCCTCTCTCTTCCCCTCCTCCATCACCTCCTCCTCCTCTCTTTTCCCTCCTCCATCACGTCCTCCTCCTCCTCTATTTCCCTCCTCCATCACCTCCAGCTCCTCCTCTCTTTTTCCCTCCTCCATCACCTCCACCTCCTCATGCTCTCTTTTCCCTCCTCCATTCCCTCCTCTCTTTTTCCCTCCTCCATCACCTCCACCTCCTCTTCTTCTCTTTTCCCTACTCCATCACCTCCACCTCCTCCTCCTCTCTTTTTCCCTCCTCCATCACCTCCACCTGCTCTCTTTTCCCTCCTCCATCACCTCCACCTGCTGTCTTTTTCCCTCCTCCATCACCTCCTCCTCATCCTCCTCTCTTGTTCCCTCCTCCATTATCTCCACCTCCTCCTCCTCCTCCTCTCTTTTTCCCTCCTCCACCACCTCAACCTCCTCCTCCTCTCTTTTTCCCTCTTCCATCACCTCCACCTCCTCCTCTCCTTTTCCCTCCTCCATCACCTCCACCTCATCTTCCTCTCTTTCCCCCTCCATCACCTCCACCTCCTCCTCTCTTTTTCCTCCTCCCTCACCTCGCCCTCCCCTCTTTTTCCCTCCTCCATCACATCCACCTCCTCTCTGTTTCCCCCCTCCATCACCTCCTCTTCCTCTCTTTTTTTTCCCATAATGCCTTTCACTCCCCCTTCCACTCCTATTACTTCAGACTCAGTTGTTTCAGCTGGAGGCCAAAAACAGGCCCCGCCCTCACACTCTTTCTGTCATCACATTGGATAACCCAGCATCCGTACGGCCAACACTAGCCAATGAGAGAAAGGGCAAAAGGGGGAGGGGCCTTCTAGAGAGCAAGAGGGTGGTCATGTGACTGTGGACAGATGGAGTGGGAGGAGGGGGGGTGAAACAGGAGAGGAAAAGAGAGGAGGAGGAGGGGAAAAAAGACCAAGAGGCGGAGGAGGTGGAGGTGGCAGAGGAGAGGAAAAGAGAGGAGGAGGAGGAGCAGAGTAAAAGAGGAGAGGAGGTGGAAGAGGTGGCAGAGGAGAGGAAAAGAGAGAAGGAGGAGAGGAAACATCAAGAGGAGGAGGAGAGGAAAAGAGAAGAGGGGGCGGATGAGGTGATGGAGGAGAGGAAAAGAGAGGAGGAGGAGGGGAAAAAAGACCAAGAGGCGGAGGAGGTGGAGGTGGCAGAGGAGAGGAAAAGAGAGAAGGAGGAGAGGAAATGTAAGGAGGAGGAGGTGACGGAGGAGAGAAAAGACAGAAGGAGGAGGAGGAGGTGGTGATGGAGCAGGGAAAAGAGAGAAGGAGGAGGAGGAGGTGGTGATGGAGCAGGGAAAAGACAGAAGGAGGAGGAGGACAAGAAGGAAGAGGAGGAGGAGGGAAAAGAGAGAAGGAGGAGGAGGAGGTGGTGATGGAGCAAAGAAAAGACAGAAGGAGGAGGAGGAGGTGGTGATGGAGCAGGGAAAAGACAGAAGGAGGAGGAGGAGGTGGTGATGGAGCAGGGAAAAGACAGAAGGAGGAGGACGAGGTGACGGGTTGTCATAGAAACTTGATATCGGCACAAATAGGGGTGAGATTAGTACTAATACTAGTTATTGAATTTGATCACTTTTGTTCATTTTATGAATTGGTGTTATCACATACGACCAATAATTTTTCAGATCTCTGGAGGTCAAAGGTGACATGTGTTCAAATTAACTAGTGTAACAGTGTTTGTGTCAAACATAGACATATCACACTAGAACTTAATCAATACTGGATATATTATAATAATATTACACACACTGACACATATATATATACATATAATGAAATTATCAATATTGCAAAAGGTCAAAGGTCAAGGTCACATTTAGCAGAAAAGTCAAAATCATATGATTGGCTCTAAGTCAAGAACAGGTTTTCATCGAAACTGGAGATTGACATAAAAATAGGGGCGGGGTTAAACATTGTATAAACAGTAGTTTGTGTTTGTTGTTGCAGGTGTACTCTCTGGATAACCCTGACGCCTTCCACAGTTTCTACAGCCCTCATAAAACTCAACTGAAGAACCCTGTGATGGAACGACTGGCAGAACAACTGGCTACGCTGTGTGCTACACTGAAGGAGTACCCTGCAGTTAGATACAGAGGGTGAGTGAGTACCCTGCAGTTACATACAGAGGGTGAGTGAGTACCCTGCAGTTAGATACAGAGGGTGAGTGAGTACCCTGCAGTTAGATACAGAGGGTGAGTGAGTCTAGTTTCCCACAATGTAACTTTTGTCTAGATTTCCCTGAAACTGGTCGACCAATCACAGTGAAGTATAGACTCAGAGGGCGGGCCTAACAAAGTGACGCTGTGACAATTGGTAGAGAAACAAGTGTAAACAACCATAGAAGAAGAACAACAACAGGTGTAGATTTCCTTTTATCACAGATGAGTGAAGAATGTGAGAAAACGTCAACAATCTTTAAATTCTTTTTACAGAAGTGACAACAGTCGTTCAGCTCCATAATCCACCATTTTGTTTAGTCATTCCTAACTTTCTCCAGACTCCTCCGTCAACTTTCAGGCGCTCTAACTACGTCATCCTAAAGATTACACTGATTGGTTGTAGTACCGTCCTATTACATACAGAGGATTTGAAAGACAACCTTTTAGCCCCGCCTCCTCTGACTATGAAGCACCACTAGACCCATATATGGAATGAATAGGGATAGCACTGCTAGGCTAGGCTAGGCTAGGCTAGGCTACTGGACCAATTTCCATCTTCACAAATATTTTATCTGCTAATTCAATTTAATTTAATTTTATTCATAAAGTTGCAAATCACAACAAAGTTGTCTCACAGCGTTTTACAGAAACAGTCGACTACGGAAATATAATGGAAACTTTCTTCTGAAAATATGAGACTATGACCTTTGACCTTTCAAGATCAAAGGTCATGGTGCCATTGTGGAGCCGACATTTCAACAATAGTAACTAAGTACTTAATTAGCAGTTATCTATGGTTTATTTATTTATGTCCAAGTCCAGGTTAGGATGAAAAAACACAAATGTATTTATTTACAAGTGTCTCTGAATAATCCACAAAAAAGGTTTTGAAAAGCAACACAGGACGGAATACGATAAAAAAACCTTTCTTCTCCACTGCTAACACGGCATTGACCTGAATAATGTGATGTTCCTGTGAGCGCAGCTGCAGGCTCTTAAAGCTACAGTAGCAACAAACACAACGTCAATAGTATGTTCCAGTCCAAAGGATAATCAAATAACCATATTCAGTTAGTGTTACTGTCAAATCACTTTTAAAACAATGTAAACTGAAGATTCTAAAGTTACAGCACAGTTTAAATGGACTGGAATAAACCACTAACTTATTTTTGCCAATCATGCCCGGCCCCTAATTGTTCTCTAACTTTAGAAACAATTACAAACTAGACTAATATCTGATGACAGATCCTGGTCTGGCTTTGGTCCACCCTGGTGTGGTTCTGCTCAGTAAACCACCGTTCACATTCTGCCGTCTACCCACAAATGGTGGACGGACCAATCAGGATCAGTGGGCGTGACTTTAACATTCATGACGTGAGGAAGACTCTCCACACAGTAGCTTTGGAAAACATCAGCGAGGATGGAGGCGACTGAACTGGCTACGGTTCCGTCGTTTCAACAGTGTTGTGTAAACGAGTTTAGAAAGAATTCACTGGTGTTAAGGATGTTAAGACTCTTCTACCAACCAGGTATGGTAAGAGCTTCTACTTCTAACATGCATCCTTACATCTGGAGGTCAGGTTAGAAAGCTCCAGACATGGATGTAAAGTCAGTCTGAACTGGAGTCCACGCATAAAGGTCTCAGGTTTAAGGTTTATGTACATTAATCAGATGGTCTTTCAGTTTCACCCACAGACACCAGAATAATGGCCCTTTCCAAAACAAACCATTTGACAATGTCCCCTTGGGTGTCCCCACCCCGAACACATGGGTTGGACTTTGCAACATCATCCGAACAAAGTTTTAATTGCGTCACTAGCCAGTGACAAAGCTGCCAACCCTAGCCCCACCCCCTTTTACCTGACCCATGAGAAAGTTCAAAATGAAGGTCTGTGTTTTGACAGTTTTGTGTCAGCTCTACTGTGCACCTGTCCCAGAACCCAAACATTGCAGGTTCCCACCTATGGTTCCCATCACTTACTTTTGGACGAAGACTGAGACAACTGAGAGATAGGACCCTAACAATAATAACCCCGTGACCTTTACCCCATATAAGGAACATTAACCCTGTGACCTTTACCCCATATAAGGAACATTAATCGTACTAATGAAATACTATCCGCACTCAGAGAGCACAGACCTCCGTGAAGTAGCGCAAGTCTGTAAAGGTCACACGTTTACCAAATATACCATTGACCTTTAAGGTAAAGGTCACACATTTACCAAATATACCATTGGCTTAACGTCATACGACGTCTTTACGTGACGTCATGGAGCCAATGGGTGTTATCTCATCTGAAGTCAGAAGGTCAAACGAAGTGAAGGAAAAAAACACCTGATACTATCTGGTCTAGATTCTGAGATATCACCACTGATGTGTTTGAACTGTTGATCTTCACTGGCACCTTGACCTTTGACCTTTGACTATAACTGTAATGTTTTCTTCCTTGATACATAATAATAATAATAATAATAATAATAATAATAATAATAAGTATAATAATAATAATTATTATTATTATACTGCTAACAGCTGTGCGCCTTATCAAACTTCTTTCATCAGTTGTTGGGCATCTTTTGTCATTAGCGTTAGCATCAGGTTTGCTTTTTGACATTTTTTCCTGGTCTTTGTGTGCATAGGGAGTACAAGGACAACGCTACCCTGGCCCAGCTGGTCCAGGACAAACTGGACGCCTACAAGGCTGATGACCCCACCATGGGAGAGGTTCGTCCCCACTAGTTGTTTGACTATATTTGGACGTTCAGACACTCAATAGTTACCATGGAAACCATGGAAACACCTTCATCTTCTACAACATGGAGTTCAATCAATGACACTGCAGTTATATATGAATATATGTCTAAATATGGACACATGTTTTATTTTGTAGGGTCCAGATAAGGGTGGTGATAGTTTATATATTTAATTTTGTAGGGTCTAGATAAGGCTGGTGATAGTTTATATATTTTATTTTGTAGGGTCCAGATAAGGCTGGTGATAGTTTATATATTTTATTTTGTAGGGTCCAGACAAGGCTGGTTATAAATTATATCAGAGACCGCGGAACATGTTTGAACAAGGGGGGGCCACAGTCGCAGGGGGGGGGTCATGATGCGTAGCCGAGGCTATAGACTACACTACAAGAATACACGGACACACAGGTAATGCCACCAGTCATGTCAGCCAGCACAGAACTGCGCAGAATAAAATGCACATGCAAGTTTTTGGAGCTCGGTCAGAGCTATGCTTTCATCACCGGGGTAACCTAGGATCAGAGGAAGGTAGAATTAGAAACTGTATCGTCTCCACATGAGAACCCGCTGTAGACATAACGACTGGCTCCGTCTGTTGGGTTATTTCTCCCATAGCATGACTGTCTGATGCGCGGGCAGGGACTGGTTTGGCCAGGGGCTGAACGGAGAGACCCAACTGCTGTACCAGACCTTCATCGATTAGACTAGAATCGGCCCCGGAATCAATGAAGGCAGCTAGGGTCATATACTCTCCTTTAATCAGGAGCTGAACATGGGACAGCGGTCTGGACACTGAGGGATTTGAAATGGTGCAGCTTAGCATAAACCCCCGGTCTAACGCTGAGCCCTCCCTTTTACCGGACACCCCGCGAGGAAATGGCCCCCCTGCCCGCAGTACAGACACAGATTCTCCCTACGACGCCTCTCTCGCTCGGCCGGTGTCAACCTGGAGCGGCCCACCTACATCGGCTCCTCACCGCCACCAGGGTTAGATTCTCCTGCCAGATGGACTGGAAGGGCTGCATCCGTGGATCCAGTGCCGGCGAGAGCGCGGAGAGGAGGCGATGGAGTGCCCTCATTCCTCCAGGCCCGAAGTCGGTGATCCAAACTGGTAGTCAGGCGGATTAAACCATCTAAATCAGAGGGGAGATCAAATGAGACCAGCTGAAAGTAAATTCTTGGTGATAACCCAGCTAAATACACCTCACACTGCGCCGCCATATTCCATGAACTGTTTCGAGCCCTGGTTTGAAAGTCTATGGCGTAGTCCAAGACTGTCCGATGACCCTGCTGTATGTTTAACAGGCCTCCCGTAACGTCCAGTCCCTCCGTAATGAGTCAGACGACCTTCTGGAGTTCCTGCGAAAATGCCTCGAAGGATGTGCACGCCTCCGTCTGCCGTTCCCATTCAGCGGTGCCCATAGTCTGGCTCGACCTGTGAGATGATTTATGGCATAAGCCACTTTAGCTGCTTCAGAGGAGAATGTGTGCGGCTGTAATGAAAACAGTATGGAAGAGTTAGTCAGAAAAGGATTACAATTAACAGAGTCTCCGCCATACCGTTCGGGCTCCCCAACCTGAGGTTCCAATACTGTCCGAGTGCAGTGACGGTGCTGGTTCTGAGACCGCAGGAACCGCGGCCGTAGCGGGGTTCGGGGCCTGGGTCAGAAGTCCCGCCAACTGCTGCACCTGAGCAGAGATGGCTGTTACGAGCTGTTCAACCCGGTGAAGCCGAGCACCCGTCACCAGCTGATCTGCTGGGTCCATGTTATGGCCAGATCGTGATGTAACGAACCGGAATCGGACCCAAATGCAGACAGCAGACAGGGTAAAGTTCAAACAGGGTTTTAATAATATAGATAGAAACAGAGTCCACAGGAATAGGCACAGGGGTCAAAAACAGAGCACAGACAAAAACAGGAAGTAATAACTGGAAGGTCTTAACACAAAAACCATCTGGCAAAGAACAGCCAAACAGGGCAGGGTTATATACAGCCACCTGATTACCCACAGGTGTGGGATGTCAGGTGGCTGTAATGACAATCAGGGCAAAGGTGAAAGACAGAGACACAGAGAAACTAGAGCAGAGACAGAGAAGAAACAGGGAAGAGAGAAAAACAACACAGAAAAGAGACAGAGTAGAGAGAAAGGACAGAGCAACACAACATACAGACATGACACAAAACCATTGACTTACCCTTAAAAAGACCTGCCTGCACCTGTCGTTGGCCTGCACCTGTCGTTGGCCTGCACCTGTCGTTGGCCTGCACCTGTCGTTGGCCTTTCCTATTACTTCCATGTCAGTTCCCTGCAGAATGTCATTGTGGATGTGGCAGGACGTCACATCATTTAGTCGTGTCTGACTCATCGTGGATCGTGAGTATGTTTTCAGTCACCGAAGAGCGGAAAACGACCGCTCTGATGCTACCAACAGTAAATCCAAAATGACTTCCTCGGCGGGATTTTTAGCCCTGCGCTGTTACATTTTGCAACTTTCAAGCATGACATATGTTACGTCAAAATATTTCTTTAGGAAACACTCGATCGATGACATTATAATATCATGGGTTGGGTTTTAGTTTGATTTTGTTGACATTTTTTGAGATGAAAAAAACTAAAAAAGTTGGCCCGGGTGCCCCCCCGCTTCCGCAGTCTATGGATTATATATTTTATTTTGTAGGGTCCAGATAAGGCTGGTTATAGTTTATACATTTTATTTTGTAGGGTCCAGATAAGGCTGGTTATAGTTTATACATTTTATTTTGTAGGGTCCAGATAAGGCTCGTTCTCAGCTGATCATCCTGGACCGGGCGTTCGACCCAGTTTCTCCCGTCCTCCATGAGCTGACGTTCCAGGCGATGGGTTATGACCTCCTACCCATCGAAAACGACGTCTACAAGTAACAAAAAAAAGCTAACTTCACTGAGTACCACAGACAAGCTAACACACACATATATATATATATATATATATATATATATATATATATATGTGTGTGTGTGTGTGTTTGTATGTGTGTGTAGTTTTTCTAATTTTGATTTTAATTTATATATTTATTTCTTTTTCTTTTCAGATATGAGACCAGTGGAATCGGAGACTCCCGTGAGAAGGAAGTTCTTCTCCATGAAGATGACGACCTGTGGGTCAGTCTGCGACACAAACACATCGCTGAAGTTTCCCAGTGAGTAAAGTACTTCATTACTGTACTTAATAGATATTTTTTAGTTATATATACTTTACTTGAGTATTTATTTTTCTAGCAACTTTTGATTTTTACTCTTTACATTTATATAAATATCTGTACTTTATATTCTATATTATAATTATGACTTTTTACAAAATGTTGCCATTTTATCTCATAATTTCATCTGTTCTTCTCATAAGACACTTATTTTAATGACACTTATTTTAATGACTTATTTTAAAGACACTTATTTTAAAGACACTTATTTTAATGACACTTATTTTAATGACACTTATTTTAATGACACTTATTTTAAAGACACTTATTTTAATGACACTTATTTTAATGACACTTATTTTAATGACACTTATTTTAAAGACACTTATTTTAATGACACTTATTTTAATGACTTATTTTAAAGACACTTATTTTAATGACACTTATTTTAATGACACTTATTTTAATGACACTTATTTTAAAGACACTTATTTTAATGACACTTATTTTAATGACACTTATTTTAAAGACACTTATTTTAATGACACTTATTTTAATGACTTATTTTAAAGACACTTATTTTAATGACACTTATTTTAATGACACTTATTTTAATGACACTTATTTTAAAGACACTTATTTTAATGACACTTATTTTAATGACACTTATTTTAATGACACTTATTTTAAAGACACTTATTTTAATGACACTTATTTTAATGACACTTATTTTAATGACACTTATTTTAATGACTTATTTTAAAGACACTTATTTTAAAGACACTTATTTTAATGACACTTATTTTAATGACACTTATTTTAATGACACTTATTTTAAAGACACTTATTTTAATGACACTTATTTTAATGACACTTATTTTAATGACACTTATTTTAAAGACACTTATTTTAATGACACTTATTTTAATGACTTATTTTAAAGACACTTATTTTAATGACACTTATTTTAATGACACTTATTTTAATGACACTTATTTTAAAGACACTTATTTTAATGACACTTATTTTAATGACACTTATTTTAAAGACACTTATTTTAATGACACTTATTTTAATGACTTATTTTAAAGACACTTATTTTAATGACACTTATTTTAATGACACTTATTTTAATGACACTTATTTTAAAGACACTTATTTTAATGACACTTATTTTAATGACACTTATTTTAATGACACTTATTTTAAAGACACTTATTTTAATGACACTTATTTTAATGACTTATTTTAAAGACACTTATTTTAATGACACTTATTTTAATGACACTTATTTTAAAGACACTTATTTTAATGACACTTATTTTAATGACACTTATTTTAATGACACTTATTTTAAAGACACTTATTTTAATGACACTTATTTTAATGACTTATTTTAAAGACACTTATTTTAATGACACTTATTTTAATGACACTTATTTTAATGACACTTATTTTAAAGACACTTATTTTAATGACACTTATTTTAATGACACTTATTTTAAAGACACTTATTTTAATGACACTTATTTTAATGACTTATTTTAAAGACACTTATTTTAATGACACTTATTTTAATGACACTTATTTTAATGACACTTATTTTAAAGACACTTATTTTAATGACACTTATTTTAATGACACTTATTTTAATGACACTTATTTTAAAGACACTTATTTTAATGACACTTATTTTAATGACTTATTTTAAAGACACTTATTTTAATGACACTTATTTTAATGACACTTATTTTAATGACACTTATTTTAAAGACACTTATTTTAATGACACTTATTTTAATGACACTTATTTTAAAGACACTTATTTTAATGACACTTATTTTAATGACACTTATTTTAAAGACACTTATTTTAATGACACTTATTTTAATGACACTTATTTTAATGACACTTATTTTAAAGACACTTATTTTAATGACACTTATTTTAATGACACTTATTTTAATGACACTTATTTTAATGACACTTATTTTAATGACACTTATTTTAATGACACTTATTTTAAAGACACTTATTTTAATGACACTTATTTTAATGACACTTATTTTAATGACACTTATTTTAAAGACACTTATTTTAATGACACTTATTTTAATGACACTTATTTTAATGACACTTATTTTAATGACACTTATTTTAATGACACTTATTTTAAAGACACTTATTTTAATGACACTTATTTTAATGACACCTATTTTAATGACACCTATTTTAATGACACTTATTTTAATGACACTTATTTTAATGACACTTATTTTAAAGACACTTATTTTAATGACACTTATTTTAATGACACCTATTTTAATGACACTTATTTTAATGACACTTATTTTAATGACACTTATTTTAAAGACACTTATTTTAAAGACACTTATTTTAATGACACTTATTTTAATGACTTATTTTAAAGACACTTATTTTAATGACACTTATTTTAATGACACTTATTTTAAAGACACTTATTTTAATGACACTTATTTTAATGACACTTATTTTAATGACACTTATTTTAAAGACACTTATTTTAATGACACTTATTTTAATGACACTTATTTTAAAGACACTTATTTTAATGACACTTATTTTAATGACACTTATTTTAATGACACTTATTTTAAAGACACTTATTTTAATGACACTTATTTTAATGACTTATTTTAAAGACACTTATTTTAATGACACTTATTTTAATGACACTTATTTTAATGACACTTATTTTAAAGACACTTATTTTAATGACACTTATTTTAATGACACTTATTTTAAAGACACTTATTTTAATGACACTTATTTTAATGACACTTATTTTAAAGACACTTATTTTAATGACACTTATTTTAATGACACTTATTTTAATGACACTTATTTTAAAGACACTTATTTTAATGACACTTATTTTAATGACTTATTTTAAAGACACTTATTTTAATGACACTTATTTTAATGACACTTATTTTAATGACACTTATTTTAAAGACACTTATTTTAATGACACTTATTTTAATGACACCTATTTTAATGACACCTATTTTAATGACACTTATTTTAAAGACACTTATTTTAATGACACTTATTTTAATGACACCTATTTTAATGACACTTATTTTAATGACACTTATTTTAAAGACACTTATTTTAATGACACTTATTTTAATGACTTATTTTAAAGACACTTATTTTAATGACACTTATTTTAATGACTTATTTTAAAGACACTTATTTTAAAGACACTTATTTTAATGACACTTATTTTAATGACACTTATTTTAATGACACTTATTTTAAAGACACTTATTTTAATGACACTTATTTTAAAGACACTTATTTTAATGACACTTATTTTAATGACACTTATTTTAAAGACACTTATTTTAATGACACTTATTTTAATGACACTTATTTTAAAGACACTTATTTTAATGACACTTATTTTAAAGACACTTATTTTAATGACACTTATTTTAATGACACTTTTTTTAAAGACACTTATTTTAATGACACTTATTTTAATGACACTTATTTTAATGACACTTATTTTAATGACACTTATTTTAATGACTTATTTTAAAGACACTTATTTTAATGACACTTATTTTAATGACTTATTTTAAAGACACTTATTTTAAAGACACTTATTTTAATGACACTTATTTTAAAGACACTTATTTTAATGACACTTATTTTAATGACACTTATTTTAATGACACTTATTTTAATGACACTTATTTTAAAGACACTTATTTTAATGACATTATTTTAATGACACTTATTTTAATGACACTTATTTTAATGACACTTATTTTAAAGACACTTATTTTAATGACACTTATTTTAATGACACTTATTTTAATGACACTTATTTTAATGACACTTATTTTAATGACACTTATTTTAAAGACACTTATTTTAATGACACTTATTTTAATGACACTTATTTTAATGACACTTATTTTAAAGACACTTATTTTAATGACACTTATTTTAATGACTTATTTTAAAGACACTTATTTTAATGACACTTATTTTAATGACACTTATTTTAATGACACTTATTTTAAAGACACTTATTTTAATGACACTTATTTTAATGACACCTATTTTAATGACACCTATTTTAATGACACTTATTTTAAAGACACTTATTTTAATGACACTTATTTTAATGACACCTATTTTAATGACACTTATTTTAATGACACTTATTTTAAAGACACTTATTTTAATGACACTTATTTTAAAGACACTTATTTTAATGACACTTATTTTAATGACTTATTTTAAAGACACTTATTTTAAAGACACTTATTTTAATGACACTTATTTTAATGACACTTATTTTAATGACACTTATTTTAAAGACACTTATTTTAATGACACTTATTTTAAAGACACTTATTTTAATGACACTTATTTTAATGACACTTATTTTAAAGACACTTATTTTAATGACACTTATTTTAAAGACACTTATTTTAATGACACTTATTTTAATGACACTTATTTTAAAGACACTTATTTTAATGACACTTATTTTAATGACACTTATTTTAATGACACTTATTTTAATGACTTATTTTAAAGACACTTATTTTAATGACACTTATTTTAATGACTTATTTTAAAGACACTTATTTTAAAGACACTTATTTTAATGACACTTATTTTAATGACACTTATTTTAATGACACTTATTTTAATGACACTTATTTTAATGACACTTATTTTAAAGACACTTATTTTAATGACACTTATTTTAATGACACTTATTTTAATGACACTTATTTTAAAGACACTTATTTTAATGACACTTATTTTAAAGACACTTATTTTAATGACACTTATTTTAATGACACTTATTTTAATGACACTTATTTTAAAGACACTTATTTTAATGACACTTATTTTAATGACTTATTTTAAAGACACTTATTTTAATGACACTTATTTTAAAGACACTTATTTTAATGACACTTATTTTAAAGACACTTATTTTAATGACACTTATTTTAATGACTTATTTTAAAGACACTTATTTTAATGACACTTATTTTAATGACACTTATTTTAAAGACACTTATTTTAATGACACTTATTTTAAAGACACTTATTTTAATGACACTTATTTTAATGACTTATTTTAAAGACACTTATTTTAATGACACTTATTTTAATGACACTTATTTTAAAGACACTTATTTTAATGACACTTATTTTAATGACACTTATTTTAATGACACTTATTTTAAAGACACTTATTTTAATGACACTTATTTTAATGACTTATTTTAAAGACACTTATTTTAATGACACTTATTTTAATGACTTATTTTAAAGACACTTATTTTAATGACACTTATTTTAATGACACTTATTTTAATGACACTTATTTTAAAGACACTTATTTTAATGACACTTATTTTAATGACACTTATTTTAATGACTTATTTTAAAGACACTTATTTTAATGACACTTATTTTAATGACTTATTTTAAAGACACTTATTTTAATGACACTTATTTTAAAGACACTTATTTTAATGACACTTATTTTAATGACACTTATTTTAAAGACACTTATTTTAATGACACTTATTTTAATGACACTTATTTTAATGACACTTATTTTAATGACACTTATTTTAATGACACTTATTTTAAAGACACTTATTTTAATGACACTTATTTTAAAGACACTTATTTTAATGACACTTATTTTAATGACACTTATTTTAATGACACTTATTTTAAAGACACTTATTTTAATGACACTTATTTTAATGACACCTATTTTAATGACACCTATTTTAATGACACTTATTTTAAAGACACTTATTTTAATGACACTTATTTTAATGACACCTATTTTAATGACACTTATTTTAATGACACTTATTTTAAAGACACTTATTTTAATGACACTTATTTTAATGACTTATTTTAAAGACACTTATTTTAATGACACTTATTTTAATGACACTTATTTTAAAGACACTTATTTTAATGACACTTATTTTAATGACACTTATTTTAAAGACACTTATTTTAATGACACTTATTTTAAAGACACTTATTTTAATGACACTTATTTTAATGACACTTATTTTAAAGACACTTATTTTAATGACACTTATTTTAATGACACTTATTTTAATGACACTTATTTTAATGACTTATTTTAAAGACACTTATTTTAATGACACTTATTTTAATGACTTATTTTAAAGACACTTATTTTAAAGACACTTATTTTAATGACACTTATTTTAAAGACACTTATTTTAATGACACTTATTTTAATGACACTTATTTTAATGACACTTATTTTAATGACACTTATTTTAAAGACACTTATTTTAATGACACTTATTTTAATGACACTTATTTTAATGACACTTATTTTAAAGACACTTATTTTAATGACACTTATTTTAAAGACACTTATTTTAATGACACTTATTTTAATGACACTTATTTTAATGACACTTATTTTAAAGACACTTATTTTAATGACACTTATTTTAATGACTTATTTTAAAGACACTTATTTTAATGACACTTATTTTAAAGACACTTATTTTAATGACACTTATTTTAAAGACACTTATTTTAATGACACTTATTTTAATGACACTTATTTTAAAGACACTTATTTTAATGACACTTATTTTAATGACTTATTTTAAAGACACTTATTTTAATGACACTTATTTTAATGACACTTATTTTAATGACTTATTTTAAAGACACTTATTTTAATGACACTTATTTTAATGACACTTATTTTAAAGACACTTATTTTAATGACACTTATTTTAATGACACTTATTTTAATGACACTTATTTTAATGACACTTATTTTAAAGACACTTATTTTAATGACACTTATTTTAAAGACACTTATTTTAATGACACTTATTTTAATGACACTTATTTTAATGACTTATTTTAAAGACACTTATTTTAATGACACTTATTTTAATGACTTATTTTAAAGACACTTATTTTAATGACACTTATTTTAAAGAC
Organism: Siphamia tubifer; assembly: GCA_020466265.1. Taxonomy (NCBI): domain Eukaryota; kingdom Metazoa; phylum Chordata; class Actinopteri; order Kurtiformes; family Apogonidae; genus Siphamia; species Siphamia tubifer. The sequence goes on along the minus strand of CM035794.1, from coordinate 2,499,455 downwards.
ACTTATTTTAATGACACTTATTTTAATGACACTTATTTTAAAGACACTTATTTTAATGACACTTATTTTAAAGACACTTATTTTAATGACACTTATTTTAATGACACTTATTTTAATGACACTTATTTTAAAGACACTTATTTTAATGACACTTATTTTAAAGACACTTATTTTAATGACACTTATTTTAATGACACTTATTTTAATGACACTTATTTTAAGACACTTATTTTAATCACACTTATTTTAATGACTTATTTTAAGACACTTATTTTAATGACACTTATTTTAATGACTTATTTTAAAGACACTTATTTTAATGACACTTATTTTAATGACACTTATTTTAAAGACACTTATTTTAAAGACACTTATTTTAATGACACTTATTTTAAAGACACTTATTTTAATGACACTTATTTTAAAGACACTTATTTTAATGACACTTATTTTATTGACACTTATTTTAATGACACTTATTTTAAAGACACTTATTTTAATGACACTTATTTTAAAGACACTTATTTTAATGACACTTATTTTAATGACACTTATTTTAATGACTTATTTTAAAGACACTTATTTTAAAGACACTTATTTTAATGACACTTATTTTAAAGACACTTATTTTAATGACACTTATTTTAAAGACACTTATTTTAATGACACTTATTTTAATGACACTTATTTTAATGACACTTATTTTAATGACTTATTTTAAAGACACTTATTTTAAAGACACTTATTTTAATGACACTTATTTTAAAGACACTTATTTTAATGACACTTATTTTAAAGACACTTATTTTAATGACACTTATTTTAATGACACTTATTTTAATGACACTTATTTTAAAGACACTTATTTTAATGACACTTATTTTAAAGACACTTATTTTAATGACACTTATTTTAATGACACTTATTTTAATGACACTTATTTTAATGACACTTTTTTTAAAGACACTTATTTTAATGACACTTATTTTAATGACACTTATTTTAATGACACTTATTTTAATGACACTTATTTTAATGACTTATTTTAAAGACACTTATTTTAATGACACTTATTTTAATGACTTATTTTAAAGACACTTATTTTAAAGACACTTATTTTAATGACACTTATTTTAAAGACACTTATTTTAATGACACTTATTTTAATGACACTTATTTTAATGACACTTATTTTAATGACACTTATTTTAAAGACACTTATTTTAATGACATTATTTTAATGACACTTATTTTAATGACACTTATTTTAATGACACTTATTTTAAAGACACTTATTTTAATGACACTTATTTTAATGACACTTATTTTAATGACACTTATTTTAATGACACTTATTTTAATGACACTTATTTTAAAGACACTTATTTTAATGACACTTATTTTAATGACACTTATTTTAATGACACTTATTTTAAAGACACTTATTTTAATGACACTTATTTTAATGACTTATTTTAAAGACACTTATTTTAATGACACTTATTTTAATGACACTTATTTTAATGACACTTATTTTAAAGACACTTATTTTAATGACACTTATTTTAATGACACCTATTTTAATGACACCTATTTTAATGACACTTATTTTAAAGACACTTATTTTAATGACACTTATTTTAATGACACCTATTTTAATGACACTTATTTTAATGACACTTATTTTAAAGACACTTATTTTAATGACACTTATTTTAAAGACACTTATTTTAATGACACTTATTTTAATGACTTATTTTAAAGACACTTATTTTAAAGACACTTATTTTAATGACACTTATTTTAATGACACTTATTTTAATGACACTTATTTTAAAGACACTTATTTTAATGACACTTATTTTAAAGACACTTATTTTAATGACACTTATTTTAATGACACTTATTTTAAAGACACTTATTTTAATGACACTTATTTTAAAGACACTTATTTTAATGACACTTATTTTAATGACACTTATTTTAAAGACACTTATTTTAATGACACTTATTTTAATGACACTTATTTTAATGACACTTATTTTAATGACTTATTTTAAAGACACTTATTTTAATGACACTTATTTTAATGACTTATTTTAAAGACACTTATTTTAAAGACACTTATTTTAATGACACTTATTTTAATGACACTTATTTTAATGACACTTATTTTAATGACACTTATTTTAATGACACTTATTTTAAAGACACTTATTTTAATGACACTTATTTTAATGACACTTATTTTAATGACACTTATTTTAAAGACACTTATTTTAATGACACTTATTTTAAAGACACTTATTTTAATGACACTTATTTTAATGACACTTATTTTAATGACACTTATTTTAAAGACACTTATTTTAATGACACTTATTTTAATGACTTATTTTAAAGACACTTATTTTAATGACACTTATTTTAAAGACACTTATTTTAATGACACTTATTTTAAAGACACTTATTTTAATGACACTTATTTTAATGACTTATTTTAAAGACACTTATTTTAATGACACTTATTTTAATGACACTTATTTTAAAGACACTTATTTTAATGACACTTATTTTAAAGACACTTATTTTAATGACACTTATTTTAATGACTTATTTTAAAGACACTTATTTTAATGACACTTATTTTAATGACACTTATTTTAAAGACACTTATTTTAATGACACTTATTTTAATGACACTTATTTTAATGACACTTATTTTAAAGACACTTATTTTAATGACACTTATTTTAATGACTTATTTTAAAGACACTTATTTTAATGACACTTATTTTAATGACTTATTTTAAAGACACTTATTTTAATGACACTTATTTTAATGACACTTATTTTAATGACACTTATTTTAAAGACACTTATTTTAATGACACTTATTTTAATGACACTTATTTTAATGACTTATTTTAAAGACACTTATTTTAATGACACTTATTTTAATGACTTATTTTAAAGACACTTATTTTAATGACACTTATTTTAAAGACACTTATTTTAATGACACTTATTTTAATGACACTTATTTTAAAGACACTTATTTTAATGACACTTATTTTAATGACACTTATTTTAATGACACTTATTTTAATGACACTTATTTTAATGACACTTATTTTAAAGACACTTATTTTAATGACACTTATTTTAAAGACACTTATTTTAATGACACTTATTTTAATGACACTTATTTTAATGACACTTATTTTAAAGACACTTATTTTAATGACACTTATTTTAATGACACCTATTTTAATGACACCTATTTTAATGACACTTATTTTAAAGACACTTATTTTAATGACACTTATTTTAATGACACCTATTTTAATGACACTTATTTTAATGACACTTATTTTAAAGACACTTATTTTAATGACACTTATTTTAATGACTTATTTTAAAGACACTTATTTTAATGACACTTATTTTAATGACACTTATTTTAAAGACACTTATTTTAATGACACTTATTTTAATGACACTTATTTTAAAGACACTTATTTTAATGACACTTATTTTAAAGACACTTATTTTAATGACACTTATTTTAATGACACTTATTTTAAAGACACTTATTTTAATGACACTTATTTTAATGACACTTATTTTAATGACACTTATTTTAATGACTTATTTTAAAGACACTTATTTTAATGACACTTATTTTAATGACTTATTTTAAAGACACTTATTTTAAAGACACTTATTTTAATGACACTTATTTTAAAGACACTTATTTTAATGACACTTATTTTAATGACACTTATTTTAATGACACTTATTTTAATGACACTTATTTTAAAGACACTTATTTTAATGACACTTATTTTAATGACACTTATTTTAATGACACTTATTTTAAAGACACTTATTTTAATGACACTTATTTTAAAGACACTTATTTTAATGACACTTATTTTAATGACACTTATTTTAATGACACTTATTTTAAAGACACTTATTTTAATGACACTTATTTTAATGACTTATTTTAAAGACACTTATTTTAATGACACTTATTTTAAAGACACTTATTTTAATGACACTTATTTTAAAGACACTTATTTTAATGACACTTATTTTAATGACTTATTTTAAAGACACTTATTTTAATGACACTTATTTTAATGACACTTATTTTAAAGACACTTATTTTAATGACACTTATTTTAATGACACTTATTTTAATGACACTTATTTTAATGACACTTATTTTAAAGACACTTATTTTAATGACACTTATTTTAATGACTTATTTTAAAGACACTTATTTTAATGACACTTATTTTAATGACACTTATTTTAATGACTTATTTTAAAGACACTTATTTTAATGACACTTATTTTAATGACACTTATTTTAAAGACACTTATTTTAATGACACTTATTTTAATGACACTTATTTTAATGACACTTATTTTAATGACACTTATTTTAAAGACACTTATTTTAATGACACTTATTTTAATGACTTATTTTAAAGACACTTATTTTAAAGACACTTATTTTAATGACACTTATTTTAATGACTTATTTTAATGACACTTATTTTAAAGACACTTATTTTAATGACACTTATTTTAATGACACTTATTTTAATGACTTATTTTAAAGACACTTATTTTAATGACACTTATTTTAATGACTTATTTTAAAGACACTTATTTTAATGACACTTATTTTAAAGACACTTATTTTAATGACACTTATTTTAATGACACTTATTTTAAAGACACTTATTTTAATGACACTTATTTTAAAGACACTTATTTTAATGACACTTATTTTAATGACACTTATTTTAATGACACTTATTTTAAAGACACTTATTTTAATGACACTTATTTTAAAGACACTTATTTTAATGACACTTATTTTAATGACACTTATTTTAATGACACTTATTTTAAGACACTTATTTTAATCACACTTATTTTAATGACTTATTTTAAGACACTTATTTTAATGACACTTATTTTAATGACTTATTTTAAAGACACTTATTTTAATGACACTTATTTTAATGACACTTATTTTAAAGACACTTATTTTAAAGACACTTATTTTAATGACACTTATTTTAAAGACACTTATTTTAATGACACTTATTTTAAAGACACTTATTTTAATGACACTTATTTTATTGACACTTATTTTAATGACACTTATTTTAAAGACACTTATTTTAATGACACTTATTTTAAAGACACTTATTTTAATGACACTTATTTTAATGACACTTATTTTAATGACTTATTTTAAAGACACTTATTTTAAAGACACTTATTTTAATGACACTTATTTTAAAGACACTTATTTTAATGACACTTATTTTAAAGACACTTATTTTAATGACACTTATTTTAATGACACTTATTTTAATGACACTTATTTTAATGACTTATTTTAAAGACACTTATTTTAAAGACACTTATTTTAATGACACTTATTTTAAAGACACTTATTTTAATGACACTTATTTTAAAGACACTTATTTTAATGACACTTATTTTAATGACACTTATTTTAATGACACTTATTTTAAAGACACTTATTTTAATGACACTTATTTTAAAGACACTTATTTTAATGACACTTATTTTAATGACACTTATTTTAATGACACTTATTTTAATGACACTTATTTTAAAGACACTTATTTTAATGACACTTATTTTAAAGACACTTATTTTAATGACACTTATTTTAATGACACTTATTTTAATGACACTTATTTTAATGACACTTATTTTAAAGACACTTATTTTAATGACACTTATTTTAATGACACTTATTTTAATGACACTTATTTTAATGACTTATTTTAATGACACTTATTTTAAAGACACTTATTTTAATGACACTTATTTTAAAGACACTTATTTTAATGACACTTATTTTAATGACACTTATTTTAATGACACTTATTTTAATGACACTTATTTTAATGACTTATTTTAAAGACACTTATTTTAAAGACACTTATTTTAATGACACTTATTTTAAAGACACTTATTTTAATGACACTTATTTTAAAGACACTTATTTTAATGACACTTATTTTAATGACACTTATTTTAATGACACTTATTTTAAAGACACTTATTTTAATGACACTTATTTTAATGACACTTATTTTAATGACACTTATTTTAAAGACACTTATTTTAATGACACTTATTTTAATGACACTTATTTTAAAGACACTTATTTTAATGACACTTATTTTAATGACACTTATTTTAATGACACTTATTTTAATGACACTTATTTTAATGACATTATTTTAAAGACACTTATTTTAATGACATTATTTTAATTACACTTATTTTAATGACACTTATTTTAATGACACTTATTTTAAAGACACTTATTTTAATGACACTTATTTTAATGACACTTATTTTAATGACACTTATTTTAATGACACTTATTTTAATGACACTTATTTTAATGACACTTATTTTAATGACACTTATTTTAATGACATTATTTTAAAGACACTTATTTTAATGACATTATTTTAATGACACTTATTTTAAAGACACTTATTTTAATGACATTATTTTAATGACACTTATTTTAATGACACTTATTTTAAAGACACTTATTTTAATGACACTTATTTTAAAGACACTTATTTTAATGACACTTATTTTAATGACACTTATTTTAATGACACTTATTTTAATGACTTATTTTAAAGACACTTATTTTAAAGACACTTATTTTAATGACACTTATTTTAAAGACACTTATTTTAATGACACTTATTTTAAAGACACTTATTTTAATGACACTTATTTTAATGACACTTATTTTAATGACACTTATTTTAAAGACACTTATTTTAATGACACTTATTTTAATGACACTTATTTTAATGACACTTATTTTAAAGACACTTATTTTAATGACACTTATTTTAATGACACTTATTTTAATGACACTTATTTTAAAGACACTTATTTTAATGACACTTATTTTAATGACACTTATTTTAATGACACTTATTTTAATGACACTTATTTTAATGACATTATTTTAAAGACACTTATTTTAATGACATTATTTTAATGACACTTATTTTAATGACACTTATTTTAATGACACTTATTTTAAAGACACTTATTTTAATGACATTATTTTAATGACATTATTTTAATGACACTTATTTTAATGACACTTATTTTAATGACACTTATTTTAAAGACACTTATTTTAATGACACTTATTTTAATGACACTTATTTTAATGACACTTATTTTAAAGACACTTATTTTAATGACATTATTTTAATGACACTTATTTTAATGACACTTATTTTAAAGACACTTATTTTAATGACACTTATTTTAATGACACTTATTTTAATGACACTTATTTTAAAGACACTTATTTTAATGACACTTATTTTAAAGACACTTATTTTAATGACACTTATTTTAATGACACTTATTTTAATGACACTTATTTTAAAGACACTTATTTTAATGACACTTATTTTAATGACTTATTTTAAAGACACTTATTTTAATGACACTTATTTTAAAGACACTTATTTTAATGACACTTATTTTAAAGACACTTATTTTAATGACACTTATTTTAATGACTTATTTTAAAGACACTTATTTTAATGACACTTATTTTAATGACACTTATTTTAAAGACACTTATTTTAATGACACTTATTTTAATGACACTTATTTTAAAGACACTTATTTTAATGACACTTATTTTAATGACACTTATTTTAATGACACTTATTTTAATGACACTTATTTTAAAGACACTTATTTTAATGACACTTATTTTAATGACTTATTTTAAAGACACTTATTTTAATGACACTTATTTTAATGACTTATTTTAAAGACACTTATTTTAATGACACTTATTTTAATGACACTTATTTTAATGACTTATTTTAAAGACACTTATTTTAATGACACTTATTTTAATGACACTTATTTTAATGACACTTATTTTAATGACACTTATTTTAATGACACTTATTTTAATGACACTTATTTTAATGACACTTATTTTAATGACACTTATTTTAAAGACACTTATTTTAATGACACTTATTTTAATGACACTTATTTTAATGACACTTATTTTAATGACACTTATTTTAATGACACTTATTTTAAGACACTTATTTTAATCACACTTATTTTAATGACTTATTTTAAGACACTTATTTTAATGACACTTATTTTAATGACTTATTTTAATGACACTTATTTTAATGACACTTATTTTAATGACACTTATTTTAAAGACACTTATTTTAAAGACACTTATTTTAATGACACTTATTTTAAAGACACTTATTTTAATGACACTTATTTTAAAGACACTTATTTTAATGACACTTATTTTAATGACACTTATTTTATTGACACTTATTTTAATGACACTTATTTTAAAGACACTTATTTTAATGACACTTATTTTAAAGACACTTATTTTAATGACACTTATTTTAATGACACTTATTTTAATGACTTATTTTAAAGACACTTATTTTAAAGACACTTATTTTAATGACACTTATTTTAAAGACACTTATTTTAATGACACTTATTTTAATGACTTATTTTAAAGACACTTATTTTAATGACACTTATTTTAATGACACTTATTTTAATGACACTTATTTTAAAGACACTTATTTTAATGACACTTATTTTAATGACTTATTTTAAAGACACTTATTTTAATGACACTTATTTTAATGACTTATTTTAAAGACACTTATTTTAATGACACTTATTTTAATGACACTTATTTTAATGACTTATTTTAAAGACACTTATTTTAATGACACTTATTTTAATGACACTTATTTTAATGACACTTATTTTAATGACACTTATTTTAATGACACTTATTTTAATGACACTTATTTTAATGACACTTATTTTAATGACACTTATTTTAAAGACACTTATTTTAATGACACTTATTTTAATGACACTTATTTTAATGACACTTATTTTAATGACACTTATTTTAATGACACTTATTTTAAGACACTTATTTTAATCACACTTATTTTAATGACTTATTTTAAGACACTTATTTTAATGACACTTATTTTAATGACTTATTTTAATGACACTTATTTTAATGACACTTATTTTAATGACACTTATTTTAAAGACACTTATTTTAAAGACACTTATTTTAATGACACTTATTTTAAAGACACTTATTTTAATGACACTTATTTTAAAGACACTTATTTTAATGACACTTATTTTAATGACACTTATTTTATTGACACTTATTTTAATGACACTTATTTTAAAGACACTTATTTTAATGACACTTATTTTAAAGACACTTATTTTAATGACACTTATTTTAATGACACTTATTTTAATGACTTATTTTAAAGACACTTATTTTAAAGACACTTATTTTAATGACACTTATTTTAAAGACACTTATTTTAATGACACTTATTTTAAAGACACTTATTTTAATGACACTTATTTTAATGACACTTATTTTAAAGACACTTATTTTAATGACACTTATTTTAATGACACTTATTTTAATGACACTTATTTTAATGACTTATTTTAAAGACACTTATTTTAAAGACACTTATTTTAATGACACTTATTTTAAAGACACTTATTTTAATGACACTTATTTTAAAGACACTTATTTTAATGACACTTATTTTAATGACACTTATTTTAATGACACTTATTTTAAAGACACTTATTTTAATGACACTTATTTTAATGACACTTATTTTAATGACACTTATTTTAATGACACTTATTTTAATGACACTTATTTTAATGACACTTATTTTAATGACACTTATTTTAAAGACACTTATTTTAATGACACTTATTTTAAAGACACTTATTTTAATGACACTTATTTTAATGACACTTATTTTAATGACTTATTTTAAAGACACTTATTTTAAAGACACTTATTTTAATGACACTTATTTTAAAGACACTTATTTTAATGACACTTATTTTAATGACACTTATTTTAATGACACTTATTTTAATGACACTTATTTTAAAGACACTTATTTTAATGACACTTATTTTAAAGACACTTATTTTAATGACACTTATTTTAATGACACTTATTTTAATGACACTTATTTTAAAGACACTTATTTTAATGACACTTATTTTAATGACACTTATTTTAATGACACTTATTTTAATGACACTTATTTTAATGACACTTATTTTAATGACATTATTTTAAAGACACTTATTTTAATGACATTATTTTAATGACACTTATTTTAATGACACTTATTTTAATGACATTATTTTAAAGACACTTATTTTAATGACATTATTTTAATGACACTTATTTTAATGACACTTATTTTAATGACACTTATTTTAAAGACACTTATTTTAATGACAATATTTTAATGACATTATTTTAATGACACTTATTTTAATGACACTTATTTTAATGACACTTATTTTAAAGACACTTATTTTAATGACACTTATTTTAATGACACTTATTTTAAAGACACTTATTTTAATGACACTTATTTTAATGACACTTATTTTAATGACACTTATTTTAATGACACTTATTTTAATGACACTTTGACACTATTTCTTCTAATGCTCTATTTTTTTATACCTCATTTATTTACTAGAATGTTTCAAGCAATCTGGCCAAACAATTTTCAACAGGATTAATAAAGTTTTAACTTATCTTATGTCTTTTAAGAGCTTTATTTTTGTAAACTTTTGAAACTTTTGCTGGTTAACTAAGTATTTCATCCATGGTTAAAAAAATAAAACTAAAAAAATGCAGTTTTACTTTTTACTTTATTACCATTGAAACGTTGTACTTTTTGACTTTTACTTGAAGGAGTTGAATCAGTACTTCTACTTTCACCAAAGTATTTTTCACACCAGTAGCTATACTTGTATTTAAGTACAGAATGTAAGTGGTTTTATCACCTCTAACTTCCTGTTTGTGATTGTGTTCAGGGAAGTGACGCGTCAGCTGAAGGATTTTTCTTCTAGTAAGAGGATGAACACTGGAGAGAAGGTAAAGACACACTTTAGATAGGAAATTAAAAAAAAAAAACAACTAACCACCACATTTTAAGACAAAATAACTGTATATCTACTTAAAATAACTGTATATCTACTTAAAATAACTGTATATCTACTTAAAATAACTGTATATACACTTAAAATAACTGTATATCTACTTAAAATAACTGTATATCTACTTAAAATAACTGTATATCTACTTAAAATAACTGTATATACACTTAAAATAACTGTATATCTACTTAAAATAACTGTATATCTACTTAAAATAACTGTATATCTACTTAAAATAACTGTATATCTACTTAAAATAACTGTATATCTACTTAAAATAACTGTATATCTACTTAAAATAACTGTATATACACTTAAAATAACTGTATATCTACTTAAAATAACTGTATATCTACTTAAAATAACTGTATATCTACTTAAAATAACTGTATATCTACTTAAAATAACTGTATATCTACTTAAAATAACTGTATATACACTTAAAATAACTGTATATCTACTTAAAATAACTGTATATCTACTTAAAATAACTGTATATACACTTAAAATAACTGTATATCTACTTAAAATAACTGTATATCTACTTAAAATAACTGTATATCTACTTAAAATAACTGTATATCTACTTAAAATAACTGTATATCTACTTAAAATAACTGTATATCTACTTAAAATAACTGTATATCTACTTAAAATAACTGTATATCCACTTAAAATAACTGTATATCTACTTAAAATAACTGTATATACACTTAAAATAACTGTATATCTACTTAAAATAACTGTATATCTACTTAAAATAACTGTATATCCACTTAAAATAACTGTATATACACTTAAAATAACTGTATATCTACTTAAAATAACTGTATATCTACTTAAAATAACTGTATATCTACTTAAAATAACTGTATATCTACTTAAAATAACTGTATATCTACTTAAAATAACTGTATATCCACTTAAAATAACTGTATATCTACTTAAAATAACTGTATATCCACTTAAAATAACTGTATATCTACTTAAAATAACTGTATATCCACTTAAAATAACTGTATATCCACTTAAAATAACTGTATATACACTTAAAATAACTGTATATCTACTTAAAATAACTGTATATCTACTTAAAATAACTGTATATACACTTAAAATAACTGTATATACACTTAAAATAACTGTATATCCACTTAAAATAACTGTATATCTACTTAAAATAACTGTATATCTACTTAAAATAACTGTATATCCACTTAAAATAACTGTATATCTACTTAAAATAACTGTATATACACTTAAAATAACTGTATATCTACTTAAAATAACTGTATATCTACTTAAAATAACTGTATATCCACTTAAAATAACTGTATATCTACTTAAAATAACTGTATATCTACTTAACATAACTGTATATCTACTTAAAATAACTGTATATCCACTTAAAATAACTGTATATCTACTTAAAATAACTGTATATCTACTTAAAATAACTGTATATCTACTTAAAATAACTGTATATCCACTTAAAATAACTGTATATCTACTTAAAATAACTGTATATACACTTAAAATAACTGTATATACACTTAAAATAACTGTATATCTACTTAAAATAACTGTATATACACTTAAAATAACTGTATATCTACTTAAAATAACTGTATATCTACTTAAAATAACTGTATATACACTTAAAATAACTGTATATCTACTTAAAATAACTGTATATCTACTTAAAATAACTGTATATCCACTTAAAATAACTGTATATCTACTTAAAATAACTGTATATCTACTTAACATAACTGTATATCTACTTAAAATAACTGTATATCCACTTAAAATAACTGTATATCTACTTAAAATAACTGTATATCTACTTAAAATAACTGTATATCTACTTAAAATAACTGTATATCCACTTAAAATAACTGTATATCTACTTAAAATAACTGTATATACACTTAAAATAACTGTATATACACTTAAAATAACTGTATATCTACTTAAAATAACTGTATATACACTTAAAATAACTGTATATCTACTTAAAATAACTGTATATCTACTTAAAATAACTGTATATACACTTAAAATAACTGTATATACACTTAAAATAACTGTATATCTACTTAAAATAACTGTATATACACTTAAAATAACTGTATATCTACTTAAAATAACTGTATATCTACTTAAAATAACTGTATATACACTTAAAATAACTGTATATAAACTTAAAATAACTGTATATCTACTTAAAATAACTGTATATACACTTAAAATAACTGTATATCTACTTAAAATAACTGTATATACACTTAAAATAACTGTATATCTACTTAAAATAACTGTATATACACTTAAAATAACTGTATATCCACTTAAAATAACTGTATATCTACTTAAAATAACTGTATATCTACTTAAAATAACTGTATATCTACTTAAAATAACTGTATATCCACTTAAAATAACTGTATATCTACTTAAAATAACTGTATATCTACTTAAAATAACTGTATATCCACTTAAAATAACTGTATATCTACTTAAAATAACTGTATATCTACTTAAAATAACTGTATATCCACTTAAAATAACTGTATATCTACTTAAAATAACTGTATATCTACTTAAAATAACTGTATATACACTTAAAATAACTGTATATCTACTTAAAATAACTGTATATCTACTTAAAATAACTGTATATACACTTAAAATAACTGTATATCTACTTAAAATAACTGTATATCTACTTAAAATAACTGTATATCTACTTAAAATAACTGTATATACACTTAAAATAACTGTATATCTACTTAAAATAACTGTATATACACTTAAAATAACTGTATATCTACTTAAAATAACTGTATATCTACTTAAAATAACTGTATATACACTTAAAATAACTGTATATCTACTTAAAATAACTGTATATCTACTTAAAATAACTGTATATCTACTTAAAATAACTGTATATCTACTTAAAATAACTGTATATACACTTAAAATAACTGTATATCTACTTAAAATAACTGTATATACACTTAAAATAACTGTATATCTACTTAAAATAACTGTATATCTACTTAAAATAACTGTATATCTACTTAAAATAACTGTATATACACTTAAAATAACTGTATATACACTTAAAATAACTGTATATCTACTTAAAATAACTGTATATCTACTTAAAATAACTGTATATACACTTAAAATAACTGTATATCTACTTAAAATAACTGTATATCTACTTAAAATAACTGTATATACACTTAAAATAACTGTATATCTACTTAAAATAACTGTATATCTACTTAAAATAACTGTATATCTACTTAAAATAACTGTATATACACTTAAAATAACTGTATATCTACTTAAAATAACTGTATATACACTTAAAATAACTGTATATCTACTTAAAATAACTGTATATCTACTTAAAATAACTGTATATCTACTTAAAATAACTGTATATACACTTAAAATAACTGTATATCTACTTAAAATAACTGTATATACACTTAAAATAACTGTATATCTACTTAAAATAACTGTATATACACTTAAAATAACTGTATATCTACTTAAAATAACTGTATATCTACTTAAAATAACTGTATATCTACTTAAAATAACTGTATATCTACTTAAAATAACTGTATATACACTTAAAATAACTGTATATCTACTTAAAATAACTGTATATACACTTAAAATAACTGTATATCTACTTAAAATAACTGTATATCTACTTAAAATAACTGTATATCTACTTAAAATAACTGTATATACACTTAAAATAACTGTATATACACTTAAAATAACTGTATATCTACTTAAAATAACTGTATATACACTTAAAATAACTGTATATCTACTTAAAATAACTGTATATCTACTTAAAATAACTGTATATACACTTAAAATAACTGTATATACACTTAAAATAACTGTATATCTACTTAAAATAACTGTATATACACTTAAAATAACCATTCATAATGACTTCTCTTAATGTGCCTTATATTGTGGAACATCCAGATGATATATTTTCTGTTATTGATATAAATATAAATGTTTATTTTTGGGAACAGACCACCATGAGGGACTTGTCCCAGATGTTAAAGAAGATGCCGCAGTACCAGAAGGAACTGAGCAAGGTGTGTTTGTATTCCTATCTTTATGGGGACATTGATATATTTACACAGTTACACCATGGGGACTTCTGACACTATGGGGACCAAACATACTATGGTCCCCACGTGGGTTAAATATAATTAAAGGTCCCCACTAGTAAAATATAAATTATATAGTTCCATAAATCCTTTTTTTCTGGAAGTCCCCATAAAGCATGACCGAAACAGGTGTAAAGTGTTTTGGTCATGGTTTGAAGATCTGTTTTTTTATTTAAGTAAATGTTCTAATTATTTCAGTTTATTAAAAAAGTTTTTATTTTTGTAATTTTTTATTATTTTTATTTATTTATTTATTGTTTTATTGTTCTTTTTTCATTCATTTTATTTTTTCTATTTAATGCAAATTTATTATTAAATAATTTTAATGAAAAATATTTATTTTAATGTATTTTGAAAGATAATTTTATTATATTATTTATTTATTTATTCATCATTATTTATTCATCATTATTTATTCATCATATTTTTACATTTATTTTGTTTTTATTATTTATTTTAAATTATACCTTTTTCATTCAATCTTATTTTTATTATTTTATTACATTTTCAAATGTTTATTCTTAATTCATTCATTTAAAATTGATTGATTGATTAATTGATTATTATTATTTATTAGTATTTATTTATCATTATTTATTCCAAAGATTTTTTATTCAATTTATTTTTAAATAATTTTTTCATTACATTTTTTTTTTCATTTTGTTAACATTTTTTATTTTATTTTGAAAAAAGATGTCATTAGCACTGTACTGAGCGTGTGCAGTGACCCCTTTGCTTCTGGTTGTGCAGTACTCCACCCACCTGCAGCTGGCTGAGGACTGTATGAAACACTACCAGGGGACGGTGGACAAACTCTGCCGTGTGGAACAGGTAAGAGGGAACTAAAGGTCAAAGGTCACACCACAAGGAAACTGTTTGATCAGTGGTACGACAGTGACAATAGTACTGCAGTTAGAGATAATACTACTGCAGTTAGAGATAATACTACTGCAGTTAGAGATAATACTACTGCAGTTAGAGATAATACTACTGCACTTAGAGACAATACTACTGCACGTGGAGACAATACTACTGCAGTTAGAGATAATACTACTGCACTTAGAGACAATACTACTGCACGTGGAGACAATACTACTGCAGTTAGAGATAATACTACTGCACGTGGAGACAATACTACTGCAGTTACAGATAATACTACTGCACTTAGAGACAATACTACTGCGGTTACAGATAATACTACTGCACTTAGAGACAATACTACTGCGGTTACAGATAATACTACTGCACTTAGAGACAATACTACTGCACTTAGAGACAATACTACTGCAGTTACAGACAATACTACTGCACTTAGAGACAATACTACTGCACTTAGAGACAATACTACTGCAGTTACAGACAATACTACTGCAGTTAGAGACAATACTACTGCATTTAGAGACAATACTACTGCACGTGGAGACAATACTACTGCACTTAGAGAAAATACTACTGCATTTAGAGACAATACTACTGCAGTTACAAATAATACTACTGCACTTAGAGACAATACGACTGCATGTAGAGACAATACTACTGCAGTTACAGATAATACTACTGCACTTAGAGACAATACGACTGCATTTAGAGACAATTCTACTGCACTTAGAGACAATGCTACTGCAGTTACAGACAATACTACTGCATTAAGAGACGATACTACTGCATTTAGAGACAATAATACTGCACTTAGAGACAGTACTGCTGCACTTAGAGACAATACTACTGCAGTTACAGATAATACTACTGCACTTAGAGACAATACGACTGCACGTAGAGACAATACTACTGCAGTTACAGATAATACTACTGCACTTAGAGACAATACGACTGCATTTAGAGACAATACTACTGCAGTTACAGACAATACTACTGCACTTAGAGACAATAGTACTGCACATGGAGACAATACTACTGCAGTTACAGACAATACTACTGCACGTAGAGACAATACTACTGCATTTAGAGACAATACTACTGCAGTTAGAGACAATTCTACTGCACTTAGAGACAATGCTACTGCAGTTACAGACAATACTACTGCATTAAGAGACGATACTACTGCATTTAGAGACAATAATACTGCTGTCGTCGCTAGTCTTTTCCCTCCAAGGGTTCCCCGTAGACGACAAAATAATATCAAGACCAGATGTTAAGATTAATCATTCATTTATCAAGATATAACAAAGTGTATAAACAATCATCAGTCATTAAATTACAAACCTCGAAATCCCCAGGGATGACCCTCAGATAATTATCTGACCAGAGCAGAGAGAGAGAGAGACAGAGAAGACAGGAAGTCAAAAAGCCCAGATCCTTCCCCCTTCAGGGGTTTTATACGGTCATCTCCATCCCTCCTTCTTGGCCGTATCACAGACCATTACATCATATTATCAAGTTCTCTTACTACAATCTGCCACGAGGACTAAAACGTGGAAGTATCTGATCACCCCATAGACACGTTGTCACGTAGACACTATTTAACCCCTTAAACAATATAACACAGAACAGTAATATGTATATATAAAAACATCTATAAAAACATCTTAAACATCATCATTCAATCATATCAAACATCATCATTCCCCCCTTAAGTTGGAGTTCCAACTTCAAAAAATAAATTGTATCATTACGGATCTATATCAGATGTTATGTGACAGGAGTCAGGCGAAAAAACCAAGGCGACTTTACTTGGTCAAAAAATTCCTGACTCGACCCCGTGGCGATCACCATCTCTGGCCCGTCGAATAAACCATAGTACATTCATGCATAGTCAATGAACACTTGAAATACTTTCACAGATGAATATGAATATGAATAGTATGATATACTCGTGACTGTAAGCTGTTGCTGAATTCTTGTATGGCTATTGCAGTTGAATGTAGTTACTGATACAGAATGATAACCAAACACAGTAATACTGAAAACGTGGTATTGGCATTGATTATATATTGAATACATTGAAATATGTGAATGTGTATTGCAAAAGTCCATTCATGATTGTATGTTTGGAGATTCGTGTAGATCCCTCGTGGGTGACACTGGCTATCTACCAGCACGCCACATCGTTGGGGCCTTGGCTGCCCGATGGAGAAGGGCGCTCGATCTCACCCCTTTCCCATCTTGCTCGTCTTAGTCATCCTCCTCGTCCTCACTGGATGTTTCTCGATGGCCTGTTTCCCAGTCTGGCATCGGGAACAGGTCCGGCTGACGGGGAACGTCTTTAGCTAAGACTAACATCTGTTTCTGAACTTTGCTAACCACTAGGGATCTCATTATTGGAATACAACAACAACAGATAAACCCTAACACCACCAGTCCAGCTAGGACCGTCAATCCAATCCTCACTATTCCTTGCTTCCATCCACCAACAATTTCCGAAAACCAGTCCTGTATTCCAGCTAAACCTGTATCATGTCCTGCATTAGCAGTTACTTCTAATCTCAAATTTCTTAGCTTCTCCATTGTCACGGATCGGGGTGAGGTGGAACAGGAGGACTCCAATGCACAGTACTGAAGGGCAAAATAATTTAATAACAAACTACAACATAAAGACAAGACAAACACAACCTGGGAGTGGACGGCCAGAGTCCGTGGTGATGATGAGTGTCCGGGTTATGGTGATTGGGGAGATGGAAGCGATAGTCCGGGTTATGGAGGTGACATATCTGAATGGTCCTGCACTGGCAGCTACAAGCCTTACTGCTTATATAGCCACCGATTAGGAACGGCTTGCAGCTGCGCAGTGCAGGACCAGGTGAGTGTGGAGATTGGGGGAAAGGTCACTGGAGCGGAGGTCATGACAGTACCCCCCCCCTAAGGGGCGGCTCCTGAAGCCCCTAAAAAACAAACAAACAAAAAAAAAACACAAACCCCCCCCCCCCCGTTGTCCAGAGCTCAAAAATAAAAACATTTTTAAGTAGTATTTCTCCGAGCAGGGCGGCATGGTAACCTCCTGGTCGGAGTACCCTCTGGGCAGAGCGGTGTGGCATCCTTCTGGGCAGGGCGGTGTGGAAACCCCCTGGGCGGAGTACCCTCTGGGCGGAGCGGTGTGGAATCCCTTCTGAGCAGGGCGGGGTGGAAACGCCCTGGCGGAGTACCCTCTGGGCAGAGCGGTGTGGCATCCTTCTGGGCAGGGCGGTGTGGAAACCCCCTGGGCGGAGTACCCTCTGGGCAGAGCGGTGTGGAATCCCTTCTGGGCAGGGCGGTGTGGAAACCCCCTGGCGGAGTACCCTCTGGGCAGAGCGGTGTGGCATCCTTCTGGGCAGGGCGGTGTGGAAACCCCCTGGGCGGAGTACCCTCTGGGCAGAGCGGTGTGGAATCCCTTCTGGGCAGGGCGGTGTGGAAACCCCCTGGCGGAGTACCCTCTGGGCAGAGCGGTGTGGCATCCTTCTGGGCAGGGCGGTGTGGAAACCCCCTGGGCGGAGTACCCTCTGGGCAGAGCGGTGTGGAATCCCTTCTGGGCAGGGCGGTGTGGAAACCCCCTGGCGGAGTACCCTCTGGGCAGAGCGGTGTGGCATCCTTCTGGGCAGGGCGGTGTGGAAACCCCCTGGGCGGAGTACCCTCTGGGCAGAGCGGTGTGGCATCCCTCTGGGCAGGGCGGTGTGGAAACCCCCTGAGTAGGGCGGCGTTGAACCCTTCCGGGCGGAAGACCCTCAGGACTGAGTGGCCTGAGAGGTCTGGGTTGGTAGCAGGAGCAACTGGACTGGTCTGACTGAGGACCAAGGAGACTGATTGGGTGGGGTCACCACGGACTCTGGCTGAGACAGGAACAAGACAAAATGAAGAAACGGGCAACAGGCAGGGACAGGAAACAGGCAGGCAGAAACGAACAAGCAAGGACAGGGGACAGAAACCAGCAACGGGCAACAGGCAGGGACCGGGGACAGAAGCCAGCCACGGGCAACAGGCAGGGACAGGGGACAGAAGCCAACCACGGGCAACAGGCAGGGACAGGGAACAGAAGCCAACCACGGGCAACAGGCAGGGACCGGGGACAGAAGCCAACCACGGGCAACAGGCAGGGACAGGGGACAGAAGCCAACCACGGGCAACAGGCAGGGACAGGGGACAGAAGCCAACCACGGGCAACAGGCAGGGACAGGGGACAGAAGCGAGCAACGGGCAAGAGTCAGGGACAGGGGACAGAAGCGAGCAACGGGCAAGAGTCAGGGACAGGAACAGACAGAAAAGACCAACGACAGACCAAGACCGACGAAAAGACACAACGCCAGGCGACAAGACAACTAGCCAGAAGACAAGACAACTAGCCAGAAGACATAAAGCCAGAAGACATAAAGCCAGAAGACATAAAGCCAGAAGACATAAAGCCAAAGACACAGAACGCTAGCCAAAGACACAGAACGCTAGCCAAAGACACAGAACGCTAGCCAAAGACACAGAACGCTAGCCAAAGACACAGAACGCTAGCCAAAGACACAGAACGCTAGAAAGCGCCACAGAACGCTAGAAAGCGCCACAGAACGCTAGAAAGCGCCACAGAACGCTAGAAAGCGCCACAGAACGCTAGAAAGCGCCACAGAACGCTAGAAAGCGCCACAGAACGCTAGAAAGCGCCACAGAACGCTAGAAAGCGCCACAGAACGCTAGGAAGCGCCACAGAACGCTAGGAAGCGCCACAGAACGCTAGGAAGCGCCACAGAACGCTAGGAAGCGCCACAGAACGCTAGGAAGCGCCACAGAACGCTAGGAAGCGCCACAGAACGCTAGGAAGCGCCACAGAACGCCAGGAAGCGCCACAGAACGCCAGGAAGCGCCACAGAACGCCAGGAAGCGCCACAGAACGCCAGGAAGCGCCACAGAACGCCAGGAAGCGCCACAGAACGCCAGGAAGCGCC
Source organism: Siphamia tubifer (assembly GCA_020466265.1). Taxonomy (NCBI): domain Eukaryota; kingdom Metazoa; phylum Chordata; class Actinopteri; order Kurtiformes; family Apogonidae; genus Siphamia; species Siphamia tubifer. The sequence continues at coordinate 2,478,217 of CM035794.1, read as the reverse complement.
ACAGAACGCCAGGAAGGGACACAGAACGCCAGGAAGGGACACAGAACGCCAGGAAGGGACACAGAACGCCAGGAAGGGACACAGAACGCCAGGAAGGGACACAGAACGCCAGGAAGGGACACAGAACGCCAGGAAGGGACACAGAACGCCAGGAAGGGACACAGAACGCCAGGAAGGGACACAGAACGCCAGGAAGGGACACAGAACGCCAGGAAGGGACACAGAACGCCAGGAAGGGACACAGAACGCCAGGAAGGGACACAGAACGCCAGGAAGGGACACAGAACGCCAGGAAGGGACACAGAACGCCAGGAAGGGACACAGAACGCCAGGAAGGGACACAGAACGCCAGGAAGGGACACAGAACGCCAGGAAGGGACACAGAACGCCAGGAAGGGACACAGAACGCCAGGAAGGGACACAGAACGCCAGGAAGGGACACAGAACGCTAGGAAGGAACACAGAATGCCAGGAAGGATATACAGGACGCTGGGCAGATAAACTGAATGTTGGGGCAGGGAAACATAACTAACTGGGAAATACACAGACAGGGACAGAACGCAAGACTGGACAGACTTTAGACAGAACAAAACGGGGAAAACTAAAAACAAAAAAGGGTCCCTTCAGCACTGGCGGAGTCCAGATGGTGGCAGGACCATTCTGTCACGGATCGGGGTGAGGTGGAACAGGAGGACTCCAATGCACAGTACTGAAGGGCAAAATAATTTAATAACAAACTACAACATAAAGACAAGACAAACACAACCTGGGAGTGGACGGCCAGAGTCCGTGGTGATGATGAGTGTCCGGGTTATGGTGATTGGGGAGATGGAAGCGATAGTCCGGGTTATGGAGGTGACATATCTGAATGGTCCTGCACTGGCAGCTACAAGCCTTACTGCTTATATAGCCACCGATTAGGAACGGCTTGCAGCTGCGCAGTGCAGGACCAGGTGAGTGTGGAGATTGGGGGAAAGGTCACTGGAGCGGAGGTCATGACATCCATAGCCTTTGTAAATGCACCCGCAGGTGCGGTATGTCGGGGTAAATATGTACAACAATACTCTGGGCCAATAAGTTTACACACTCCACCTTTCTCCGCTAAGAGCCAATCCAAAGCTAATCTGTTCTGCCAAGCCACTGCACTTGTGGCATCCACCTGTTCACCTAAGGTGATAAGAGCTACATCTGTGTAATTTATATACCGTTGCTGATTATAGTAAATGTAATTAATCCACTCAGTATTTTTATTAATGGATATCTGAGGAAGAATAGATTCAAATCCAGCTGAAATCTCATTTCTAGCTTTATACTCATTTGGAATACCTCTTGGTTGGCCAATTGCATTAATGTACACTTTAGGATCCGGAACATAATTTCTCTTAACTCGATTGACAACACTACTATTATATATTTGCTCTTTGGCTGAGAAAACAATTAATTCCTGTACTATCTGAACTCTAGCACATCTTCCTGCCCAGTCTGTTGGAAGAATAGAATACACCTGTTGTCGGCCACACCACCAATATTGATCAGCCAAAGCTATTTTCTGATCGTGATAAGGACAACCTGGTACATACACTGGTTTTATTCCTGGACCCTTAAGTTGTACTGCAGGTTTTAGAGTTGCTTTGGAACAATTAACATTCACACTCCATTTAAACTCACATTTAGCACTATTAATTTTTCCTAAATACTTTCTCCCAATCCTCTCTACGCATTCAAACTGACCAACAGGAATCAATGGCACTCCTCTAGGCATTCCTAATTCAGCACTTCTACGACTTATTCTGTCATCTAACTCAACACACCTCTGTTCATTGGTTTTACCGCTCTGTTTATACAAAGTGAAATTGACATATCTTGGAGATCCTAAATATAACAAACACTCTGCTCTACACCACTGCAAATCATCTCTATCTGCCTGCAGAGAAGTAGCTGCACATTCCTTCCAACTAAACACTGTATTCAGAAGAAAAAATCTATCAGACTTTGCCTTAGTACAAATATAACAGTCTGTCTTCCCATTAAGAATTCCTGCATACTCTATCCATCGATACCAACCATTAGCTCCTGGTCCAGTCCTAATTTCAATCTCTTTCTCAACCTCTTCCTCTTCGTTCATCTGAACGACCACCTTTTTTACCTTATCCACAAATTCACCAGCTGCATCTCCTAGTTCTACTACTGCCCTCTGAAACCACTCTACAATACTGCTATTTTTGTAAACAAATGGTGTATCCTCTATCTCACTTCTATTCATCTCACGTCTTTGCCTTTTTTCCTCATTCATCACTACAGTCTTAGCTCTAGATGTGACTATTGAACTAAGTACTGCTTCTTCTTTTTCTTTTATTGCAGCTGTGACTATAGTCGTCAGGTCATCAATGTTACGGTCTGTCTTAGTCACGTCCTTTAATGGAATAATAACCAAATCAGATTTTTTAGTGGTACTACCTAAAGGTTTTGGTGTCGTTCGAACATCAATTAGCCGTCTGGTTGTAACTAGAGTCATAGTCGTAGTGGTAATTGGTATAGTTGTAGTAATTTTGTCTGGAGCCTTAGTTGTAATAGTTGGTTTCGGGGTCGGTGTGGGTGTTGGTGTCGGTTTCGTAGTTAGCTTTATGGTAGGTGTGGTTAGTGTGGTTGGTGTGGTTGGCTTTAAAGTAGGTGTGGTTAGTGTGGTTGGTGTGGTTGGCTTTAAAGTAGGTGTGGTTGTCTTTATAGTAGTTGGCAAACTACGAGTTGTAATTCCCGCCTTTGGGGTGGTTACCTTTTCAGGTGTTTTTTCCACCGTCACCTCCGGGGGCCGTAAAAGTACATTTCCTTCAACTCCTGGATACCCCGGGGGTCTAGCATCTTTATAAACTATAGACCAACCTATTGAGAAATTTCTTCCCGCATTTGCTAATGGATTACGAAACCACACATTAATTTTCCAAGTTATAGGCTTCGTATTTTGTTCCCGTATTCTCATAACACAGGTCAGTTGTCCCCAATTATCTCTAGAAACTGCAAACCACCCACTCATCCAAGTCACTCCACATTGACGCCATTCTAGTCCGTCTGCTCGATAGAATACATACAGGTCTAGACTATCGGTCTTTTTTGTCCATTTTAATTTTGGTACTTCTGTCACCCATACTTGATCTGTCTCATAATCCCATGTTGCACCCACATTTGTAGAAGTCCATTCCTCACCAGGCCAATCTTTTACTGCTCTTTTAATTCTCTGTACCACCTCCCCCCTCTGGGAATTTAATGTCTGGGAATTCTGCTGTATCACTGTCAATATTCCCGTCATTCCCAGAATGAGGAGAATCATTCCCCCCTTGCAAGGGAGACTTCCTTTGCACCACACTCTCCTCATCGTCATCGTCTGGAATTCTGTCAGGAGCCTTTACACAGTGATTAAGATGGTACCAGGTCGGTGACCCCTTCACCTGAACCGCTGTTGCTGTGGCCTTTACCACCTCGTATGGTCCTTCTCTCCTGGGAGAGTTCCACTTCCTCCGAAATACTTTTACGTACACCCGGTCTCCTGGCACCACCACTGGTTTTACCACCTCGTGCTCCTCCTTTTTCTGTAAAGAAACAACACGAGCAGATATGCTCCTGTGGATGTTAGTCATTTGTTTAACATATGATTTCATGTCATTTGTCAAAACATCAAGCGAAGCACCTTTAGCAGTTTTGTAAATTGGCGATGGCATTGGCCGGCCTGTCAATGCTTCATGCGGAGTTAGTTTCAGATCTCTGTGAGCGCTGCTTCTGTAAGCCATCAGTGCAAGCGGCAATGCATCAACCCAGTTTAAGCCTGTGCTCATGCAAATTTTCAATAATTCGTTTTTCAGAGTTCCATTCACTCTTTCCACAATCCCCTGGCTTTGAGGATGATAAACACACCCAAACCTTTGTTTAATGCCTAATTTTTTTGCAGCATGCATTTCACTGGTTCGTCAACCAACTCCTTTCCATCATCTGAACTGATCCATGCCGGGATACCAAACCTTGGCACCACTCCACGGCCACTTCAGCCCATTCACACGCTCGTGTTAAAGCAATCAGCTCAGTGAGCTGACCAGAACACGGTTGCTCACACTCTTTCGCTTCAATCATCACAATCTCTCTTCCCTCGCATTCACCTACTGCATATCCTGCTTTAAGTCCTATCTCATTCCTATAGCAGGATCCATCCCCAAACAATGTCAAGTCTGCATCTTCCAGTTCTGTCGCTTTTAGGTCTGATCGTAATTTTGCATATTTTTCTGATTCCGCCACGCAGCCGCGTGGTTCTCCTTCAAATGGGAGCCGTATAGAATCTACTGGATTCTTTACTTTGCTGGGTAGTCACACAACCGATGGTAATCAGTTAACCTTTGCATCGTCAGAACAAATTTTCCTCTTTCAATCAAATTTATCAGCTTGTGATGTGACAAAATTTCCACTGGATAACCCATCGTAAGTGTTGAAGCTTTTTCATACATTAAGTGGGCTGCCGCCAGATGTTGATAGCAACTTGGCAGACCCAACTCTACTGGTGACAACGCCACTGAGTAGTACGCTATAGGTTGTGCATGGGTTCCTACCCCTGTTTTTTGTGTTAAAACTCCCACTGCATGTCCTAAACGACATGAAACAAACAACTGAAATGGTTTGTCATAATTTGGAAGAGCCAAGGTGGGAGCCTGTTGCAGTAATGTTTTGATGGTCTCAAATGCCACTGACCCCTCTGGTGTCCAATTTAATTTACTCCGCAAATTTCCAGCTCCTTTTTCTTTGATCATGTCACGGAGAGGTTGGACAATTGTTGAGTATCCATCAATCCATTCTGAACTGAAACCTGTCATTCCCAAAAATGTCATCAGCTCCTTAACTGTGGTTGCTTTCGGTACCTTGGAAACCGCCTCCAATTGAGAGGGCGAGACAGCTCGTCTTCCGTCTTTTATCAACCGTCCCAGGTACTCTACTTCATCTTTACAATACTGCAATTTTTTCAATGACACTTTATGTCCCTTCTCTGCCAGCATTGTAAGAAGTGTAATTGAGTCTTTATGACATGTCTCCAAATCTGGAGCACACAAAAGAATGTCATCCACGTACTGAATGACTGTACTGGTAACTTTATCAGCCAGATCAGCCATATCAGCTTTCAGCACCTGGTTAAACACATGCGGACTATACTTTAGGCCTTGGGCCAATCTTGCATAGCGGTAGTGTTTATTTTTGTAAGTGAATCCCATGAGTCGACCAAATTGTGGACTCAGTGGAACACTAAAGAATGCCGAACACAGGTCAACAACCGTGAACCATTTTGCATCAGATGGGACATTTGCCAATAACGTATGCGGATTTGGAACTTCCATTGCCAAATCTTCAAGCACTTCATTTAATGCACGCAAATCATGCACTAATCGATAGTTCTTCCTATCCACTTTTAGTACCGGTGACAACGGTGTGTTACTAATTGGATCAGGTTCAATCACCAGCACTCCTGCTGCCAACAGACCATTAATTGTCTCCTCAATACCTGCTTCCACTTCAGGTTTCAGCGGATACTGAGGTTTCCAGGGAGGTCGACACCCTGGTTTTAGTTTGAAATCTACCGGTTGGGCTGACTTAACCAACCCAACGTCAGTATCATGTTTCGACCACAACGCCGTAGGCACTGTTGTCATCATTTCTTTCTCCAAATCTGCATGTTGTACACTCCATACAAATTGACATGGCAGCCTAACTGCTTGTGGTTGAGCCCATCCGGATGCTGAAATCGATATTTTTATGAATGATTGGTCGTCACTTATCCAAATGTCTTTGTTTTTTGTTGCCACATAATTTACTTTCTTGGCTTCGACCATCATTGCTCCTAGATGTTTTGCTTCATACCCGGGATTAACCATTAGCGTGACATGTGGTAAACTGTTTTTCATCTTAAATTCCTGTGTCAAATACGGATTTCCAATTATTTCCATTGCAACCCCTTGTTTCCCCAAGAAAATTGCTCCTGATTGAAGTTCAACTTTTTCAGGTTGAGCACTGATCCAATCAGCTGGATCAGCCTGTTCTTCAAATTTGAAAAATTGTAACGTACAATGAGGTGGACATTTGGGAACAGTTGCCTCTGGCACATTGGCCTTGATAAAGTCTTTCCATTCTTGGACTGGATCCATTAATGTCTCACTTAGTCCCCCAAGCCAATACACCATTTCCTCTTCCGGCGGTCGGATGTTCATTTGAAAATGTCCAACATCCACAATTATTCCTCCTGGAGTGCACAAAATGACACAGTTCAGTTTACAAAGTGCATCTCTTCCCATTAAGTTGATGGGTGTTTGTTCCGAAATTAAAACTGGTAGTTCAATAGTTTTCCCTTGGAACTCCAAAGGAACACATTTCGAAGTTGGTATTAACTGTTTCATCCCTGAGAATCCAATAATACGAACATACTGCCCCGATTTCGGGAGATGCTGAGAGTCAGCTGGACCAACACAGGTGTATGCAGCGCCAGAGTCTGCCATCATCTGTACACTTTTACCTGCTAATCGAACTTGCAGTAACGGTTCGTCGTCCGGTTGGGATGTCGCTACCAACTGACGTCTCCCATCTGGATTCTCAAGGCGTCCCTAGTACCCGCCTGGGGGTCCCTGCCAGGGATTAACTGGTCCCTGACCCCCCTGTGGCTGGCTATTTTGCACTGGACCCGTCATCTCTGGTCCGGGAATTTGGGGAAATCGGCAGTTCCGACGGATGTGCCCCATTCTTCCACAGTTATGGCATTTGTAACCACTGTCACTCAATCTCCTACCTCCCCACCCCCCTTTTAGGGCGGGTCCCCTCATTCCCCAGATTGCACATAAAATACCTGTGGGGGAGCCACCTGCTGTGAGGGCGGAGGAGGTGTTGGAGAAACTGCAGCCACCACTGCTTGCACTTCCTTCCTTCCGTTAACTGTTGTTGAGTCAGTGTCCGCAAGGCTTCCTCATCTGCCTGCTTCTGGCGAAGATGTTTAGCTCTGGTTTCGCCCATCAGCAATTATTTTCCTCAAGGCCACAATGGGAAATAATTGAAATAATCCCAAAATGGAATTGTTCGACCATTGTCGAAATCCAATGGGGTTTCCCCGCACAGGTTCGAATCCTGTTCGTGACGCCAATTGTCGTCGCTAGTCTTTTCCCTCCAAGGGTTCCCCGTAGACGACAAAATAATATCAAGACCAGATGTTAAGATTAATCATTCATTTATCAAGATATAACAAAGTGTATAAACAATCATCAGTCATTAAATTACAAACCTCGAAATCCCCAGGGGTGACCCTCAGATAATTATCTGACCAGAGCAGAGAGAGAGAGAGACAGAGAAGACAGGAAGTCAAAAAGCCCAGATCCTTCCCCCTTCAGGGGTTTTATACGGTCATCTCCATCCCTCCTTCTTGGCCGTATCACAGACCATTACATCATATTATCAAGTTCTCTTACTACAATCTGCCACGAGGACTAAAACGTGGAAGTATCTGATCACCCCATAGACACGTTGTCACGTAGACACTATTTAACCCCTTAAACAATATAACACAGAACAGTAATATGTATATATAAAAACATCTATAAAAACATCTTAAACATCATCATTCAATCATATCAAACATCATCACTGCACTTAGAGACAGTACTGCTGCACTAAGAGACAATACTACTGCAGTTACAGACAATACTACTGCACTTAGAGACAATACTACTGCACTTAGAGACAATACTACTGCATTCAGAGACAATACTACTGCATTAAGAGACGATACTACTGCATTTAGAGACAATACTACTGCTCTTAGAGACAATACTACTGCAGTTACAGACAATACTACTGCACTCAGAGACAATACTACTGCAGTTACAGATAACAGTACTGCACTTAGAGACAATACTACTGCGGTTACAGATAATACTACTGCACTTAGAGACAATACTACTGCACTTAGAGACAATACTACTGCATTTAGAGACAATACTACTGCAGTTACAAATAATACTACTGCACTTAGAGACAATACTACTGCACTTAGAGACAATACTACTGCACTTAGAGACAATACTACTGCACGTGGAGACAATACTACTGCAGTTACAGATAACACTACTGCACTTAGAGACAATACTACTGCGGTTACAGATAATACTACTGCACTTAGAGACAATACTACTGCACTTAGAGACAATACTACTGCAGTTACAGACAATACTACTGCACTTAGAGACAATACTACTGCATTTAGAGACAATACTACTGCACGTGGAGACAATACTACTGCACTTAGAGACAATACTACTGCATTTAGAGACAATACTACTGCAGTTACAAATAATACTACTGCACTTAGAGACAATACGACTGCACGTAGAGACAATACTACTGCAGTTACAGATAATACTACTGCACTTAGAGACAATACGACTGCATTTAGAGACAATTCTACTGCACTTAGAGACAATGCTACTGCAGTTACAGACAATACTACTGCATTAAGAGACGATACTACTGCATTTAGAGACAATAATACTGCACTTAGAGACAGTACTGCTGCACTTAGAGACAATACTACTGCAGTTACAGACAATACTACTGCACGTAGAGACAATACTACTGCACTTAGAGACAATACTACTGCATTTAGAGACAATACTACTGCATTAAGAGACGATACTACTGCATTTAGAGACAATACTACTGCACTTAGAGACAATACTACTGCAGTTAGAGACAATTCTACTGCACTTAGAGACAATACTACTGCAGTTACAGACAATACTACTGCACTCAGAGACAATACTACTGCAGTTACAGATAACACTACTGCACTTAGAGACAATACTACTGCGGTTACAGATAATACTACTGCACTTAGAGACAATACTACTGCACTTAGAGACAATACTACTGCAGTTACAGACAATACTACTGCACTTAGAGACAATACTACTGCATTTAGAGACAATACTACTGCACTTAGAGACAATACTACTGCAGTTAGAGACAATACTACTGCAGTTAAAGACAATACTACTGCACTTAGAGACAATACTACTGCACTTAGAGACAATACTACTGCACGTGGAGACAATACTACTGCACTTAGAGACAATACTACTGCATTTAGAGACAATACTACTGCAGTTACAAATAATACTACTGCACTTAGAGACAATACGACTGCACGTAGAGACAATACTACTGCAGTTACAGATAATACTACTGCACTTAGAGACAATACGACTGCATTTAGAGACAATACTACTGCAGTTACAGACAATACTACTGCACTTAGAGACAATATTACTGCAGTTACAGACAATACTACTGCAGTTACAGATAATACTACTGCACTTAGAGATAATACTACTGCACGTGGAGACAATACTACTGCAGTTAGAGATAATACTACTGCACGTGGAGACAATACTACTGCAGTTACAGATAATACTACTGCACTTAGAGACAATACTACTGCGGTTACAGATAATACTACTGCACTTAGAGACAATACTACTGCACTTAGAGACAATACTACTGCAGTTACAGACAATACTACTGCACTTAGAGACAATACTACTGCATTTAGAGACAATACTACTGTACTTAGAGACAATACTACTGCATTTAGAGACAATACTACTGCAGTTACAAATAATACTACTGCACTTAGAGACAATACGACTGCATGTAGAGACAATACTACTGCAGTTACAGATAATGTTACTGCACTTAGAGACAATACGACTGCATTTAGAGACAATTCTACTGCACTTAGAGACAATGCTACTGCAGTTACAGACAATACTACTGCATTAAGAGACGATACTACTGCATTTAGAGACAATAATACTGCACTTAGAGACAGTACTGCTGCACTTAGAGACAATACTACTGCAGTTACAGATAATACTACTGCACTTAGAGACAATACGACTGCACGTAGAGACAATACTACTGCAGTTACAGATAATACTACTGCACTTAGAGACAATACGACTGCATTTAGAGACAATACTACTGCAGTTACAGACAATACTACTGCACTTAGAGACAATAGTACTGCACATGGAGACAATACTACTGCAGTTACAGACAATACTACTGCACTTAGAGACAATACTACTGCACGTAGAGACAATACTACTGCATTTAGAGACAATACTACTGCAGTTAGAGACAATTCTACTGCACTTAGAGACAATGCTACTGCAGTTACAGACAATACTACTGCATTAAGAGACGATACTACTGCATTTAGAGACAATAATACTGCACTTAGAGACAGTACTGCTGCACTTAGAGACAATACTACTGCAGTTACAGACAATACTACTGCACTTCGAGACAATACTACTGCACTTAGAGACAATACTACTGCATTTAGAGACAATACTACTGCATTAAGAGACGATACTACTGCATTTAGAGACAATACTACTGCTCTTAGAGACAATACTACTGCAGTTAGAGACAATTCTACTGCACTTAGAGACAATACTACTGCAGTTACAGACAATACTACTGCACTCAGAGACAATACTACTGCAGTTACAGATAACAGTACTGCACTTAGAGACAATACTACTGCGGTTACAGATAATACTACTGCACTTAGAGACAATACTACTGCACTTAGAGACAATACTACTGCATTTAGAGACAATACTACTGCACTTAGAGACAATACTACTGCAGTTAGAGACAATACTACTGCAGTTAAAGACAATACTACTGCACTTAGAGACAATACTACTGCACTTAGAGACAATACTACTGCACGTGGAGACAATACTACTGCACTTAGAGACAATACTACTGCATTTAGAGACAATACTACTGCAGTTACAAATAATACTACTGCACTTAGAGACAATACGACTGCACGTAGAGACAATACTACTGCAGTTACAGATAATACTACTGCACGTGGAGACAATACTACTGCAGTTACAGATAATAGTACTGCACTTAGAGATAATACTACTGCACTTAGAGACAATACTACTGCACGTGGAGACAATACTACTGCAGTTACAGATAATACTACTGCACGTGGAGACAATACTACTGCAGTTACAGATAATACTACTGCAGTTAGAGATAATACTACTGCACTTAGAGACAATACTACTGCACCTAGAGACAATACTACTGCACGTGGAGACAATACTACTGCAGTTACAGATAACACTACTGCACTTAGAGACAATACTACTGCGGTTACAGATAATACTACTGCACTTAGAGACAATACTACTGCACTTAGAGACAATACTACTGCAGTTACAGATAATACTACTGCACTTAGAGACAATACGACTGCATTTAGAGACAATACTACTGCAGTTACAGACAATACTACTGCACTTAGAGACAATAGTACTGCACATGGAGACAATACTACTGCAGTTACAGACAATACTACTGCACTTAGAGACAATACTACTGCACGTAGAGACAATACTACTGCATTTAGAGACAATACTACTGCAGTTAGAGACAATTCTACTGCACTTAGAGACAATGCTACTGCAGTTACAGACAATACTACTGCATTAAGAGACAATACTACTGCATTTAGAGACAATAATACTGCACTTAGAGACAGTACTGCTGCACTTAGAGACAATACTACTGCAGTTACAGACAATACTACTGCACTTCGAGACAATACTACTGCACTTAGAGACAATACTACTGCATTTAGAGACAATACTACTGCATTAAGAGACGATACTACTGCATTTAGAGACAATACTACTGCTCTTAGAGACAATACTACTGCAGTTAGAGACAATTCTACTGCACTTAGAGACAATACTACTGCAGTTACAGACAATACTACTGCACTCAGAGACAATACTACTGCAGTTACAGATAACAGTACTGCACTTAGAGACAATACTACTGCGGTTACAGATAATACTACTGCACTTAGAGACAATACTACTGCACTTAGAGACAATACTACTGCATTTAGAGACAATACTACTGCACTTAGAGACAATACTACTGCAGTTAGAGACAATACTACTGCAGTTAAAGACAATACTACTGCACTTAGAGACAATACTACTGCACTTAGAGACAATACTACTGCACGTGGAGACAATACTACTGCACTTAGAGACAATACTACTGCATTTAGAGACAATACTACTGCAGTTACAAATAATACTACTGCACTTAGAGACAATACGACTGCACGTAGAGACAATACTACTGCAGTTACAGATAATACTACTGCACGTGGAGACAATACTACTGCAGTTACAGATAATAGTACTGCACTTAGAGACAATACTACTGCACTTAGAGACAATACTACTGCAGTTAGAGATAATACTACTGCACTTAGAGACAATACTACTGCACGTGGAGACAATACTACTGCAGTTACAGATAATACTACTGCACGTGGAGACAATACTACTGCAGTTACAGATAATACTACTGCAGTTAGAGATAATACTACTGCACTTAGAGACAATACTACTGCACTTAGAGACAATACTACTGCACGTGGAGACAATACTACTGCAGTTACAGATAATACGACTGCACTTAGAGACAATACTACTGCACTTAGAGACAATACTACTGCAGTTACAGACAATACTACTGCACTTAGAGACAATACTACTGCATTTAGAGACAACACTACTGCACTTAGAGACAATACTACTGCACTTAGAGACAATACTACTGCACGTGGAGACAATACTACTGCAGTTACAGATAACACTACTGCACTTAGAGACAATACTACTGCGGTTACAGATAATACTACTGCACTTAGAGACAATACTACTGCACTTAGAGACAATACTACTGCAGTTACAGACAATACTACTGCACTTAGAGACAATACTACTGCATTTAGAGACAATACTACTGCACGTAGAGACAATACTACTGCAGTTACAAATAATACTACTGCACTTAGAGACAATACGACTGCACGTAGAGACAATACTACTGCAGTTACAGATAATACTACTGCACTTAGAGACAATACAACTGCATTTAGAGACAATTCTACTGCACTTAAAGACAGTACTGCTGCACTTAGAGACAATACTACTGCAGTTACAGACAATACTACTGCACTTAGAGACAATACTACTGCACTTAGAGACAATACTACTGCATTTAGAGACAATACTACTGCATTAAGAGGCGATACTACTGCATTTAGAGACAATACTACGGCACTTAGAGACAATACTACTGCAGTTAGAGACAATTCTACTGCACTTAGAGACAATACTACTGCAGTTACAGACAATACTACTGCACTCAGAGACAATACTACTGCAGTTACAGATAACACTACTGCACTTAGAGACAATACTACTGCGGTTACAGATAATACTACTGCACTTAGCGACAATACTACTGCACTTAGAGACAATACTACTGCAGTTACAGACAATACTACTGCACTTAGAGACAATACTACTGCATTTAGAGACAATACTACTGCACTTAGAGACAATACTACTGCAGTTAGAGACAATACTACTGCAGTTAAAGACAATACTACTGCACTTAGAGACAATACTACTGCACTTAGAGACAATACTACTGCACGTGGAGACAATACTACTGCACTTAGAGACAATACTACTGCATTTAGAGACAATACTACTGCAGTTACAAATAATACTACTGCACTTAGAGACAATACGACTGCATTTAGAGACAATACTACTGCAGTTACAGACAATACTACTGCAGTTAAAGACAATACTACTGCACTTAGAGACAATACTACTGCACTTAGAGACAATACTACTGCACGTGGAGACAATACTACTGCACTTAGAGACAATACTACTGCATTTAGAGACAATACTACTGCAGTTACAAATAATACTACTGCACTTAGAGACAATACGACTGCACGTAGAGACAATACTACTGCAGTTACAGATAATACTACTGCACGTGGAGACAATACTACTGCAGTTACAGATAATAGTACTGCACTTAGAGATAATACTACTGCACTTAGAGACAATACTACTGCACGTGGAGACAATACTACTGCAGTTACAGATAATACTACTGCACGTGGAGACAATACTACTGCAGTTACAGATAATACTACTGCAGTTAGAGATAATACTACTGCACTTAGAGACAATACTACTGCACCTAGAGACAATACTACTGCACGTGGAGACAATACTACTGCAGTTACAGATAACACTACTGCACTTAGAGACAATACTACTGCGGTTACAGATAATACTACTGCACTTAGAGACAATACTACTGCACTTAGAGACAATACTACTGCAGTTACAGATAATACTACTGCACTTAGAGACAATACGACTGCATTTAGAGACAATACTACTGCAGTTACAGACAATACTACTGCACTTAGAGACAATAGTACTGCACATGGAGACAATACTACTGCAGTTACAGACAATACTACTGCACTTAGAGACAATACTACTGCACGTAGAGACAATACTACTGCATTTAGAGACAATACTACTGCAGTTAGAGACAATTCTACTGCACTTAGAGACAATGCTACTGCAGTTACAGACAATACTACTGCATTAAGAGACAATACTACTGCATTTAGAGACAATAATACTGCACTTAGAGACAGTACTGCTGCACTTAGAGACAATACTACTGCAGTTACAGACAATACTACTGCACTTCGAGACAATACTACTGCACTTAGAGACAATACTACTGCATTTAGAGACAATACTACTGCATTAAGAGACGATACTACTGCATTTAGAGACAATACTACTGCTCTTAGAGACAATACTACTGCAGTTAGAGACAATTCTACTGCACTTAGAGACAATACTACTGCAGTTACAGACAATACTACTGCACTCAGAGACAATACTACTGCAGTTACAGATAACAGTACTGCACTTAGAGACAATACTACTGCGGTTACAGATAATACTACTGCACTTAGAGACAATACTACTGCACTTAGAGACAATACTACTGCATTTAGAGACAATACTACTGCACTTAGAGACAATACTACTGCAGTTAGAGACAATACTACTGCAGTTAAAGACAATACTACTGCACTTAGAGACAATACTACTGCACTTAGAGACAATACTACTGCACGTGGAGACAATACTACTGCACTTAGAGACAATACTACTGCATTTAGAGACAATACTACTGCAGTTACAAATAATACTACTGCACTTAGAGACAATACGACTGCACGTAGAGACAATACTACTGCAGTTACAGATAATACTACTGCACGTGGAGACAATACTACTGCAGTTACAGATAATAGTACTGCACTTAGAGACAATACTACTGCACTTAGAGACAATACTACTGCAGTTAGAGATAATACTACTGCACTTAGAGACAATACTACTGCACGTGGAGACAATACTACTGCAGTTACAGATAATACTACTGCACGTGGAGACAATACTACTGCAGTTACAGATAATACTACTGCAGTTAGAGATAATACTACTGCACTTAGAGACAATACTACTGCACTTAGAGACAATACTACTGCACGTGGAGACAATACTACTGCAGTTACAGATAATACGACTGCACTTAGAGACAATACTACTGCACTTAGAGACAATACTACTGCAGTTACAGACAATACTACTGCACTTAGAGACAATACTACTGCATTTAGAGACAACACTACTGCACTTAGAGACAATACTACTGCACTTAGAGACAATACTACTGCACGTGGAGACAATACTACTGCAGTTACAGATAACACTACTGCACTTAGAGACAATACTACTGCGGTTACAGATAATACTACTGCACTTAGAGACAATACTACTGCACTTAGAGACAATACTACTGCAGTTACAGACAATACTACTGCACTTAGAGACAATACTACTGCATTTAGAGACAATACTACTGCACGTGGAGACAATACTACTGCACTTAGAGACAATACTACTGCATTTAGAGACAATACTACTGCAGTTACAAATAATACTACTGCACTTAGAGACAATACGACTGCACGTAGAGACAATACTACTGCAGTTACAGATAATACTACTGCACTTAGAGACAATACAACTGCATTTAGAGACAATTCTACTGCACTTAAAGACAGTACTGCTGCACTTAGAGACAATACTACTGCAGTTACAGACAATACTACTGCACTTAGAGACAATACTACTGCACTTAGAGACAATACTACTGCATTTAGAGACAATACTACTGCATTAAGAGGCGATACTACTGCATTTAGAGACAATACTACGGCACTTAGAGACAATACTACTGCAGTTAGAGACAATTCTACTGCACTTAGAGACAATACTACTGCAGTTACAGACAATACTACTGCACTCAGAGACAATACTACTGCAGTTACAGATAACACTACTGCACTTAGAGACAATACTACTGCGGTTACAGATAATACTACTGCACTTAGCGACAATACTACTGCACTTAGAGACAATACTACTGCAGTTACAGACAATACTACTGCACTTAGAGACAATACTACTGCATTTAGAGACAATACTACTGCACTTAGAGACAATACTACTGCAGTTAGAGACAATACTACTGCAGTTAAAGACAATACTACTGCACTTAGAGACAATACTACTGCACTTAGAGACAATACTACTGCACGTGGAGACAATACTACTGCACTTAGAGACAATACTACTGCATTTAGAGACAATACTACTGCAGTTACAAATAATACTACTGCACTTAGAGACAATACGACTGCATTTAGAGACAATACTACTGCAGTTACAGACAATACTACTGCACTTAGAGACAATACTACTGCAGTTACAGACAATACTACTGCAGTTACAGACAATACTACTGCACTTAGAGACAATTTTACTGCACTTAGAGACAATACTACTGCACTTAGAGACAATACTACTGCACTTAGAGACAATACTACTGCACGTGGAGACAATACTTCTGCAGTTACAGACAATACTACTGCACTTAGAGACAATACTACTGCACTTAGAGACAATACTACTGCACGTAGAGACAATACTACTGCACTTAGAGACAATACTACTGCATGTAGAGACAATACTACTGCGGTTACAGACAATACTACTGCACTTGGAGACAATACTACTGCATTTAGAGACAATACTACTGCACTTAGAGACAATACTACTGCACGAAGAGACAATACTACTGCACTTAGAGACAATACTACTGCACGTAGAGACAATACTACTGCGGTTACAGACAATACTACTGCACTTAGAGACAATACTACTGCACTTAGAGACAATACTACTGCACTTAGAGACAATACTACTGCACTTAGAGACAATACTACTGCACTTAGAGACAATACTCCTGCATTTAGAGACAATACTACTGCACTTAGAGACAATAATACTGCACTTAGAGACAATACTACTGCACTTAGAGACAATACTACTGCACTTAGAGACAATACTACTGCACTTAGAGACAATACTACTGCACTTAGAGACAATACTCCTGCATTTAGAGACAATTGTTTATTGTTTATTGTTTATTTGTTCGCACCAATAAAAGAAATAAAAACAAAAACGAACAATATTGCTCCGGAAAAACAAAAGCAAAACCATTCAGGTGCAAGCCGAGGCTAGAGACCCATAGGGCCTATACAAGGCCTCTGCTCAGATTTAAACACAAAATCTAGTGAAAAGCGAGCTGCATACAAATACAGCTACACCAAACACATATCATATCATAGACTGTACATAGAACTGGGCGAGGCAACCCACTCTGCAAAACGAAGCCAGTGCCGCAGCGCAGCAACATTGCAATCTCACCGAAATCCAATCAAAATGACCAACCTTACAGCTAAAACAGACAATATTACTCGCCCTTCAAAACCGGGCAATTAAATACCTTTGGGCGACGTCGAGAAGGCTCTGTCCATTTCCATATACAGTCCATGTTACATACATATGAAGCCATTCACCTTACTACATTTCATTCTCACTTAAGGATACACATACTTGTGCACGCATACATATACACAAGAATCCAAATACACATATTCATACAAAAAATATTATACACTCAAATAGAAAAGTATATGCAAATATTACAATTCTTCACAACATATCACAATGACCTATTCACAATGTTTCGTAAGCAACATCCCACTGATTTGAGGCACAGTGTGGTTTGTGTATTAGAAGGTATTTAAGTCTACTTTTTAAGATTGAAACAGATGCACAATTCTTAATTAAGATGGGCTTTGAATTCCATATTATAGGACCTCTAGTCTTGATACTAAATTGCCCTAATGATGTACGAGAGAATTTACAATGGAGATGATTGGTTTGTCTAGTTAGATAAGAGTGAATTGTAGAGTTAAAGATAAAAAAGTCGTGAAAAACACTAGAAAAAGGACTGTTGCTAGCAATACAATTGTACATAAACACACAAATCTGATAAATGTTAATATCACGAATGGTCAGAATATTAAGTTGTTTGAACAATGGATCCGAAGGTGCCAGGTAACTTGAGGATGTGGCACTTAGAGACAATCCTACTGCACGTAGAGACAATCCTACTGCACGTAGAGACAATACTACTGCACTTAGAGACAATCCTACTGCACGTAGAGACAATACTACTGCACTTAGAGACAATCCTACTGCACGTAGAGACAATCCTACTGCACGTAGAGACAATACTACTGCACGTAGAGACAATCCTACTGCACGTAGAGACAATACTACTGCACGTAGAGACAATACTACTGCACGTAGAGACAATCCTACTGCACGTAGAGACAATACTACTGCACGTAGAGACAATACTACTGCACGTAGAGACAATCCTACTGCACGTAGAGACAATACTACTGCACTTAGAGACAATCCTACTGCACGTAGAGACAATACTACTGCACGTAGAGACAATACTACTGCAGTTAGAGACAATACTACTGCACTTAGAGACAATCCTACTGCACGTAGAGACAATACTACTGCAGTTAGAGACAATACTACTGCACTTAGAGATAATACTACTGCATTTAGAGACAATACTACTTTATTTAGAGACAATACTACTGCACTTAGAGACAATACTACTGAACTTAGATACAATACTACTGCATTTAGAGACAATACTACTGCACTTATAGACAATACTACTGCAGTTAGAGACAATACTACTTTATTTAGAGACAATACTACTGCACTTAGAGACAATACTACTGAACTTAGATACAATACTACTGCATTTAGAGACAATACTACTGCATTTAGAGACAATACTACTGCATTTAGAGACAATACTACTGCACTTAGAGACAATACTACTGAACTTAGATACAATACTACTGCATTTAGAGACAATACTACTGCATTTAGAGACAATACTACTGCATTTAGAGACAATACTACTGCACTTATAGACAATACTACTGCAGTTAGAGACAATACTACTGCAGTTAGAGACAATACTACTGCACTTAGAGACAATACGACCGCATTTAGAGACAATACTACTGCACTTAGAGACAATACTACTGCACTTAGAGAGACAATACTAATGCACTTAGAGACAATACTACTGCACTTAGAGACAATACTACTGCACTTAGAGACAATACTACTGCAGAGACAATACTACTGCATTTAGAGACAATACTACTGCACTTAGAGACAATACGACTGCACTTAGAGACAATACTAGTGCACTTAGAGACAATACTACTGCACGTAGAGACAATACTACTGCACTTAGAGACAATACTACTGCACGTAGAGACAATACTACTGCACTTAGAGACAATACTACTGCACTTAGAGACAATACTACTGCTTTTAGAGACAATACTACTGCACTCAGAGACAATACTACTGCAGTTAGAGACAATACTACTGCATTTAGAGACAATACTACTGCACTCAGAGACAATACTACTGCAGTTAGAGACAATACTACTGCACTTAGAGACAATACTACTGCAGAGACAATACTACTGCACTTAGAGACAATAGTACTGCACTTAGGGACAATACTACTGCATTTAGAGACAATACTACTGCACTTAGAGACAATACGACTGCACTTAGAGACAATACTACTGCTGTAAAGAGACAATACTACTGCTGTAAAGAGACAATACTTCTGCAGTTTGTGACAATACTACTGCAGTTAGAGACAATACTATTGCAGTTAAAGACACTACTACTGCAATTAGAGACAATACTTCTGCACTTAGAGACAATAATGCAGTAGTAAGACAATACATACCAAATATATTTTCTAAATGTTGTCGTACTACTATGTCTATTTTTAAACTGATACCTTTTTTTGCTAATTGTACTTCATCTATGGTGCAGCCTGGTAGAATGCTAATGCTAAAGGACGTGTAGTGCCACCTGGTTTCTGGGAGTGTAATGTACCTTAGATCATCTATTGACATAATCTGGACTTAGATGTGACTGTAATTGATTGATTGTAATCGATTGAGTGGCTCCTCCTCCTTCTTCCAGTGTCTCCTCCATCTTGTTCCAGTAGCTCCTCCTTTTTTCAGTGGCTCCTCCCTCTTTGTTTTCTGCAGGATCTGGCCATGGGTACAGATGCAGAGGGAGAGAAGATCAAAGACCCCATGAGGGCCATCGTTCCCATTCTGCTGGATGCAAACGTTAGCACCTACGACAAGATCCGCATCATCCTCCTGTACATCTTCCTGAAGAACGGTGAGTGGAGAACCACACCTGCACATGACGTCTAGAGAACCACACCTGCACATGACGTCTAGAGAACCACACCTGCACATGACATCTAGAGAACCACACCTGCACATGACGTCGATAGAACCACACCTACACATGACGTCGATAGAACCACACCTGCACATGACGTCTAGAGAACCACACCTGCACATGACGTCTAGAGAACCACACCTGCACATGACGTCTAGAGAACCACACCTACACATGACGTCTAGAGAACCACACCTGCACATGACGTCTAGAGAACCACACCTGCACATGACGTCTAGAGAACCACACCTGCACATGACATCTAGAGAACCACACCTGCACATGACGTCTAGAGAACCACACCTGCACATGACGTCTAGAGAACCACACCTGCACATGACATCTAGAGAACCACACCTGCACATGACGTCGAGAGAACCACACCTGCACATGACGTCTAGAGAACCACACCTACACATGACGTCTAGAGAACCACACCTGCACATGACGTCTAGAGAACCACACCTGCACATGACGTCTAGAGAACCACACCTGCACATGACGTCTAGAGAACCACACCTACACATGACGTCTAGAGAACCACACCTGCACATGACGTCTAGAGAACCACACCTGCACATGACGTCTAGAGAACCACACCTACACATGACGTCTAGAGAACCACACCTACACATGACGTTTAGAGAACCACACCTACACATGACGTCTAGAGAACCACACCTACACATGACGTCTAGAGAACCACACCTACACATGACGTTTAGAGAACCACACCTACACATGACGTCTAGAGAACCACACCTGCACATGACGTCTAGAGAACCACACCTGCACATGACGTCTAGAGAACCACACCTACACATGACGTTTAGAGAACCACACCTACACATGACGTCTAGAGAACCACACCTGCACATGACGTCTAGAGAACCACACCTACACATGACGTCTAGAGAACTACACCTACACATGACGTCTAGAGAACCACACCTACACATGACGTCTAGAGAACCACACCTACACATGACGTCTAGAGAACCACACCTGCACATGACGTCTAGAGAACCACACCTACACATGACGTCTAGAGAACCACACCTACACATGACGTCTAGAGAACCACACCTACACATGACGTCTAGAGAACCACACCTACACATGACGTCTAGAGAACCACACCTACACATGACGTCTAGAGAACCACACCTACACATGACGTTTAGAGAACCACACCTGCACATGACGTCTAGAGAACCACACCTGCACCGTAACTTAGCTTTAGAATAGACAAAAGGTCTGTTCTTTTAAATTGTTAAAGGGACAGTTCAGTATTTTTCAGAACGTATATGTCTTTACTCTGGTGCACCCACAGTGACTTACCCCCACAGTGTCATGTGAGCCCAGTTCTGGTCTGGTTTTGGTCAAAGCCAAAGTAGTCCCGGCAGGTTTCCTGGGGTCAACAAAATAAAACCTATGTGTTGGAATGAGTGATTTATTTACATAACAAAACCGTCACTGAACAAAAACTCACCTCATAATTGCTTAGAGCTACCTTCTCTCATTGCGATCAATGCGCTAGCGTTGTCACTGCTAACAGCTGTGCACCTTAGCAAACTACTTTCATCAGTTGTTCAGCAGTAAATGGAATGGTCTGCACTTACATAGCAGCTCTAAGTGCCCCCTCTAAGGTTTTGTACTTTATAATATTTGATCTGTTCTTGTTTACAGTTACACTTCACATGGCACTGCTTCTTGCACTTGCTTTGGGCATTTATTCTAAATGTTTTGTCTTTTACTGTATTTTTATTTTATTTCTGTTTGGTTTTTACTGTAAAGCACCCTGTGTACTCATACTGTGAAGGGTACTATATAAATAACAGTTACTTACTTACTTCCTAACCAAGAGGAATTTACCAAAAAGGAAGTTTTACTGTAAGTGTAACTTCACCGTCTCTGACTCTGATATAGAATTATTAAACTTTATTGTCATTGCACACCTATTTGCCTGAAAGCTCATTGGGGACAAGGGGCCGAAATTAATTACCTTGACAGGGCAGATGGGGCTCAACCTTAGAGATAGGGTGTGAAGCTCGGACATCCAGGAGGGACTGGGAGTAGAGCTACTGCTCCTCCACATCCAGAGGAGCCAGCTGAGGTGGCTGGGGCATCTAGTGAGGATGTCCTGGTGTTTCGGGCATGACCATCTGGGAGGAGACCTCGAGGCTGACCCACTGGACGGATAATATTTCTTGGCTTTCCTGGGAACGCCTCAGGATTCCCCTGGAGGAGCTGGCTGAGGTAGCTGGGGTGAGGGAAGTCTGGGCTGCTTTACTGAGGTTGCTGCCCCCACAACCCAGACCCGGATAAAGCAGAAGACAACGAGTACGAGTCATTGCACACATTGCAATGAAATTATTCTACATTTACACTCACCTCTGAATCCTGCAGGACGTGTGAGTGGGAGCAAGACTGTGTTCCGCTCAGACCTCAGATCAGATGAGTTTATATTTGTTGTGTCTCAGTCATATAAAGACCTAAATAACACACACGTTATGTTTGAAACTCATGCTACACACATTTCTGTTCCTATGATGTCCGGCCTGTTTGAAAGAAGTGTTTAAATTTTCACAATAATATGACGCTTTTGTCCGTTATTTGACTGACAGCATGAGTTCTGGAGACTTTGAATTTCAGAACCAGGTGTTGTCCACCGACATTATTTGTTTTTACCTGTTGAGCATCCACAGCTGCACCTCGCTGATGCGTATTATAATAACCTTCATATCCAGATATAATAAATAAGAATTTAGATCGATTGAAATCTTTCTGTTCTGAAAATTACGTTTCCAAATAAAGAGTTTTTTGAGACTGTCAGTCCCATTTTTAAAAAGTAGAATTTATTTACGTTATGTTCATTCTATAGTTCAAATAATCTCACGGGCCACATGTTTTTGTTTGCTGGCCACGTGTGGTCCGCGGGCCGCTATTTGCCAACCTATGCTGTACGCTGTTTCGTCCCCCTCGGAAATGAGACCCACCACAACAGTGTCATCAGCGAATCAGTATGATGGAGTCACGCAAGGGGACACAGTCGTATGTTATGAGTCTTATGCACATCTTCCTCTTGACCAAGGCCAGGTTTACCTTTCACATCTTGCTCTGTACTCGCAGCAGGTGGCTGATGCTGTTAGTGGTGCATTTAAATAATAACAGTGACTGTTTTGTCCCCACATTCCAAGGCGGGGGATCAAATCATGCTTGACTCAGCAATTGTCCAGTTGAGCCAAAGTGAGTCGTCTGTACCTTGATAATGTGGAATGATGTGAACGGTTGTAAATATGTGTAACTGTGAATACTGCTGTTGTCATATAGGCGACGTAAATGTTCTTCACTTCTATAGTTGTTCCACCTTCATGGTTCAAAGCTCTTTACATTAGCCTCACATTCACCCATTCACACACACTCATACACCAGTAGGTTTCTAAGATTCTGTTAGTCCTACTGGGAGACTAAGGGTTCAGTGTACATCCAGAGTCAAGACGGGAACAGCCAACCTCTCGGCCATTGGGCGACCCACTCTACCAACTGAGCCACAACCTAGGGCGGCTGTGGCTCAGTTGGTAGGCAGCTATGCTATAATTAGCTTTTTACTGTTGAGGTTTAGCATAGGAATCAGACTGCTTTTGGATTTGCTTTTAAAAACAGCTGTTTAAGCTGCATGCTGTTGTAATAAAGCTATGTTTACTTGAAAGGGTTAGCTAATGAGCTATTTATCATTTAATGTCGACAGTACCTTTAGCTAAACCAAATATTAGCATGTATTAGCTATAATAGTCAGTCTGGAAGCTGGCAGGTGTGTGAATTGACATTAAGTTGTCAGGGAATACTTTTAATATCAATGGTGTTTCAGATGGGTCTTTTGGGTATTTAGGGTAAGATGGGTATTTTTAAAAGTAAATACAAAAGCAGTCTGTTTCCCTAAATGTCAACAGTAAAAAGCTAATTAGCTGAATAGCATAGCTTCCTATTTAGGTAACCATACATAGTCTATATGACAACAGCAGTATTCACAGTTCACAACAGTTCACAATTTACAGATAAATAACTTTATCAAAGTACAGACGACTCACCTTGGCTCAACTAATAATAATAATAATAATAATAATAATAATAATAATAATAATAATAATAATAATAATAATAGAATAGATTTCTATAGCACTTTTTAAGGCACTCAAGGTGCTTTACGTTATTGACTCAATCACACTTACATGCTTCCTCTGGTGGTGGTAAACTACATATGCAGCCACAAGTGATGTGCGGGTCGATGTATAAACAACCCACAACCAGCCGCTTTTTTTTACTAACCCACTCGCAACTCAGACAACAAGAAACATATTTGAAAAAGACGAACCCGACCCGCATCTGGAAAAAAAGTAGTCAATGACTTTACTGACATAACTGAACATCACATGACCTTTGACCTTACTCACATACCTGAACATCACATGACCGTTGACCTTACTCACATGCCTGAACATCACATGACCTTTGACCTTACTCATATACCTGAACATCACATGACCTTTGACCTCACTCACATACCTGAACATCACATGACCGTTGACCTTACTCACATGCCTGAACATCACATGACCTTTGACCTTACTCATATACCTGAACATCACATGACCTTTGACCTCACTCACATACCTGAACATCACATGACCGTTGACCTTACTCACATGCCTGAACATCACATGACCTTTGACCTTACTCATATACCTGAACATCACATGACCTTTGACCTCACTCACATACCTGAACATCACATGACCGTTGACCTTACTCATATACCTGAGCATCACATGACCTTTGACCTTACTCATATACCTGAACATCACATGACCTTTGACCTTACTCATATACCTGAACATCACATGACCTTTGACCTCACTCACATACCTGAACATCACATGACCTTTGACCTTACTCATATACCTGAACATCACATGACCTTTGACCTTACTCATATACCTGAACATCACATGACCTTTGACCTCACTCACATACCTGAACATCACATGACCGTTGACCTTACTCATATACCTGAGCATCACATGACCTTTGACCTTACTCATATACCTGAACATCACATGACCTTTGACCTTACTCATATACCTGAACATCACATGACCTTTGACCTCACTCACATACATGAACATCACATGACCTTTGACCTTACTCATATACCTGAACATCACATGACCTTACTCATATACCTGAACATCACATGACCTTTGACCTCACTCACATACCTGAACATCACATGACCGTTGACCTTACTCACATGCCTGAACATCACATGACCTTTGACCTTACTCACATACCTGATCATCACATGACCGTTGACCTTACTCATATACCTGAACATCACATGACCTTTGACCTTACTCACATACCTGAACATCACATGACCTTTGACCTTACTCACATACCTGAACATCACATAACCTTTGACCTTACTCACATAACTGAACATCACATAACCTTTGACCTTACTCACATAACTGAACATCACATGACCTTTGACCTTACTCACATAACTGAACATCACATGACCTTTGACCTCACTCACATAACTGAACATCACATAACCTTTGACCTTACTCACATACCTGAACATCACATGACCTTTGACCTCACTCACATAACTGAACATCACATGACCTTTGACCTTACTCACATACCTGAACATCACATGACCTTTGACCTCACTCACATAACTGAACATCACATGACCTTTGACCTTACTCATATACCTGAACATCACATGACCTTTGACCTTACTCACATACCTGAACATCACATGACCTTTGACCTCACTCACATAACTGAACATCACATGACCTTTGACCTTACTCATATACCTGAACATCACATGACCTTTGACCTTACTCCCATACCTGCATTTATTTCTATGTTTAAATTCCATGTCATTGTTTGTAAGTTAATATGTTTATAAATATAAATATGTTTGTTCTGCTTCATCATTTAAAAGTTATCAACGCTAACGCAGCATCTAAACCAGGGGTCGACAACCTGTAACACCCAAAGACACATTGGAACCTGGTGTCCATGGAAACCAAAACACTGGGAGCCGCTCATCATGTTTAAAAACCTCAGCCAATGTGTCCCAAACCTTAGTGTTTTTTTTTTGGATGTTTGTTTCTTCTCTTTCCTCCATACCGTAGGATACTGACCACAATGGACGACACCTTCACCAACATTCACTGAATAAAGTTTATTTACCAGGTTATTTTAATGTTTATCTCAAATGACAAATGACCCGACCATTATCACTAAAAATATTTTGCGGGCACCATGGGCACCTGCTCACTTTGGGTCAGCCTGCACATCACTGGTATCCACAGTTGTCCTGGGGCAGACTGACAGAAGGGTGGCAGCCATTCTGACCACCACCAAACATTCACACAGCAGTGTGAGTGACACTGGAGGCAGGAGGGGCAGTGTCTTTGCCTCAGGACACAACCGACTGATGAGGACAGAACGGGAATCGAACCACTAACCCTGCTGTTAATGGATGACCTGCTCTACCAACTTTAAGTGATTAATCATCATTACCTCCACTGTGCCAGTGTGTCTGTTTGTCTGGTAGTTAGGGGGGCAGTGCTCTAGTTTGTTATAATTCTATCTTTTGTCTTATATCATAATATGAACCCGCTTTATCCTCACTCGGGTGGCGGGGGTCACTGGGGTTCTAATCCAGCTTCAGTGGGCGAAGGCGGGGTACACCCTGTATGAGTTATTATCTTTTGTATTTTACTTTTTTTAATGATTGAAAATCATCTATTTTCCAATACAGTCAAACCTCAACTTAACAAAGACCTAGCCAACGACAGTGAATCAAAGTAACAAAAAACCTTTATGTCAATTTTTCGTCTCTGATTACGAAAGAAAATTAAATTTACGAAATGAAACCCCTAAGACATAAATATGTACATTACTGTTCGCACTGTACGTAAGTAAATACGTCATATACATACTGTACGTATCAACTCATTGGCTATGAGGGAGCTACCCATGATTCTTTTGGTGACCTTTGACCCTCATTCATCACAGAGTTACTGTTGTTTGGTGAGTTTTTCCCAGTGTGCTTATTGAAAATGTATTACTTATTAATTTTATTATCACTTTCTATCTGATCATTAGTTTTTACTTTTTATCTAGTAATTTTCACATTTTATTTTTTTGGAACCAATCAGATATTTTACATGTAAAATGTGACTCTATTTATGAACAATTCACAGTACGAAATCACTTCTGGAACAAATTCATGTCGTAAGTTGAGGTACCAATATATTTAATTCATCCATCGTGTAGATATTCAGAAAAATTCAGAGTAAATTCAAGTTATTTTATGAGAAACACAAAAAACTGACAAAAGAGTGACTTTTTCTGAAAATATTTAATGTGTGTGTGTGTGTGTGTGTGTGTGTGTGTGTGTGTGTGTGTGTGTGTGTGTGTGTGTGTAGGCATCACAGAGGAAAACCTGAACAAGCTGATCCAACACGCTCAGATTCCACCAGAGGACAGTGAGATCATCACTAACATGGCTCACCTAGGTGTCCCCATCATCACAGACGTAAGAACTATAACTGTCCCCATAAGAACTACAACTGTCCTAATAAGAACTACAACTGTCCCCATAAGAACTATAACTGTCCCCATAAGAACTATAACTGTCCCCATAAGAACTACAACTGTCCTAATAAGAACTACAACTGTCCCCATAAGAACTATAACTGTCCCCATAAGAACTATAACTGTCCTAATAAGAACTATAACTGTCCCCATAAGAACTATAACTGTCCCCATAAGAACTATAACTGTCCTAATAAGAACTACAACTGTCCCTATAAGAACTATAACTGTCCTAATAAGAACTATAACTGTCCTAATAAGAACTATAACTGCCCCATAAGAACTATAACTGCCCCATAAGAACTATAACTGCCCCATAAGAACTATAACTGTCCTAATAAGAACTACAACTGTCCCCATAAGAACTATAACTGTCCTAATAAGAACTACAACTGTCCCCATAAGAACTATAACTGTCCTAATAAGAACTACAACTGTCCCCATAAGAACTATAACTGTCCTAATAAGAACTACAACTGTCCCCATAAGAACTATAACTGTCCTAATAAGAACTATAACTGCCCCATAAGAACTATAACTGCCCCATAAGAACTATAACTGCCCCATAAGAACTATAACTGTCCTAATAAGAACTACAACTGTCCCCATAAGAACTATAACTGTCCTAATAAGAACTACAACTGTCCCCATAAGAACTATAACTGTCCTAATAAGAACTACAACTGTCCCCATAAGAACTATAACTGTCCCCATAAGAACTATAACTGTCCTCATAAGAACTACAACTGTCCTCATAAGAACTACAACTGTCCCCATAAGAACTATAACTGTCCCCATAAGAACTACAACTGTCCTCATACTACTAACCTGGTCGTCATAGTAACCCTTCCTCTTCTTGTCCTCTCTCAGTCAACTCTACGCCGAGGAAAGAAATTGGACAGAAAGGAACGAGTGAGTGAACAGACCTATCAGCTGTCCCGCTGGACGCCATTGGTCAAAGACATAATGGAGGTCAGTCTGGTTATTACTTTACATTTCATGTTTGTAAACTATATGGACATAAATATTGGGACAGATATCTACAGCTGTAAAAAGTTAATGTTGATGAGGATGATTATTGTCTTTGTTTTGGTCTTGCAGGACGCTATTGACGATAAACTGGACACTAAACACTACCCGTACATCTCCACCCGCTCCTCTGCCTCCTTCAGCACCACTGCTGTCAGGTACCAAAGGGGAGGGGTTACAAAAACACAATGGGGAGGGGAAGGGGTGTACATATGCATATATATATATATATATATATATATATATATATATATATTTAGACTTTAGACTTAGACTTTAGACTTTATTTGTCATTGTTTCATAAAACAGGTTCAGTGAACAACGAAATTGAATGCAGTCATGTCCGCGGTGCAGTTTTGGCATGCAAATGACACAAGAATAAGATAAGAAATAAGGTAAAAAGAAGTAAGATTAAAAATAAGAACATGCGTTAAATATAGTATAAACAATTTGTACATTAAACTATGATAAATCAACAAGGGCTGAGTTGTATACACAGTATACAGGTGAGTGTAAAGTACTTTAACGTACTAATAAATAGATAAGTGGGTATTGCACAGTGGTTGTAATTGCACAGTTATTGCACTGGATGAAAGAGGAAGAAGGAAATTGCACATTTAGTATTGCACAGTTATTATTGCAGGCTGTTAAAAAGTTCAGTCATGTTTTGAGGTCCCTCCGGATGCATTGAGGACAGTTATGGCTCGTGGGTAGAAACTGTCTCTCAGTCTGTTTGTCCGAGCTTTTATTCCTCTGTATCGCCTACCCGAGCGCATACTTTGGAAGTGTTCATGACCGGGGTGTGTGGGGTCTTCTATAATGTTTTTGGCTCTCGCGAGGCAGCGAGAGCTGGCCAGTTCAGACAGTGAGGGGAGGGAGCAGCCGATGATCCTCTGTGCGGTGTTGATTATCCGCTGGAGCGCCTTCTTCTGTGCGGCCGTGCAGCTCCAGTACCACACGCCCATGCAGTAGGTAAGGACGCTCTCGATAGAACACCGGTAGAAGGACACCAACAGTTCCTGCCGGAGGTTGTCTTTCCTGAGGACTCTCAGGAAGTACAGTCTCTGGTTCGCTTTTTTTGTGATGACGTGGGTGTTGGTGCTCCATTTCAGGTCATCGCTGAGGTGGACGCCCAGGAAGCGGAAAGTGGAGGCTCTTTCAACCTCGTCTCCGTTGATGAGCAGGGGTTGGAAGTCTGTTTTCCTCTTCCTGAAGTCTATGGCGAACTCCCTTGTTTTTGAGGTGTTCAGGAGCAGATTGTTTGCCACGCCCATCGTCGCCAGACTCAGCACCTCGTCCCGGTACGCTGACTCGTCTCCCTCTGTGATGAGTCCCACCACAGTGGTGTCGTCAGCGAACTTGATGATGAGGTTGCTGTTGTGTGTTGGGGTGACGTCGTGGGTGTAGATGGAGTAGAGGAGGGGGCTCAGTACGCAGCCTTGTGGTGCGCCGATGCTGAGGGTGAGGGTTGAGGAGACATGGTTACCCATCCTCACGCTCTGGGGGCGGTTAGAAAGGAAGTCCATTATCCAATTGCATGTGGAGATCGGGAGACCCAGGTCTTGCAGCTTGGACACCAGTCTGCTGGGAATGATGTTGTTAAACGCCGAGCTATAGTCCACGAAGAGCAGCCTCGCGTAGTTTCCTGGTTTCTCCAGGTGGCTAATGGTGGAGTGCAGGGCTGTGGCGATGGCGTCCTCCGTGGATCTGTTTGCTCTGTAGGCAAACTGCTGGGGGTCAAACCCGGGGGGGAGGGCTGCTGTGATGTGTGACCTTATCAGCTTCTCGAAGCACTTAGTGATGATGGGAGTTAGTGCTACAGGGCGGTAGTCGTTGGAGCAGCTGATGTTGTTTTTTTTTGGAACAGGGATGATGGTGGAGGTCTTCATGCATGATGGTACGACAGCCTGAGAGAGGGACTGGTTGAAAATCTTGGTGAAGACTCCCGCCAGTTGATCTGCACACTCTCTCAGTACTTGTCCTGGGATTCCGTCGGGGCCTGTGGCCTTCCGTGGGTTCGCTGCTTTCAGCATGCGCCTCACCTCGTGTTCTTCAACCTTGTGTGTATAGCTGCAGTGAGGTGACAATGGGGGGGAGGGGGTGGGGAGGGTGGGTGGAGTGGTAGGTGATTGGGAGGGAGTTGAGGTGGCTGCGGGTGGTTCCCTGCCGAAGCGAGCAAAGAAGCTGTTCAGTTCTTCCACTTTGGAGGCGTCACCGACAGCCGTGGGTTTGTCGTTCCTAAAGTTGGTCAGGTGTTGAATTCCCTGCCATACTCTCCTGGTGTTATGGCTTTGCAGACAGTCCTCGATCTCACCCTTGTAGTCCGCCTTAGCTTGTTTTATGCCTCTCCTTAGGTTAGCTCTGGCGGCACTATAAAGCGCTCGATCGCCTCTTCTGAAGGCTGTGTCCCTCTCTTTGAGTAGGCCCTGCACTTCCTTTGTCATCCAGGGCTTCCTGTTTGGGTAGGCCCGGATGTTCTTGTCCACCGTGACAGTATCCATGCAGTGTTTAATATAGCCTAGAACTGATGCAGAGTGTTGTTCAATGTCCTGGTTTTCAAAGACTGTCCAATCTGTGTCCTCAAAACAGTCCTGTAGCTGGTCCATTGCGTCCTCCGGCCATGTTTTCACAGTTTTCTTTGTGACCGGGGCGGTTTTCCTGATGGGTCTGTATGCTGGAATTAGCAGTAGGGACATGTGGTCAGACTGGCTCAGGTGAGGCAGCTGTCTGGTCCGGTATCCTCTTTTTATGTTAGAGTAAACCTTGTCCAGAGTGTTTTCTCCCCTAGTGGCACACTTAACATGCTGATGTAATTTAGGGAGTACTGTCTTCAAGTCAGTCCGATTAAAATCCCCACCGATGATGTGGACAGCGTCTGGGTGTCTGCTTTGTTGTGTGCTAATGTTGTCATGAAGAGTGGCTAATGCTAAGTCGGCGTTAGCGTCCGGAGCTATGTAAACAATGGTGATGAAAACGGCCGTGTGTTCTCTGGCGAGGTGAAATGGTCGGCATTTGACTGTGAGGCATTCCAAGTCTTCGGAGCAGTGACTGCTTACCACTTTGGAGTCCGTCGTCCAGTCGTTGTTGAGGTAGAGTATGACTCCACCGCCGCGCTGTTTCTTTGTCGCCGCTTTGTCTCTGTCTTGCCTGTGCGCCGTGTAACCCGGGAGCTCGATGCTAGCATCAGGGATGTTAGCCGTTAGCCAGGACTCTGTGATGAGGAGCGCACAGCTGTTGATGTGTTTACCTTCCACCCAGAGCTTCATCTCATCCATCTTGTTTGCAAGCGCCCTTATGTTTGCGAGAAATAGGCTTGGGATTGCTGGTCTGTGCGGGTTCCGCTTCAGTCTGTTTAGCGCTCCCCCTCTGACTCCACGGCGGCGTCGCCTCCGGCGCTTGGTGAAGACTAGCCATGGAGAGCCCGGGGTCCGCGTAATGTCCGGGGGTAGCTTATTTTGCTCTGCAAATTCCGCCGAAATGGCTTGTTCGCAGCGCAGTCCGATGTCAATGAGGTCTTGTCGGCTGAATGTAAACTTCGCCCAGCAGAATACTGACTGGGAGATAAAGAACATATACAAATATAAAACTAGAACTGCTTTAGCGGAGCGAGCTGCTGGCGAAGCTGCGTCTATGCGCGCCGCCATTTTAGATAGATTTTAGATATATATATATATATATATATATGTATATATATATATTTATGTGCTTGCTTCGGAGATGCCGCCGCCATTTTTATAATGATATTCGCGTTGTGTTCTGGGAAATATCTCCTACCCCTCCAAACGAAGTGTGCTCCTCCTAACCCCTACATTTGAAGGGGTGAAAAGCCATAGCCCTTACCCCTACCCCTCCGCGTTAAGAGAATTGGGACAGCCCATCGCCTCCACGTGAACGCACAAAACGGAGGGTAGGGTTAAGGCGTAGGGCCAAGGGGTGAATTGGGATTCAGACTTATAATAAAGTGAACTTTAAAGTGTCCATATGTCCAGCTCTGCTCTTCCTTCTGTTACAAACACCAAACAATTTAACTGTTGTTGATTGGTTAACTATATTTATTCAGTTTTCAGATATCCTGCACTTTTGAACGCACCAGAGATGTGACAACAGTCCTGAACACAACACCTCTGTGTTTAGAATTAGCCTGTGTTGTTGCTAACATCACCATCTCACCCTGTGTTTCCAACTCTAGTTCATATCCTCCTGGTTTATTACTGTGTGTAAATGACACAAGGTCACATTAATAATAACAGTTGAATAGATATTATCATATTGTGTTGTTTATCTGTGTATGAGTTAATGCTGTTTAACGCTGGTGTGTTGTAGAAGCTAATAGCATAATAAGCTAGCTGTCATCTGTGTGCCTTCACTGAGGTGATCTCTGTGTATTCTATGACACATATTATACATCTGACTGACTCATACAGTCTACGGTCTTTACAAGCGGTCATTTTTTTCCACCTTAAAATGAATCATTTAAATATGGGAAAAAAATTATTTTTGAACAAAAAATGGATTTAAACCATCAACCGTCATGAAACAACTTTGTGAAGGTCTGGCAATGATCGATCAAAGCCCACTCCCTGGGAAGTACAAGGTCTGGTGCTACCAATTTACACTCGACCAGAGGGTAATGTGGCCCCTGAAAATGAGTGAGATCCTCTTATCAGCTGTGACTAAGATGGATGGAAACGAAAACACTGGGTGTCGCTCATCAAACCTTACTGTTTTTGTTCGGAGGTTTCTGGAGCTTTCACTCTCCCTCCATACCATAGGATACTGACCACGATGGACGACATCTTCACCCAAATTGACTTAATAAAGTTTATTTGCCAGGTTATTTTAATGTTTATTTCAAACGACAAATGACCCAACCAACAACAACCACAATATCATTCAAAATATTTTTCAGCCACCCCACGCCTTTAATGCTTCCTCTGGTACTTCCTGTTCTTCACTAACCCCCCCCCCCCACACACACACACACCTTTAACTCTGTCTCCTGTACTTCCTGTTCCTCAGTGCTCGCTACGGTCACTGGCACAAGAATAAGACGCCTGGCGAATACCGCACTGGGCCGCGCGTCATGGTCTTCGTCATCGGGGGCGTGTCCTTCAGCGAGATGCGCTGTGCGTATGAGGTCACGCAGGCCAATGGGAAGTGGGAAGCCATCATTGGTGAGTAAGGCATCAGCATGGGGCGGGGCTAGGATGGACAGACATGCCCACCACAATAGGATACTCTGGTGGGTGTGTCTGTGAGGGGGGCATTTCTGTGAGTGGTAGGGGGACACCACAAAGACATGCCCACCACAACAGGACACCAAGTGAACTGACCTGGTGTCACTGGAAGATATTTAATTTTTGTTGAATTAAATGACCCTGGGTTGGGGTCATGTGATTTAAGACATGATCGGAATCACTTATCATGTCCCAATCAGTGATCAGAAATAATATATACAGTTATTTCCAGTCTATAAACTGATATTTTTATTGATTTTTTTAACGCTGCAAAGCCATGACTCAAACAACGACATGGCTAATTTATGTTTGACAAGCTAACAATTGGAAATACAACTGTTATATGTTAGCTTAGCATCACTGAACCCATGGTGAGATGCTGGAGAGTCTGAAGAGTGGGTATGGCTTATACTCAGGTGGGTGTGGCTTATAGTCCAGTGGGTTGGCTTCTATTCAGGTGGGTGTGGCTAGTAGCCCAGTGGGTGTGGCTTATAGTCCACAACAAGTTAGCTGACAGAAATACAACATTTATACGTGTTCACGAAAAATAAGGTGATAGGGATTGGATATAGGATGGAGACTAGGGACCAGATGGGTACTGGGTTCTAGATGGGGACCGAGAACCAGATGGGGACTGGGTAACAGCTGGAGACTGGGTAACGGCTGGGGACCAGGTACCGGATGAAAACTGGATGGGGAGTGAATGGGGACTAGGGACTGGATGGGGACCAGGTACCAGGTACCAGGTACTAGGTATGGACCAGGTACCAGGTGGGAACCAGGTACTGAATGATGACTGGATGGGGACTAGGTACCAGATGAGGTCTGAATGGGGACCAGGTACCAGGTACCAGGTGGGGACCAGTAAGGCTGATTGAACATGTGTAACTTTCCATTTGTTTTCAATGGTCCAGGATTGAATGTAAATGTTCAACTGTTGTTGAAACAGAAGTGTTCAAGCAGCGCCTGAGCTCAGAAGTCCCACTTTCCAACAGCAGCAGTGAATTAACCCTTTCTGTTCATTCCTTTGTCTACTGTTGACTGAACATGTTACTGGCTTTCCAATCTGTCTACACCTTTCTAGATGTTTCTAGATGTTTGTTTCTAGATGTCAGTAAATATGACTTTATGTTGTGCCCTGCTTCTGCTGTTGACTTTAAAAACAATGTTTGTCTTTAAATTGCAGCCACGTCATGTGTGTTTCTGTCCCGTTTCTGTTTTTATGTTTGTGCTAAATGGTGTGTTAGTGGAGCAGATAAAACCAACCATCATTCAAATGTTCATACAAGCACCACATTTGGCATGAACATGACTTTTTAGCAGTTTTTCATTAAAAATGTTAGCCACATGAAAATCCAAAATGTCTGCAATTTTTCAAGATGGCGGACATTAGCGTCATATTTTTGGCTCTATTGATGTATCTCTGGATTTTCTTATCTGATGTTGATGATATTAGCAGGAGTTTTCATCATGTTTCATGTGATACCCCCCAAAACACCTTATGGCTAATGGTAGTGCAGAATGTTTCAACATGTCAGATGTTTTTGACAAAACTAAACATTCAAACTTAATGTCTTCCCATGGTCCAACATCTAAATCATTTAATGTTTGGACATTCCACAGCTGGAGGAATGAGAATCACAGCAATTGGCTTTAAAATAACAAAACAAGGTTTTTTTGAACAGGTCTAGTGTGGCCGTTGCTGTGCTCAAGCAAATTGTTCGAGCCATAGGTGAGAGTTGGGCTAGCAATGAAGACTACCGCCAGAGTTAGGGTTCACAGTGAGGACTACGGACAGGGTTAAGGTTAGCAGTGAGGACTATGGCCAGGGTTAAGGTTAGCAGTGAGGGCTAGTGCTAGGGTTAGCAGTGAGCACTAGTGCCAGGGTTAGGGTTAGGATTAGCAGTGAGGACTAGTGCCAGGGTTAGAGTTAGCAGTGAGGACTACGGCCAGTGTTAGGGTTAGAAGTGAGGACTACTGCCAGGGTTAGGGTTAGCAGTGAGGACTACTGCCAGGGTTAGGGTTAGCAGTGAGGACTACGGCCAGGGTTAGGGTTAGCAGTGAGGACTACGGCCAGGGTTAGGGTTAGCAGTGAGGACTACGGCTAGGGTCAGGGTTAGCAGTGAGGACTACTGCCAGGGTTAGGGTTAGCAGTGAGGACTACGGCCAGGGTTAGGGTTTGCAGTTAGGACTAGTGCCAGGGTTCGGGTTAGCAGTGAGGACTACGGCCAGGGTTAGGGTTAGCAGTGAGGACTACGGCCAGGGTTAGGGTTTGCAGTTAGGACTAGTGCCAGGGTTCGGATTAGCAGTGAGGACTAGTGCCAGGGTTCGGATTAGCAGTGAGGACTAGTGCCAGGGTTAGGGTTAGCAGTGAGGACTATGGCCAGGGTTAAGGTTAGCAGTGAGGGCTAGTGCTAGGGTTAGTAGTGAGCACTAGTGCCAGGGTTAGGGTTAGCAGTGAGGACTACGGCCAGTGTTAGGGTTAGAAGTGAGGACTACTGCCAGGGTCAGGGTTAGCAGTGAGGACTAGTGCCAGGGTTAGGATTAGCAGTGAGGACTAGTGCCAGGGTTAGGGTTAACAGTGAGGACTATTGCCAGGGTTAGGATTAGCAGTGAGGATTATTGCCAGGGTTAGGGTTAGCAGTGAGGACTATGGCCAGGGTTAGGATTAGCAGTGAGGACTCGTACTAGGATTAGGGTTAGCAGTGAGGACTATGGCCAGGGTTAGGATTAACAGTGAGGACTCGTACTAGGGTTAGTGTTAGCAGTGAGGACTAGAGGCAGGGTTAGGGTTAGCAGTGAGGACGAGTGCCAGGGTTTGGATTAGCAGTGAGGACTAGTGCCAGGGTTCGGATTAGCAGTGAGGACTAGTGCCAGGGTTAGGGTTAGCAGTGAGGACTATGGCCAGGGTTAAGGTTAGCAGTGAGGGCTAGTGCTAGGGTTAGCAGTGAGCACTAGTGCCAGGGTTAGAGTTAGCAGTGAGGACTACGGCCAGTGTTAGGGATAGAAGTGAGGACTACTGCCAGGGTCAGGGTTAGCAGTGAGGACTAGTGCCAGGGTTAGGATTAGCAGTGAGGACTAGTGCCAGGGTTAGGGTTAGCAGTGATGACTACGGCCAGGGTCAGGGTTAGCAGTGAGGATTAGTGCCAGGGTTAGGATTAGCAGTGAGGACTCGTACTAGGATTAGGGTTAGCAGTGAGGACTATGGCCAGGGTTAGGATTAACAGTGAGGACTCGTACTAGGGTTAGTGTTAGCAGTGAGGACTAGAGGCAGGGTTAGGGTTAGCAGTGAGGACTAGTGCCAGGATTAGTGTTAGCAGTGAGGACTAGTGCCAGGGTTAGGGGTTAGCAGTGAGGACGAGTGCCAGGGTTAAGGTTAGCAGTGAGGACTAGTGCCAGGGTTAGGGTTAGCAGTGATGACTACGGCCAGGGTCAGGGTTAGCAGTGAGGACTAGTGCCAGGGTAAGGATTAGCAGTGAGGACTAGTGCCAGGGTTAGGATTAGCAGTGAGGACTATTGCCAGGGTTAGGGTTAGCAGTGAGGACTATGGCCAGGGTTAGGATTAGCAGTGAGGACTCGTACTAGGGTTAGTTTTAGCAGTGAGGACTAGAGCCAGGGTTAGGGTTAGCAGTGAGGACTAGAGCCAGGGTTAGGGTTAGCAGTGAGGACTAGAGCCAGGGTTAGGATTAGCAGTGAGGACTATTGCCAGGGTTAGGGTTAGCAGTGAGGACTAGAGCCAGGGTTAGGGTTAGCAGTGAGGACTATTGCCAGGAGTCCATCCAGAGGATGTGTTTGACTTCTGTCACCAAAGTGCTACCTCTACCACTACACTCCTACACCCCATGCAATTAAAATCACTTAGATCGCTGTAAACTGAGTCAAAACCATATTAAGATGGTGAATATTTGTAAGCACATTTACAGTTGGATATTTTTATAC
This sequence comes from Siphamia tubifer, assembly GCA_020466265.1. Classification (NCBI taxonomy): domain Eukaryota; kingdom Metazoa; phylum Chordata; class Actinopteri; order Kurtiformes; family Apogonidae; genus Siphamia; species Siphamia tubifer. The sequence goes on along the minus strand of CM035794.1, from coordinate 2,439,504 downwards.
CAAAATCATATAGCTTGTTCTTTTACATCACGCTGTGTCATATTATATGTTATCACATACTGGAAATGGCGGCCATCTTAAAAATGGCTGCCATTTTGGAAAATTGCATGGCTAATATTATATTGTGAAAAATTAAACTATAATACAAACACAAGCCAAATTTGACCCTTGTATGACAATTTGAAAGATTCTTCTGTTATATACACTTATGTGCCCCACTATATATATGTGTGTGTGTGTGTGTGTGTACTGTTGTTGTGTACGGTGGCTGACCAGGGCCAAACACATTCCATCAGCCCAGTGTACTATTCTCCTTATTCAACTGTCGGCCATTTTTACACTTGAGGGGTACAGACGTTAAACAGAAGTTAAACAAAAGTCAAACAGAAGTTAAACAGTTCCACACATTGTCAATCACTAGCTTCAGTCAACATGTCAGCAGTTTGGACCACCAATCTGTCCATCATGCTGGAGTTAATGATGGATATAGTATAAAAATGGGGGTGTAAGGACTCCAATATCCCTCAGGCTGTCTGGCTACAGTGATTGGGTTGAAGGTTATATAAAGTTTCAGTAGGCTAAAGGCAGCGCTAGCATATCATTAGTACTGACAGCCATCGACACACTAACCATAAAATGGATAGAATAATGTTGAAATCGAAAATAGAATATAGTGTTATATAATTACACATTCATATTTTCTTCTTTCATGGTGACATTAGGTTGATTAGACAGCTGTTAGCGCTATTTATCTGTGGTCATTTATCCGTGGTCAGGTTGGTAGGTGGTATTTAGGGGGAGGGGGATGGGGCCAAGGACAGGGGAGGATCTGATCTAACTGTCCTATCAAGGGCCTTACTTGTTTCCTGTTAGATGTTTGATTGAACCTGTTAAAATCCAAGTTCATCTCCTTTGTCCGGTCTTGGTTCATCTCTACACCAACCCTTAGGTCCTTGTATCCTGTCATCTTCCTGAAACCTTTCCACTGTAAGATTTCCCTTATTTCATGGAAGGAAAGCTCCCAAGATGATTGAAGATTAATAGTTTATTTACAATTCACATGGAAAGTACAGGAAAATCAATGCTGATCTTGGTCCATTGAACCCACAAACACAATCCCCAAAAAGTCTCTCTCCTTCCGCCTATTTCTTTGGCCATCTCCTCTTCGTTACTCCTCCCCGAACACATTTTTTGGAAACCGTCCTTTGATTGAGCCACAACCTGCTGACAACGCCATGGCACCCCACCCCTCTTCTGTCATTTTTGTGCATGTGTCACATCAACTCTTTCTCTCTGCGTACTGCGTGTTTTGTGTTTACTGTGTCTGTGTTTTTCCCCAATAACCTTCCTAGTCAAAACATGACAAACACAACATTGTCTCCAGCCACTCCGTCCTTGGGATGCTAGTCTTCCCTCCAGCTTTCCTTTGTAGTCCACTGTTAACCCCCTCAACTCCTTCTTCAGCTCTTTCTGCATCATCCTGACTCCCTCAGGGTCTCCAGACATAAACGTCCTCTTCTTCTTCCTTGTAATGTCGAGTCAGCCATGGTTTGTTGTTTGGAAAACACCATACTCTCTTGGTGGGTACTATACATCCCTCACAGAACCTGATGTAATCTGTCACACAGTGCACGAGACCTAACCTGACTGTCGCCATCTGGTATCATGGACACCATCTGGGACCCTCCCACAACCAATCTGTTTTCAAAGGAGGGGCCTTATCTAAAATCCTTGCATGTGATTAGATGACAAATTTGTCCATCATCTTGACTGACATGCAGCTTCAGCCACTCACGTTGAACTCAGAGTGACAGCAGAAAGAAGAGCCATACTGCAGCAGACTACCATCAAAACAAAGACCACAGTATGACTGCACCTGAACGTACTGCTATGTTGTCTGTAAATGACCACTATCATATGTGCAGAGAAAATTCGAGGCGAAAACTGAACATCGCAAACAACCAGCAGATATGACTTCAACTTCCCTATGGAAAATGGGTAGACCAGTGGCGTGCAGAACTTGGTCTTAACGTGTCAGATGTTCCAGAAAAATCCTCCTGCCATATGTGTGAAATACCTTAGCTTGGTAGGGAGACCAGCCACAATGCTGCCCAGTCATGGGAAGTTCCACCCGGCGACATTTGGTTCCTTCGTTTTTCAGAAAGCCAGAACCTCACCATACTCAGATGGTTGCCTCAGGCAATCGCATCACCCCCTACTGTGTAGTTTGGCAAAATGCAGCCAGATGACGTGAGTCAAGTAAAGCAAGACCATCCAACCTCCTAAACGTTAGCTCCTCCTTTACCTCCTCTGACCACTGCTGGATGGTCCTGGTGTTGGCTGGCAGCCTCCTGATGAGAGGTCCATAGGATGGTATGAGCCAGATTAGGCTATGATCTGATATTAGCCTAGCAGTACTATCCCTTTTCATTCCATGTATGGGTCTAGTGGTGCTTCATAGTCAGGGGAGGCGGGGCTAAAAGTTTGCCTTTCAAATTCCTCTGTATGCAATAGGACGGTACTACAACCAATTAGTATATTCTTTAGGATGATGTAGTTAGAGCGCCGGAAAGTTGACGGAGTAGTCCGGAGAAAGTTAGGAATGACTAAACAAAATGGTGGATTATGGAGCTGAACGACTGTTGTCGCTTCTGTAAAAAGAATTTAAAGATTGTTGACGTTTTCTCACATTCTTCACTCATCTGTGATAAAAGGAAATCTACACCTGTTCTTCTTCTATGGTTGTTTATGCTTGATTCTCTTCCAATCGTTGGAGCATCACTTTGTTAGGCCCGCCCTCTGGCTCTACACTTCACTGTGATTGGTCGACCAGTTTCAGGGAAATCTAGACAAAAAGTTGAATCGAGTGTAACTTGACTATTGCGGTAGCACATTAGGTATGCTGCCGCTAGGGGGGGCTAGCACAGCTAGTGCGCCTAATCTGATAGTCTTCGCTATTAGACCGACGGTTTCTGCAGGTTTTTGTCTACAAACGTTTTCTCAGTTTGCATCGTTTCTCTATTTTCAGGACATATTTTTTGTATTAATTTATTTACATGATTTATTTGAGTGTGTTTTTGTTTTTTGCAACCCTTTTTTCATTTCCTCTTTTTGCTCGTGGTTTAGACTTGTATTTGAGTTTGTCTGTTTCCATATCAAACCTGCAGCTATTCTGTCAGCTTGTGTTTCCAGGGTTGCTGAACCTATAGCTGTTTTCTCAGTGCTTGTTTAAATGGTACCTGCAACTGTTCTCTCAGTTTCCATGGTTGCCGTACCTGCAGCTGTTTGCTGTAACTCAGGTGATGGAATGTGTTTGACCCTGGTCGTCCACCGAAGCAGTTTTATTTGAACCCTTTTTTCTGTGTGTGGGAGGGGGCGTGGCATGTGAGCGAGTGTGAGCGGGGTGGTGGTGGGTGGGGGCGTGGCCTGTGCTGAAGCCGCCTCTGTTCCTCCACAGGTTCCACCCACATGCTCACCCCCACCAAATTCTTATCGGACCTGCAGCACCCTGACTTCCGAGAGTCCACTAGGGTGTCGTTTGAGGACGCAGAGCCGTCCGCCGAGTGAGGGGGAGGCACAGGCCGAGTCAGGGGGAGGGAGAGAGGGAGATCACATGACTCTGACAAAAGTAAAGGCAGCCACTCAAAGAAGAGAAGAAGAAGAAGAAGCCCTGGCACTGCACCAGGGCTTCCTCCTACACCTTCTGCTTCTGATACACTCACAACTGTTTTTTATAACTACACCCTCCCTTCACCACCACCACTACACCCCCCCCCCCCCCACACACACACACACACACACACACACCACCACCACTGTCTGAATTTCGTGCTCATACTCTTCATCTTTCAATTTATCCGGGTCACGGGGGCAGTAACCTGAGAAAAGCAGCCCACATTTCCCTCAACCCAGCTACTTCTGCCGGCTCTTCTGGGAGAATACTGAGGCGTTTCCAGGCCAGTCGAGAAATATAATCCCTCCAGCCTTTCCTGGGTTGACCCTGAGGTCTCCTCCCACATGGACATGCCCGGAACACTTCCCCAGGGAGGCGTCCAGGAGGCATCCTCACTAGATGCCTGAGCCATCTCAGCTGACTCTTCTAGATGTGGAGGAGCAGCAGCTCTACTCCGAGTCCCTCACGAATGTCTGAGCTTCTCTAATGCTGAGCCCCACCCACCCTGCAAAGGAAACTCATTTTGGCCGCTTGTGCCCATGACCTCTGAATGCATATCGACTGGTAAATTGAGAGCTTCTCCTTCTGGCTTAGCTCCTTCTTCACCAGAACAGATGAGTTTAACCCTGTGAGGGTAAAGAGCTGGTTCACTGTTTCACATCCAGGACCAAAACCACATTGCTCCTCCTTTATCTGAGGTTTAACCACTGATTGTACCCTCCATTTCAGTACCCTGGAGTAGACCTTACCGGGCAGGCTGAGGAGTGTGATCCTACCATAGTTGGAGCACACCGTCTGGTCCCCTTTCTTAAACATGGGAACCACCATTCCAGTCTGCTATTCCAGCAGTACCCACTCTGATGTCCATGGAATGTTGCAGCACTACATCCAGAGCCTTGAGATATACAGGGCAGATGTCATTGATCCCTGGGGTTCCACCACTGTGGAATGACTTAAGTACCTCAGCAACTTCTGCACTGGAGATAGGTCCGCCCGTCCCCTGGTCTCTGGGCTCTGCGTCAAACCCAGAATACATGTTGGTGGGATTGAGGAGCTCCTCCAACTATTCCTTCCACCGTCCAACTGTATCCTCAGTTGAAATCAACAGCTCCCCACCCACACTATATACAGTGTGAGCAATTTACCACATTCCCCCCCACACGGTTTTCCAGAAGTCTTTGGAGACGATCAGTAATCTTCCTCCATGTTCTCTCCTAACTCCTCCCACGCCTGAGTTTTTACCTTGGCAACTGCTGAAGCTGCACTCTGCTTGGCCCGCTGGTACCAGTCAGCTGCTTCTGGAGACCCACAGGACAGCCATGCCCTCTAGGCCTCCTTATTAAGCGTAATGGCTCCCCTCATCTCTGGGGTCCACCAGCACATTTGGGGGTTACCGCCACAACTGGCACCAGGTATCCCACAGTCACAGATTGCCATGGCCACCTCAGCAGAATGTAACAGAGCCCATTCAGACTCAATGCTCCTCTCTGCGCTCAGGACATTCTCCCTCGCCACTTAATCCAACTCGCCACCAGGTAGTGGTCGGTTGACAGTTCAGCACCTCTCTTCACCCGAGTGTCCAAAACATACGGCCGCAGGTCTGATGATATGACTACAAAGTTGATCATCAACCAGCGACCTAGGATGTTCTGATGCCACGTACATCCTTATGTTTGAAAATGGTGTTAGGGCGGCTGTGGCTCAGTTGGTAGAGTGGGTCGCCCAATGACCGAGAGGTTGGCGGTTCGCATCCCAGCTCTGGCTGTCCACATGTCGAAGTGTCCTTGGGCAAGACACTGAACCCCCAGTAGGACTGACCTTAGACCTTAGAAACCTACTGTGTGAGTGTGTGTGTGAATGGGTGAATGTGAGGCTAATGTAAAGCGCTTTGAGCACCATGAAGGTGGAAAAGCGCTATATAAGCACAGACCATTTAGTTATGGACAAACTGACTCACACAGAAGTCCAATAACCAAACACTACTCAGGTTCAGATTGGGTTCTTCACCCCCCCCCCCCACCCTCCAGGTCACGCTGTCACCTTCCAGCAACCATTCCAGAGTGAGTAATTTGAAGTGTTGTGTGGTGTTTATGCACCAAGAACAGTCAGTACCCGTTCCCTGACCTGAAGACGCAGAGAAGCAAACCTTTTGTCCACTAGGTTAAACCCCAACATGCAGGCCGGGAGCCTGGGGGCTATCAAAAAGCCCACCCCTGCCATTTGACTCTCCCCCGGGGCAACTCCAGCAAAAAATGAGGTCCAACCCACCTCAAGGACTTGAGTTCCAGAGCCGAAGCAATGTGTCAAGGTGAGGCCAACTATGTCAGGCCGATAGCGCTCAACCTCATCCATAAGTTCCTGTTCCTTCCCCGCCAGAAAGGTAACAATCTATGTCCCAAAAGCCAGCTTCTGCAACCGGGGATCAGACCACCAAGGCCTCCGCCATGGTCTGCCATCCAATCCACAATGCACTGGACTCTCAGGTGGGGGGCCCATGAGACAACAAGCCCATGACTCCGGTTCAAACCATTCTTAGTCTGACCCTTCACCTCAGACCAATCTGCTGTGGGAGAGCCTACCAGGGGCAAATAGTCCCTACCAGGGACAAATAGACACTAACAGGGGTAAATAGACCCCACATAACTATCTTCACCCCTCATTACTATCTCCACCCCCACATCACTAACCCTGCCCCCTCATTACCATATCCACCCCCTCATTAGAACTCCCCCTCATTACTATCTCCACCCCACATCACTGACCCCGCCCCCTCATAACTATCTCCGCCCCCACATCATTGACGCCGCCCCTCATATTTATTTTCACCCCTACATCACTGACCCCCCAGCATTATCTCCGCCCCAAATCACTGACCCCACCCCTCAGTACTATCTCCACCCACACATCACTGACCCCCCCAGCACTGTCTCCCCCCTCACATCACTGACCCCGTCCCTTCATTACTATCTCCACCCCATACCACTGACCCTGCCCCCCCATCACTACCACTGCCCCACACCATCATCACTGTCCTATCATGTCATCCTTGATCCTGCCTCCTCATCCCTGTCTCCACCACCACCACACATGCTCAGACTGGTTGTGCAGAGGGACCTTCCATTATTAACCCTATTTGTGCTGACATTCACAACAAAAACTGGAAACTCATCTGTGTTTGCCACGCCCACGCTGACCCACGTGGCCCCAGCTCTGACAAGGCTCAACCCCTTTCACAGTCTGAGGATGTGGTGGCACTCAACTGATACGCTTTAGCTCCACAACCAAAACAAAAGATACCAAACAAACTCCACCCCAAAAACGCTCCATTTCCCTCCAACAACCTGCACATGAAGGTACTACTAACTATAGAAACTAACTATAACTACTAACTGTAGAAACTAACCATAACTACTAACTATAAAAACTAACTATCACTATTAACTATAGAAACTAACTATAACTCCTAACTATAGAAACTAACTATCACTACTAACTATAGAAACTAACTATAACTACTAACCGTAGAAACTAACCATAACTATTATCACTATTTACTATAAAACTAACTATAACTACTAACTATAGAAACAAACTATAACTACTAACTATAGAAACTAACTATAACTACTAACTGTAGAAACTAACCATAACTATTATCACTATTTACTATAAAACTAACTATAACTACTAACTATAGAAACAAACTATAACTACTAACTATAACTACTAACTATAGAAACTAACTATCACTACTAACTATAGAAACTAACTATAACTACTAACTGTAGAAACTAACTATAACTATTAACTATAGACACTATCTCTACGAACTATAGAAACTAACTATAACTACTAACTATAGAAACTTTAACTTTAACTACTAACTATAGAAAGTAACTGTAACTACTGACATAGAAACTATAACTATTAAGTAATAAACTATACCGTAACCATATAAATCATATATAATTCTAACTATAGAATCTATAGCTATATGAATATTTATGAAACTATAAACTATTAATAATTATAAATTATATTTAATATTTAAATATTTATTAAATATAAAATTATTTAAATATTTAATTTGTATGAATGTATTTAAATATTTAATACATATATCATAGTTAATATGTATAAAAGTATTTAAGTTATAGACTTTAAGACTTTTATTGTGTTGTTTATGTCTGTCCCTGGTGGACAATGGCAAAACTGCAGAAACTGGAAGGACTTTTAAGTTTTATCGCTCTATTAACTATGGAAGAAAATATCACTTCTGACATTTATCACAATATTTAATTCATGATATTGTGTTGAAAACAAATCAAAACAAATGAATTCATTATCCGAATTAATCTGATTAAAAATGTTTATATAATTAACCCCCAGGGGTCACTAGGCTACTGCTAACAATAGGCTAAGGCTAACACTAGACTAAAGCTAGCACTAGACTAATGCTAACACTAGACTAAAGCTAGCACTAGACTAATGCTAACACTAGACTAAAGCTAGCACTAGACTAATGCTAACACTAGACTAAAGCTACCACTACACTAATGCTAACACTAGGCCAATGCTAGCACTAAACTAATGCTAGCACTAGACTAATGCTAACACTAGGTCAATGCTAACATTAGGCTAATGCTAGCACTATACTGATGCTAGCACTAGGTTGATGCTAGCACTAGGCTTGTGTGAACACTAGGCCAATGCTCGCATTAGTTTAGTGTTAGCATTAGACTACACTAATGCTAACACTAGTCTAATGCTAGCATTAGACTAACGTGAGCACTAGGCTCAGGCTAGCACTAGGCCAAGTATAGCTCTAGTCCAATGCCAACACTATGCTGACACTAGGCTAATGTTAACACTAGGCCAATGCTAGCATTACACTAGACTAATGCTAACACAAGTCTAATACTAGCACTAGAATAATGCTAGCATTATACTAATGTTAGCACTAGGTCAATGCTAGCAGTAGATAATGCTAGCACTAGGCTAAAGCTAACACTAGACTGCTCGCGTTATGCCAATACTAACACTAGGCCAATGCTAGCATTAGGGCAATGTTAGCACTAGGCTAATTGTTAGCACTAGGTTAATGGTAGCACTAGGCCAATGCTAGCATTTGGCTAATGTTGAACTTGATTTTATTTCCATTGAATTCTTTCATCACCCCCTCCTCTCTGGTTTTTTGCTCTGACCTTTGAACCCTTGGGGGTTTATTCCACCCCCTCCTCCATCCATATCATTCTGAACTAACCTGCTAAAGCGATATCGTTTCTGCAGTTTTTCCGTCAGCAGTATGGACGGCCCCTCCTACATACTGCCGCATTAGCCCCTCCCCCCACATGTTTGGCTCTACTGGGCGGAACCTGGTCACGTTCCAGTTGTTTCTGAAGCTGTGTGTTTGACAGACAGGTCAGGAGAGAAGGAGGCCACGCCCCCCTTCCACACTGATCACCATTAAACTACCCACAATCCCCGGCAGCCGCCAAACCTTCCATCACCATGACAACCTGCCATGGGCTTGCCTCTTTCTCTTCTGTTTGTTCTTGTTTTCACCTTAAACTACTTTTCCTTAAGTTTAAGGGTTTTTAGATGAAGTTTAAGGAAATAAAATTTTCCTTAAACTTCCTTTTTTTAACTTTACAAAATGTCTGTGAATTTAAGTGAAACTGTGAAGGAAGAAAACAAACCTGCAAATATTACACTTTAAAAATATACATCTGAGTCATTTCATATTACACTGTAAAAAATACACATATGAGTCATTTCATATTACACTGTAAAAAATATACATCTGAGTCATTTCATATTACACTGTAAAAAATATACATCTGAGTCATTTCATATTACACTGTAAAAAATATACACCTGAGTCATTGCATGTTACACTGTAAAAAATACACATATGAGTCATTTCATGTTACACTGTAAAAAATATACATTTGAGTCATTTCATATTACACTGTAAAAAATATACACCTGAGTCATTTCATATTACACTGTAAAAATATACATCTGAGTCATTTCATATTACACTGTAAAAAATATACACCTGAGTCATTGCATGTTACACTGTAAAAAAATACACATATGAGTCATTTCATGTTACACTGTAAAAAATATACATCTGAGTCATTTCATATTACACTGTAAAAAATATACACCTGAGTCATTTCATATTACACTGTAAAAATATACATCTGAGTCATTTCATATTACACTGTAAAAATATACATCTGAGTCATTTCATGTTACACTGTAAAAATATACACCTGAGTCATTTCATATTACACTGTAAAAAATATACACCTGAGTCATTTCATGTTACACTGTAAAAAATATACACCTGAGTCATTTCATGTTACACTGCAAAAATATACATCTGAGTCATTTCATGTTACACTGTAAAAAATATACATCTGAGTCATTTCATGTTACACTGTAAAAAATATACACCTGAGTCATTGCATGTTACACTGTAAAAAAATACACATATGAGTCATTTCATGTTACACTGTAAAAAATATACATCTGAGTCATTTCATGTTACACTGTAAAAAATATACATCTGAGTCATTTCATATTACACTGTAAAAAATATACATCTGAGTCATTTCATATTACACTGTAAAAAATATACACCTGAGTCATTTCATGTTACACTGTAAAAAATGTACATCTGAAACATTTCATATTACACTGTAAAAAATATACATCTGAGTCATTTCATATTACACTGTAAAAATATACATCTGAAACATTTTTACAGTTCAGTCACCATCCACTTTCTAATGGTTTGTTTTGGTCCACAACTTCACTGTTCAAATGTTCAAATATTCTTCAGTGGGAATGTGTCTTCAGCTGTGGAAAAAAACTCATCCCTTTTCCTACATTTTCAAATTTTTGTTGCGTGATTTATTTATTTATTTATTTTATTTATTTATGATTTATTTTCGTCAAGATTTTAAATTTTTTGCTTAATTCAACAGTTTTTTGCTTACATTTTTTTGCTTAATTTAAATTGTTTTATGCTAATTTATTTATTTTTTTCTTAATTAAATGGTTTTTTTGCCTAAACCAAGATTTAAATTAATTAATTAATTATTGTTGCTTCATTTTTTGCTTAATTCAACTTTTAAAAAAAAAAAAATTCTTCAATGTTTTTCTCAAGAAAATCTGATTTTTATTTTTCATTTAATCAGGAGAAAAAGATTACATATAAAGTAAAAAGAAATAGTTCTGAAGCAGAAAAATCCACACTGTGGGTTAATGTTAATGAAAATGAATAAAGTTTAAATGTTGGAGTTAGCATAAAAGGACACAATGTTAGCATAGCATTAGCATTAGCATCACTGATGACTTTTATAAAGCTGAAAACACATTTTCATGGAGATTTGTTTCTGTGTGTGTGTGTGTGTGTGTTGCACAACTAACACTGTGTGTGTGTGTGTATGTGTATGTGTGCACGTCTGCGCATGTGTGTGTGTGTGTGTGTGTGTGTGTGTGTGTGTGTCCACAGGGTCGACTCACATCTTCACTCCCACTAGTCTGCTGGAGCAGCTGAAGGCCATGAACAAACCAGAGGAGGAGGTCACCAGCTAAAGACCAACACCCCAAAGACCCCCCCTCACCTATGGACCCCCCACAAGACCCCCCCCCCCTCCACCTATAGACCATCCCCAGAGACCCCCCCCTTACCTATGGACCCCCACAAGACCCCCCCCAAAGACCCCCCCTTACCTGTAGACCTCCTCCAAAGACCCACCCTCCACCTATAGACCCCCCTCACCTATAGACCCCCCCGCAGACTCTCCCCACCCCCCCCAAAAGACCCCCCTCCACCTCTAGACCCTCCCCCAGTACTTGTGTATTGCATCCTGCTTGAGATAAAAAAAAAAATCTTAAATGTTGTAACAAAATAAAAGTGTTGTATTTTTGGGTTTCAATACGAGAAGAAAAAGCTGATTTTCAAAGTAAAAGACCCTTAACTCTGCTCCTCTTACAGTAGAAGCTTTTTCCTTGACCTTAAAAAACCCTTAAAGACCCAGCGGGACGTTTAAGACACTTCCTTAAAACAGTTAGGGGTTCTTTAGCCTCGTTTGTTCTGCTTTAACATAATAATAATAATAACAGTAATAAGTATCAATCAATGATCGATCACTTAACGCTTCAGTAATATGTATTGATCAATCACTTCACACTTTAAAAATAAAATAACTTCATATTATTTTTCAGAAAAACATTAAAGCATAAAATGATGAAAAACATATTTTTTGTGTTTTTTCAGTGACGTCAATAATGATCAATAATGATCAATAAAGATCAATTAAATAGTTTAAATATAAATTAAAGATGAGCTGGATTTACCAAAATAAAATCAAATTCCAGCAGAAAAATCAAGAATACATGATATTTAATATTTGTGTGTTTGACTTTTACAGACACATGTTAGTATTTATGAACATTTGACCAGGAAGTAAAAATAAAATCAAATAAATGAACTCATGTTTGTCTGAAAACATCGGATCACATGACAAACTATTTTTATGCCAAAAAATAAAATAAAATCACTTTTTGTGCTTTTTTTCATCCAAAGAAAATATTTGTTTCCATTAAAAACAACATTTAAAAACATTTAAATGGTTAAAATGTTACAAATTATTTATTATTGAATTATATTTAATGAAACAGAAAAAAATGTTACAGATAAAAAGCTAACTTACATTTTGTTGTTTCTTACGCACACTGGGTGTTAGCACTAGGCTAATACTAACATGAGGCTAATGGTAACACTAGACTAAAGCTAGCACAAGGATAATGCTACCACAAGGCTAATGCTAACACAAAGCTAAATCTAGCCCGTGGCTAATGACAGCCCAAGGCTAATGATTGCCCAGGGCTACTCCTAGCACAAGGTGAAAGCTAGCACTAGGATAATGGTAGCACACTGGGTGTGGGAGTAACTCTTGTAGGAAGTGCCACAGACATTTTACTGGGTCTTTTTTATTGGGTTAAACTTTTCTGGAGGGGCTTCAGTTTGATGTTGTAGAATATATCATATCATCAGCCAATATATATTATATATATAAATATATATAAATATATTTCATCCAAGAGAACTCCGGCCCCACCCCATGCCCCGCCCCCTTCCCTGTCTGAGGTGTTCGTATCAGTAGCATGCTTGGATTGTTTGGACTGTTACCGTGTTTATGGATTTTCTTCAGATTTTACAGCTTTGACACAAAACAAGATACACTTTTAATCACGTTTCCACCGAAAAATTATGTTTTACGCACTTTTTTCCACAGAGACTTTTCAAAAGTTGGCAGAAGCGTGTCTGTTTCCATTTGTTTCCAAGGAAATGGATCATGAAGATAATATGGTTTAAATGACCACAGACAAGTTGTTATTAAAGTTCTATTCAACCTTAGCATTAACATTAGCCTGTTAGCCACCACCTTAGCTTCAGCTCAGGACATTTAGCTAATGCTAAGCTAATGCTTCAGCCTCATGCAGCCAAATGTCCAGGCTTTAGTAAAAACTGGTTTTACAGCCTCAAAGTCTGTTTTTTTCTGCTTTGAAACAGAATTTTATCTGTTTTTTTAATTTAATAACCTAATTTTCCGGTGGATTTTCCAAACATCAGGAGTAACAAAGCTGAAATATTAGTCATTTTTTTGTTGTTTTTTTTGGCTGCTTGCTAATGTTAACGGTAAAAGGGCCAGTTGTATATTAAATATTTGTCTGTTTAACCCTTTCATTGCTTGGTGATGTTTCCTGCACTCGGTCGTGTCGTGTTTCCCACATTTTTTGCCATTTTTTCACGTCTCATTGTCGACTGGTGAATTTTTCAGAACTGTGACGTAGTGAAACTTTAATTTGAGAATTTAAAAAATAAAAAAGCTAATGTGAAGCCGATGTGTTTGTGATGTTGTAGCTGTAGTTGTTAGTTTTCAACTGGGGAAAAAAAATTAAAAATGATAATAAGCGTCTTATTTTCCTGTAAACCCTGGAATGGCTTTTGTAACAAAGGCTTTTATTTTGAAAGTTTTTCCGGGACAAACCTCATGTATCTTTTACTACTTCTATCATTTGCTGTTGTTTAGGGTTTACTCTGAACAAACATGACTTCTGTCTAAATTATTTATAAATAATCAATAAAAATAATAATGCTAATAAGGTTAGCATTAGCGTGTTTGTTTGTTTGCGAGTGTTGAAGCACAAACAATTCTTCCATGTGAAACTAAATATGTATAAGGCTGAAAATAAACTGGCTTCCATTAACACCTGAAAAGACTCTGGAGTTTTATTTTAACTGTCTTTCAGTGTTTTTTTTTTTTATTTTAACTCTTTCAGTGTTTTTATTTTAACTCTGTTTCAGTGTTTTTATTTTAACTCTGTTTCAGTGTTTTTATTTTAACGCTGTTTCAGTGTTTTTATTTTAACTCTGTTTCAGTGTTTTTATTTTAACTCTGTTTCAGTGTTTTTATTTTAACTCTGTTTCAGTGTTTTTATTTTAACTCTGTTTCATTGTTTTTATTTTAACCGACCCTGATGAGAAAAAGTCAAAATAACAAAATAAAAAGTTAAAAACCATGAGATAAAAACCCAAAATTGTGAGCTTAATGTGTAGTAATATATGTTTAAAGCCATATTATTGTTAATAAGCATGTTAGTAAGCACTTATAAGCAATTTATTATGTAATTACTAATGTTTATAAACACGTTATTGTTAATAAGCACTTACAAGAGCCTTATTAAATACTTTTGTTTATGAAGGCTTATAAACACATATATTTTATTATGTCAATAAGAAAAGTTGTATTATGGAGAGTATGAAGTTTGGAAGAGGTGAGTTTTGAGTCTGTTTTAAGAAGGTAGAGAGAGTCACAGTTATGGAGGTCTGGTGGGTGAGCAGTGGGTAAGGAGGGGTGGATGGAGGAGGAGGACCAGAGGGAGCGAGCTGGGGTGGTCACATGGAGGAGATCCGAAAGGTAGGGAGGAGCCAGTGGAGGTGCTGGAGGATGGAGGTGATGTGCGGGAGGAACCAGTGGAGGTGCTGGAGGATGGACGTGATGTGTGGGAGGAGCCAGTGGAGGTGCTGGAGGATGGAGGTGATGTGTGGGAGGAGCCAGTGGAGGTGCTGGAGGATGGAGGCGATGTGTGGGAGGAGCCAGTGGAGGTGCTGGAGGATGGAGGTGATGTGTGGGAGGAGCCAGTGGAGGTGCTGGAGGATGGAGGTGATGTGTGGGAGGAGCCAGTGGAGGTGCTGGAGGATGGAGGTGATGTGTGGGAGGAGCCAGTGGAGGTGCTGGAGGATGGACGTGATGTGTGGGAGGAGCCAGTGGAGGTGCTGGAGGATGGACGTGATGTGTGGGAGGAGCCAGTGGAGGTGCTGGAGGATGGACGTGATGTGTGGGAGGAGCCAGTGGGGGTACTGGAGGATGGAGGTGATGTGTGGGAGGAGCCAGTGGAGGTGCTGGAGGATGGAGGTGATGTGTGGGAGGAGCCAGTGGAGGTGCTGGAGGATGGAGGTGATGTGTGGGAGGAGCCAGTGGAGGTGCTGGAGGATGGAGGTGATGTGTGGGAGGAGCCAGTGGAGGTGCTGGAGGATGGAGGTGATGTGTGGGAGGAGCCAGTGGAGGTGCTGGAGGATGGAGGTGATGTGTGGGAGGAGCCAGTGGAGGTGCTGGAGGATGGAGGTGATGTGTGGGAGGAGCCAGTGGAGGTGCTGGAGGATGGAGGTGATGTGTGGGAGGAGCCAGTGGAGGTGCTGGAGGATGGACATGATGTGTGGGAGGAGCCAGTGGGGGTACTGGAGGATGGAGGTGATGTGTGGGAGGAGCCAGTGGGGGTACTGGAGGATGGAGGTGATGTGTGGGAGGAGCCAGTGGAGGTGCTGGAGGATGGAGGTGATCTGTGGGAGGAGCCAGTGGAGGTGCTGGAGGATGGAGGTGATGTGTGGGAGGAGCCATTGGAGGTGCTGGAGGATGGACATGATGTGTGGGAGGAGCCAGTGGGGGTACTGGAGGATGGAGGTTATGTGTGGGAGGAGCCAGTGGAGGTGCTGGAGGATGGAGGTGATGTGTGGGAGGAGCTGAAGGATGGAGGTGATGTGTGGGAGGAGCCAGTGGAGGTGCTGGAGGATGGAGGTGATGTGTGGGAGGAGCCAGTGGAGGTGCTGGAGGATGGAGGTGATGTGTGGGAGGAGCCAGTGGAGGTGCTGGAGGATGGACATGATGTGTGGGAGGAGCCAGTGGAGGTGCTGGAGGATGGACATGATGTGTGGGAGGAGCCAGTGGAGGTGCTGGAGGATGGAGGTGATGTGTGGGAGGAGCCAGTGGAGGTGCTGGAGGATGGAGGTGATGTGTGGGAGGAGCCAGTGGAGGTGCTGGAGGATGGAGGTGATGTGTGGGAGGAGCCAGTGGAGGTGCTGGAGGATGGACATGATGTGTGGGAGGAGCCAGTGGGGGTACTGGAGGATGGAGGTGATGTGTGGGAGGAGCCAGTGGGGGTACTGGAGGATGGAGGTGGTGTGTGGGAGGAGCCAGTGGAGGTGCTGGAGGATGGAGGTGATGTGTGGGAGGAGCCAGTGGAGGTGCTGGAGGATGGAGGTGATGTGTGGGAGGAGCCAGTGGAGGTGCTGGAGGATGGACATGATGTGTGGGAGGAGCCAGTGGGGGTACTGGAGGATGGAGGTGATGTGTGGGAGGAGCCAGTGGAGGTGCTGGAGGATGAAGGTGATGTGTGGGAGGAGCTGAAGGATGGAGGTGATGTGTGGGAGGAGCCAGTGGAGGTGCTGGAGGATGGAGGTGATGTGTGGGAGGAGCCAGTGGAGGTGCTGGAGGATGGAGGTGATGTGTGGGAGGAGCCAGTGGAGGTGCTGGAGGATGGAGGCGATGTGTGGGAGGAGCCAGTGGAGGTGCTGGAGGATGGAGGTGATGTGTGGGAGGAGCCAGTGGAGGTGCTGGAGGATGGAGGTGATGTGTGGGAGGAGCCAGTGGAGGTGCTGGAGGATGGAGGTGATGTGTGGGAGGAGCCAGTGGAGGTGCTGGAGGATGGACGTGATGTGTGGGAGGAGCCAGTGGAGGTGCTGGAGGATGGACGTGATGTGTGGGAGGAGCCAGTGGAGGTGCTGGAGGATGGACGTGATGTGTGGGAGGAGCCAGTGGGGGTACTGGAGGATGGAGGTGATGTGTGGGAGGAGCCAGTGGAGGTGCTGGAGGATGGAGGTGATGTGTGGGAGGAGCCAGTGGAGGTGCTGGAGGATGGAGGTGATGTGTGGGAGGAGCCAGTGGAGGTGCTGGAGGATGGAGGTGATGTGTGGGAGGAGCCAGTGGAGGTGCTGGAGGATGGAGGTGATGTGTGGGAGGAGCCAGTGGAGGTGCTGGAGGATGGAGGTGATGTGTGGGAGGAGCCAGTGGAGGTGCTGGAGGATGGAGGTGATGTGTGGGAGGAGCCAGTGGAGGTGCTGGAGGATGGAGGTGATGTGTGGGAGGAGCCAGTGGAGGTGCTGGAGGATGGACATGATGTGTGGGAGGAGCCAGTGGGGGTACTGGAGGATGGAGGTGATGTGTGGGAGGAGCCAGTGGGGGTACTGGAGGATGGAGGTGATGTGTGGGAGGAGCCAGTGGAGGTGCTGGAGGATGGAGGTGATCTGTGGGAGGAGCCAGTGGAGGTGCTGGAGGATGGAGGTGATGTGTGGGAGGAGCCATTGGAGGTGCTGGAGGATGGACATGATGTGTGGGAGGAGCCAGTGGGGGTACTGGAGGATGGAGGTTATGTGTGGGAGGAGCCAGTGGAGGTGCTGGAGGATGGAGGTGATGTGTGGGAGGAGCTGAAGGATGGAGGTGATGTGTGGGAGGAGCCAGTGGAGGTGCTGGAGGATGGAGGTGATGTGTGGGAGGAGCCAGTGGAGGTGCTGGAGGATGGAGGTGATGTGTGGGAGGAGCCAGTGGAGGTGCTGGAGGATGGACATGATGTGTGGGAGGAGCCAGTGGAGGTGCTGGAGGATGGACATGATGTGTGGGAGGAGCCAGTGGAGGTGCTGGAGGATGGAGGTGATGTGTGGGAGGAGCCAGTGGAGGTGCTGGAGGATGGAGGTGATGTGTGGGAGGAGCCAGTGGAGGTGCTGGAGGATGGAGGTGATGTGTGGGAGGAGCCAGTGGAGGTGCTGGAGGATGGACATGATGTGTGGGAGGAGCCAGTGGGGGTACTGGAGGATGGAGGTGATGTGTGGGAGGAGCCAGTGGGGGTACTGGAGGATGGAGGTGGTGTGTGGGAGGAGCCAGTGGAGGTGCTGGAGGATGGAGGTGATGTGTGGGAGGAGCCAGTGGAGGTGCTGGAGGATGGAGGTGATGTGTGGGAGGAGCCAGTGGAGGTGCTGGAGGATGGACATGATGTGTGGGAGGAGCCAGTGGGGGTACTGGAGGATGGAGGTGATGTGTGGGAGGAGCCAGTGGAGGTGCTGGAGGATGAAGGTGATGTGTGGGAGGAGCTGAAGGATGGAGGTGATGTGTGGGAGGAGCCAGTGGAGGTGCTGGAGGATGGAGGTGATGTGTGGGAGGAGCCAGTGGAGGTGCTGGAGGATGGACATGATGTGTGGGAGGAGCCAGTGGGGGTACTGGAGGATGGAGGTGATGTGTGGGAGGAGCTGAAGGATGGAGGTGATGTGTGGGAGGAGCCAGTGGAGGTGCTGGAGGATGGAGGTGATGTGTGGGAGGAGCCAGTGGAGGTGCTGGAGGATGGAGGTGATGTGTGGGAGGAGCCAGTGGAGGTGCTGGAGGATGGACATGATGTGTGGGAGGAGCCAGTGGGGGTACTGGAGGATGGAGGTGATGTGTGGGAGGAGCTGAAGGATGGAGGTGATGTGTGGGAGGAGCCAGTGGAGGTGCTGGAGGATGGAGGTGATGTGTGGGAGGAGCCAGTGGAGGTGCTGGAGGATGGAGGTGATGTGTGGGAGGAGCCAGTGGAGGTGCTGGAGGATGGACATGATGTGTGGGAGGAGCCAGTGGGGGTACTGGAGGATGGAGGTGATGTGTGGGAGGAGCTGAAGGATGGAGGTGATGTGTGGGAGGAGCCAGTGGAGGTGCTGGAGGATGGAGGTGATGTGTGGGAGGAGCCAGTGGAGGTGCTGGAGGATGGAGGTGATGTGTGGGAGGAGCCAGTGGAGGTGCTGGAGGATGGACATGATGTGTGGGAGGAGCCAGTGGGGGTACTGGAGGATGGAGGTGATGTGTGGGAGGAGCTGAAGGATGGAGGTGATGTGTGGGAGGAGCCAGTGGAGGTGCTGGAGGATGGACATGATGTGTGGGAGGAGCCAGTGGAGGTGCTGGAGGATGGAGGTGATGTGTGGGGTGATGTGAGCAGTGGAGTTGTAACCAGTTGTAGTTTATGGATGGATTTGTGAGGGAGGGAATTACAGTCGTCCAGACAGGAGGTGACCAGGCTGTGAATGAGAATGACAGTGCTGTGTTGGGTGAGGGAGGGGCGGAGGTGGTTTATATGCAGTCCAGGTGATGGAAGGAAAGTGTGTTGTGGAGGATGACACCCAGACTGTTACCCTGGGGGGAGGGGGAGATTGTCAATGGTGATGGAAAAACTGTCAATTTTTGAAAGAATAAATTTGGTGCCAAAAAGCAGAATTTCGGTATTGAGTTTGAGGAAATTGATTTGATTTGATTTGATTTGAATGATTTATTTCGAACATGTGCAAAGTGCAACAATAATCAATACATCAATAATAATAATAATAATAATGACATGTCCGAAAAGGAGTAGGATGAAGCATAAGTTTATTTAATTCTACCCCTTCTTCACTTCCCCAATAACCTAAATTCATCTTATAGTAATATAGTGCATAGTACAAAAATGATGATAAATAAAATAATAACAATAAGAATAATAACAATACCAATAATAAATAACTGAAGTACTAAACATAGACATATATACAAAAAACAAAAAAAAACTAAAAACAAATGAGCAGATAGGAAAGTAGGTAACAAATAGTTTGCTGTTTTATTTTTTCCTCCCTTCCTTCTTCTTCTTTTCCCTTTCTTTTTTTCTTTCCTTTTTCTAAGTTGTCTGCATTTTGTTCTTATTTTTTTATTTTATTTAATTTTTCTATTCATTCACTTATTTTATGTATTTATTTTTTATATCTTTTAACCCCACAGAGGGGGAGTCAACATTGTTTCAGATCAGTGCATATTCCAGTCTTGCAGACATATACTAGTACAGGGATGGGCAAACTATTCCACAAAGGGCCGGTGGGGCTGCAGGTTTTTGTTCCAACCAACCAAGAGTTCACAGTTTGACCAATCAACTGTGAAGACTGAGATCAGTTGATTAATTGAATCAAGTCTGGTGTGCTGCTGCTTGGTTAGAACAAAAACCTGCAGCCACACCGGCCCTTTAGGAATGGTTTGCCCATCCCTGTACTAGACTATTTAGTGCATGTGTGTGACCATCAGCGGTCCTCCCTGAAAGCTGAGCAGACATCCTTTATTAGAACTCTCCCTTACAAGCCAGTGAGGGCAGTGCTACACCTCAGTGATGTGCGGAGGAAACAAAGACTGGACAGGACGAACGGGGACAGAAACCAACAGGCGGTGCTATTGTAATTAAAGACTGTAAGGTGATGTGTTATTCCCAACCACCAACTTCAATAAAAACAAATAAATAAGTAGATCAGAAAAAGAGGAGAAAACCAAACCAGCACAAAAGGAGAAACAAACAAAAAAAAACAACAAACAAACAAACAATTAAACAATCGGCACCGAGCTGTAACGGACCGCAGAGAACCCAAGTGCAAAACAGGAGGCGTGCGTAAAAGTCCAAGCAGTATTTTATTCTCACACAAATCAGAAACACAATACAGATGAGTGAGGCAATGTCCCCTTTAAAGTCTCTCAGGGCTGGAAGGTACTTATCCAGGCGGGGCATGGAAGATCTCCTCTGGTCTGGGGGCGAGACTGGATTCGGATCAGTTCTGGTCCTAGGTCGGGGCTGGCGGCGGGTCTCGTAGTCGGGGTCCGTTCCAGGGTTGGGGCAGGCAGCTGGGATCAGGGTCGGCGTTCGTTCCAAGGTCAGGGCAGGCAGCGAGGGGCGTAACAGGGTCCGGTCCAAGTTCGGTAACAGCAGAGGCAGGCAGAAATCACAGGCAGAAAACAGGGGTCGGACAGAAACAGGACTGGTACACGGGACACGGAATACACAAAATCAGAGGAACAGGTCATGATAATCTGGCACTGACTTAGGTCTGAATGCAGACTTTATGCTCCTCACCTGATGAGTTCAGCTGAGCTCACCAGGTGATTCACATCTAATCATTGGCAAGGGAAACTGAAGAGGGTGAAAGGTGAAACACAGAGCAGAGAGACAGAGCAGAAACACAGAGCAGAAAAACACACAGACAGAGAAGAAAACAGAAAGTACAAGGTACAGAACATGACACGAGCACCACAACCGTGGATGTCCTGATAGTACAAAATAGAATGTAATGTAATAGAATAGGCCAGAAGAGGACACCGGTGCGGAAGAAAATGAGTTCAGGGTAGAGATTATGGAGAGATTCTCAGCACATTCTGGCGAGTCCCATCATTCGTTGAAATGGGACTCTGTAGTTGCTGGCGAGACCCGATCAAACATGCAAGTGTGAAGGACCCCGAAGCCCAGAACAGCAATCACGACAAGGCAGGGCCAAGCCAACAGGGCAACCCCCACCTCGGGCCGCAGGAGCCACAGGACGCCACTCCCAGAGAGCCACCGGGGCCACCGTGAACGACACAAACCCGGAGAACAAGAGGGAGCAGGTACAAACCCCCCCCAGCGCACCAAGACCGACCCAGGCGGCCCGGCGCATGACGACTCACCCGCCACCCCAACCCCAACCCAGCCCACCGCAGCCCCCACCAACTCCCCCACCCCACCACCCCACCCACCCAGCTGACCCACCCACCCCCTCGCCCACCCCCGAGGGGGCCAACGGCCCCACGCAGCTCGGAAGCCAGACACAGGGAGTCAATGTCACACTCATTCTTGGCATACAGCTTGATGTCATCCATGTAGAGGAGGTGGTTGATGGATGTTCCACTTCGGAACTGGTATCCGAAGCCACTCTTTGAGATGATCTGGCTGAGGGGGTATTAGTGGGGGTATTAGTGGGGGCATTAGTGGGGGTATTAGTGGGGTTATTAGTGGGGGCATTAGTGGGGGTATTAGTGGGGGCATTAGTGGAGGTATTAATGGGGGCATTAGTGGGGGCATTAGTGGGGGCATTAGTGGGGGTATTAGTGGGGGCATTAGTGGGGACATTAGTGGGGGCATTAGTGGGGGTATTAGTGGGGGCATTAGTGGGGGCATTAGTGGGGGTATTAGTGGGGGCATTAGTGGGGGCATTAGTGGGGGCATTAGTGGGGGTATTAATGGGGGCATTAGTGGTGTCATTAGTGGGGGCATTAGTGGGGACATTAGTGGGGGTATTAGTGGGGGCATTAGTGGGGGTATTAGTGGGGGCATTAGTGGGGACATTAGTGGGGGCATTAGTGGGGGTATTAGTGGGGGCAGTAGCTTTAAACAGGACAATAGTGATCAGACAGAGCCACATCAGTCACCATTACCTCATAAATATTAATACCTTTGGTAACAATTAGATCTAATATGTGCCCTTTGTTATGTGTTGGATCCTTTACATGCTGAGAAAGCCCAAAATGATCCAGAATATTCCAAAGTTCTTTAACACTTCCATCATTACAGTTGTCAACATGAATGTTAAAATCACCTGTTAAAACAATACAGTCAAAGTCAATGCATAACATAGACACACATTTGTAAATATTATATTTAGGACGTGTGTAGATAGTTACAAAGGTTGATCTACAGGAAGATTTTAGTTCAAAAGAGTGGAAGTGTCCTTATGTTACCTTCTTAACGTGGAAGGTATCCTTAAGTAGAATGGCAACGCCCCCTCCTTTCTTGTGTGGATTCACTAATGAAAGTGTAGTTTGGGGGGGTTGATTCAATAAGAACTGCTGCACTATTATCTTGTCCCAGACATGTTTCATTTAAAAACATAAAATCAAGGTTATGGTTTCACAGATTGACTGGAGCTTTTATTCTGAAGTCTATTACTGTCTACGGGAGCTTTTATTCTGAAGTCTATTACTGTCTACGGGAGCTTTTATTCTGAAGTCTATTACTGGCTACTGGAGCTTTTATTCTGAAGTCTATTGCTGTCCACTGGAGCTTTTATTCTAAAGTCTATTGCTGTCCACTGGAGCTTTTATTCTGAAGTCTATTGCTGTCTACTGGAGCTTTTATTCTGAAGTCTATTACTGGCTACTGGAGCTTTTATTCTTTAATCTATTACTGTACTGGAGCTTTTATTCTGAAGTCTATTACTGTCTACGGGAGCTTTTATTCTGAAGTCTATTACTGGCTACTGGAGCTTTTATTCTGAAGTCTATTACTGTCTATGGGAGCTTTTATTCTGAAGTCTATTACTGTCTACTGGAGCTTTTATTCTGAAGTCTATTGCTGTCTACTGGAGCTTTTATTCTGAAGTCTATTGCTGTCCACTGGAGCTTTTATTCTGAAGTCTATTGCTGTCTACTGGAGCTTTTATTCTGAAGTCTATTACTGGCTACTGGAGCTTTTATTCTTTAATCTATTACTGTACTGGAGCTTTTATTCTGAAGTCTATTACTGTCTACGGGAGCTTTTATTCTGAAGTCTATTACTGGCTACTGGAGCTTTTATTCTGAAGTCTATTGCTGTCCACTGGAGCTTTTATTCTGAAGTATATTGCTGTCCACTGGAGCTTTTATTCTGAAGTCTATTGCTGTCCACTGGAGCTTTTATTCTGAAGTATATTGCTGCCTACTGGAGCTTTTATTCTGAAGTCTATTATTGTCTACTACAGCTTTTATTCTGAAGTCTATTACTGTCTACTGGAGCTTTTATTCTGAAATCTATTACTGTCTACTGCAGCTTTTATTCTGAAGTCTATTACTGTCTACTGGAGCTTTTATTCTGAAGTCTATTGCTGTCTACTGGAGCTTTTATTCTGAAGTCTACTACTTTCTACTGGAGCTTTTATTCTGAAGTCTTTTACTGTACTGGAGCTTTTATTCTGAAGTGTATTATTGTCTACTACAGCTTTTATTCTGAAATCTATTACTGTCTACTACAGCTTTTATTCTGAAATCTATTACTGTCTACTGCAGCTTTTATTCTGAAGTCTATTACTGTCTACTGGAGCTTTTATTCTGAAGTCTATTGCTGTCTACTGGAGCTTTTATTCTGAAGTCTATTACTGTATACTGGAGCTTTTATTCTGAAGTCTATTACTGTCTACTGGAGCTTTTATTCTGAAGTCTATTACTGTATACTGGAGCTTTTATTCTGAAGTCTATTACTGTCTACTGGAGCTTTTATTCTGAAGTCTATTACTGTCTACTGGAGCTTTTATTCTGAAGTCTATTACTGTATACTCGAGCTTTTATTTTGAAGTCTATTACTGTCTACTGGAGCTTTTATTCTGAAGTCTGTTACTGTCTACTTGAACTTTTATTCTGAAGTCTATTACTGTATAATGGAGCTTTTATTCTGAAGTATATTACTGTATAATGGAGTTTTTATTCTGAAGTATATTACTGTCTACTGGAGCTTTTATTCTGAAGTCTATTACTGTCTACTGCAGCTTTTATTCTGAAGTCTATTACTGTCTACTACAGCTTTTATTCTGAAATCTATTACTGTCTACTGCAGCTTTTATTCTGAAATCTATTACTGTCTACTACAGCTTTTATTCTGAAATCTATTACTGTCTACTGCAGCTTTTATTCTGAAGTCTATTACTGTCTACTGGAGCTTTTATTCTGAAGTCTATTGCTGTCTACTGGAGCTTTTATTCTGAAGTCTATTACTGTATACTGGAGCTTTTATTCTGAAGTCTATTACTGTCTACTGGAGCTTTTATTCTGAAGTCTATTACTGTCTACTGGAGCTTTTATTCTGAAGTCTATTACTGTATACTGGAGCTTTTATTCTGAAGTCTATTACTGTCTACTGGAGCTTTTATTCTGAAGTCTATTACTGTCTACTGGAGCTTTTATTCTGAAGTCTATTACTGTATACTCGAGCTTTTATTTTGAAGTCTATTACTGTCTACTGGAGCTTTTATTCTGAAGTCTGTTACTGTCTACTTGAACTTTTATTCTGAAGTCTATTACTGTATACTGGAGCTTTTATTCTGAAGTCTATTATTGTCTACTTCAGCTTTTATTCTGAAGTCTATTATTGTCTACTTCAACTTTTATTCTGAAGTCTATTACTGTCTACTTCAGCTTTTATTCTGAAGTCTATTACTGTCTACTGGAGCTTTTATTCTGGAGTCTATTATTGTCTACTTCAGCTTTTATTCTGAAGTCTATTATTGTCTACTTCAGCTTTTATTCTGAAGTCTATTACTGTCTACTGGAGCTTTTATTCTGAAGTCTATTACTGTACACTGGAGCTTTTATTCTGAAGTCTATTACTGTATACTGGAGCTTTTATTCTGAAGTCTATTATTGTCTACTTCAGCTTTTATTCTGAAGTCTATTATTGTCTACTTCAACTTTTATTCTGAAGTCTATTACTGTCTACTTCAGCTTTTATTCTGAAGTCTATTACTGTCTACTGGAGCTTTTATTCTGGAGTCTATTATTGTCTACTTCAGCTTTTATTCTGAAGTCTATTATTGTCTACTTCAGCTTTTATTCTGAAGTCTATTACTGTCTACTGGAGCTTTTATTCTGAAGTCTATTACTGTTTACTTGAGCTTTTATTTTGAAGTCTATTACTGTCTACTGGAGCTATTATTCTGAAGTCTATTACTGTTTACTTGAGCTTTTATTCTGAAATCTATTACTGTTTACTGGAGCTTTTATTCTGAAGTCTATTACTGTCTACTGGAGCTTTTATTCTGAAGTCTATTACTTTCTACTGGAGCTTTTATTCTGAAGTCTATTGCTGTCTACTGGAGCTTTTATTCTGAAGTCTATTACTGTTTACGTGAGCTTTTATTTTGAAGTCTATTACTGTCTACTGGAGCTTTTATTCTGAAGTCTATTACTGTTTACTTGAGCTTTTATTTTGAAGTCTATTACTGTCTACTGGAGCTTTTATTCTGAAGTCTATTACTGTTTACTTGAGCTTTTATTTTGAAGTCTATTACTGTCTACTGGAGCTTTTATTCTGAAGTCTATTACTGTTTACTTGAGCTTTTATTTTGAAGTCTATTACTGTCTACTGGAGCTTTTATTCTGAAGTCTATTACTGTTTACTTGAGCTTTTATTCTGAAATCTATTACTAACTACTGGAGCTATTATTCTGAAGTCTATTACTGTCTACTGGAGCTTTTATTCTGAAGTCTATTACTGTATACTGGAGCTTTTATTCTGAAGTCTATTACTGTCTACTGGAGCTTTTATTCTGAAGTCTATTACTGTCTACTGGAGCTTTTATTCTGAAGTCTATTACTGTATACTGGAGCTTTTATTCTGAAGTCTATTACTGTCTACTGGAGCTTTTATTCTGAAGTCTATTACTGTCTACTGGAGCTTTTATTCTGAAGTCTATTACTGTCTACTGCAGCTTTTATTCTGAAGTCTATTACTGTCTACTACAGCTTTTATTCTGAAATCTATTACTGTCTACTGCAGCTTTTATTCTGAAATCTATTACTGTCTACTACAGCTTTTATTCTGAAATCTATTACTGTCTACTGCAGCTTTTATTCTGAAGTCTATTACTGTCTACTGGAGCTTTTATTCTGAAGTCTATTGCTGTCTACTGGAGCTTTTATTCTGAAGTCTATTACTGTATACTGGAGCTTTTATTCTGAAGTCTATTACTGTCTACTGGAGCTTTTATTCTGAAGTCTATTACTGTCTACTGGAGCTTTTATTCTGAAGTCTATTACTGTATACTGGAGCTTTTATTCTGACGTCTATTACTGTCTACTGGAGCTTTTATTCTGAAGTCTATTACTGTCTACTGGAGCTTTTATTCTGAAGTCTATTACTGTATACTCGAGCTTTTATTTTGAAGTCTATTACTGTCTACTGGAGCTTTTATTCTGAAGTCTGTTACTGTCTACTTGAACTTTTATTCTGAAGTCTATTACTGTATACTGGAGCTTTTATTCTGAAGTCTATTATTGTCTACTTCAGCTTTTATTCTGAAGTCTATTATTGTCTACTTCAACTTTTATTCTGAAGTCTATTACTGTCTACTTCAGCTTTTATTCTGAAGTCTATTACTGTCTACTGGAGCTTTTATTCTGGAGTCTATTATTGTCTACTTCAGCTTTTATTCTGAAGTCTATTATTGTCTACTTCAGCTTTTATTCTGAAGTCTATTACTGTCTACTGGAGCTTTTATTCTGAAGTCTATTACTGTATACTGGAGCTTTTATTCTGAAGTCTATTACTGTATACTGGAGCTTTTATTCTGAAGTCTATTATTGTCTACTTCAGCTTTTATTCTGAAGTCTATTATTGTCTACTTCAACTTTTATTCTGAAGTCTATTACTGTCTACTTCAGCTTTTATTCTGAAGTCTATTACTGTCTACTGGAGCTTTTATTCTGAAGTCTATTACTGTCTACTGGAGCTTTTATTCTGAAGTCTGTTACTGTCTACTTGAACTTTTATTCTGAAGTCTATTACTGTATACTGGAGCTTTTATTCTGAAGTCTATTATTGTCTACTTCAGCTTTTATTCTGAAGTCTATTATTGTCTACTTCAACTTTTATTCTGAAGTCTATTACTGTCTACTTCAGCTTTTATTCTGAAGTCTATTACTGTCTACTGGAGCTTTTATTCTGGAGTCTATTATTGTCTACTTCAGCTTTTATTCTGAAGTCTATTATTGTCTACTTCAGCTTTTATTCTGAAGTCTATTACTGTCTACTGGAGCTTTTATTCTGAAGTCTATTACTGTATACTGGAGCTTTTATTCTGAAGTCTATTACTGTATACTGGAGCTTTTATTCTGAAGTCTATTATTGTCTACTTCAGCTTTTATTCTGAAGTCTATTATTGTCTACTTCAACTTTTATTCTGAAGTCTATTACTGTCTACTTCAGCTTTTATTCTGAAGTCTATTACTGTCTACTGGAGCTTTTATTCTGAAGTCTATTACTGTCTACTGGAGCTTTTATTCTGAAGTCTATTACTGTTTACTTGAGCTTTTATTTTGAAGTCTATTACTGTCTACTGGAGCTATTATTCTGAAGTCTATTACTGTTTACTTGAGCTTTTATTCTGAAATCTATTACTGTTTACTGGAGCTTTTATTCTGAAGTCTATTATTGTCTACTTCAGCTTTTATTCTGAAGTCTATTATTGTCTACTTCAGCTTTTATTCTGAAGTCTATTACTGTCTACTGGAGCTTTTATTCTGAAGTCTATTACTGTTTACTTGAGCTTTTATTTTGAAGTCTATTACTGTCTACTGGAGCTATTATTCTGAAGTCTATTACTGTTTACTTGAGCTTTTATTCTGAAATCTATTACTGTTTACTGGAGCTTTTATTCTGAAGTCTATTACTGTCTACTGGAGCTTTTATTCTGAAGTCTATTACTTTCTACTGGAGCTTTTATTCTGAAGTCTATTGCTGTCTACTGGAGCTTTTATTCTGAAGTCTATTACTGTTTACGTGAGCTTTTATTTTGAAGTCTATTACTGTCTACTGGAGCTTTTATTCTGAAGTCTATTACTGTTTACTTGAGCTTTTATTTTGAAGTATATTACTGTCTACTGGAGCTTTTATTCTGAAGTCTATTACTGTTTACTTGAGCTTTTATTTTGAAGTCTATTACTGTCTACTGGAGCTTTTATTCTGAAGTCTATTACTGTTTACTTGAGCTTTTATTTTGAAGTCTATTACTGTCTACTGGAGCTTTTATTCTGAAGTCTATTACTGTTTACTTGAGCTTTTATTCTGAAATCTATTACTAACTACTGGAGCTATTATTCTGAAGTCTATTACTGTCTACTGGAGCTTTTATTCTGAAGTCTATTACTGTATACTGGAGCTTTTATTCTGAAGTCTATTACTGTCTACTGGAGCTTTTATTCTGAAGTCTATTACTGTCTACTGGAGCTTTTATTCTTAAGTCTATTACTGTCTACTGGAGCTTTTATTCTGAAGTCTATTACTGTTTACTTGAGCTTTTATTCTGAAATCTATTACTGTTTACTGGAGCTTTTATTCTGAAGTCTATTACTGTCTACTGGAGCTTTTATTCTGAAGTCTATTACTTTCTACTGGAGCTTTTATTCTGAAGTCTATTACTGTCTACTGGAGCTTTTATTCTGAAGTCTATTACTTTCTACTGGAGCTTTTATTCTGAAGTCTATTGCTGTCTACTGGAGCTTTTATTCTGAAGTCTATTACTGTTTACGTGAGCTTTTATTTTGAAGTCTATTACTGTCTACTGGAGCTTTTATTCTGAAGTCTATTACTGTTTACTTGAGCTTTTATTTTGAAGTCTTTTACTGTCTACTGGAGCTTTTATTCTGAAGTCTATTACTGTTTACTTGAGCTTTTATTTTGAAGTCTATTACTGTCTACTGGAGCTTTTATTCTGAAGTCTATTACTGTTTACTTGAGCTTTTATTCTGAAATCTATTACTAACTACTGGAGCTTTTATTCTGAAGTCTATTACTGTATACTGGAGCTTTTATTCTGAAGTCTATTACTGTCTACTGGAGCTTTTATTCTGAAGTCTATTACTGTCTACTGGAGCTTTTATTCTGAAGTCTATTACTGTATACTCGAGCTTTTATTTTGAAGTCTATTACTGTCAACTGGAGCTTTTATTCTGAAGTCTGTTACTGTCTACTTGAACTTTTATTCTGAAGTCTATTACTGTATAATGGAGCTTTTATTCTGAAGTATATTACTGTATAATGGAGTTTTTATTCTGACGTATATTACTGTCTACTGGAGCTTTTATTCTGAAGTCTATTACTTTCTACTGGAGCTTTTATTCTGAAGTCTATTGCTGTCTACTGGAGCTTTTATTCTGAAGTCTATTACTGTTTACGTGAGCTTTTATTTTGAAGTCTATTACTGTCTACTGGAGCTTTTATTCTGAAGTCTATTACTGTTTACTTGAGCTTTTATTTTGAAGTCTATTACTGTCTACTGGAGCTTTTATTCTGAAGTCTATTACTGTTTACTTGAGCTTTTATTTTGAAGTCTATTACTGTCTACTGGAGCTTTTATTCTGAAGTCTATTACTGTTTACTTGAGCTTTTATTTTGAAGTCTATTACTGTCTACTGGAGCTTTTATTCTGAAGTCTATTACTGTTTACTTGAGCTTTTATTCTGAAATCTATTACTAACTACTGGAGCTATTATTCTGAAGTCTATTACTGCTTACTTGAGCTTTTATTCTGAAGTCTATTACTGTTTACTGGAGCTTTTATTCTGAAGTCTATTACTGTCTACTGGAGCTTTTATTCTGAAGTCTATTGCTGTCTACTGGAGCTTTTATTCTGAAGTCTATTACTGTTTACGTGAGCTTTTATTTTGAAGTCTATTACTGTCTACTGGAGCTTTTATTCTGAAGTCTATTACCGTTTACTTGAGCTTTTATTTTGAAGTCTATTACTGTCTACTGGAGCTTTTATTCTGAAGTCTATTACTGTTTACTTGAGCTTTTATTTTGAAGTCTATTACTGTCTACTGGAGCTATTATTCTGAAGTCTATTACTGTTTACTTGAGCTTTTATTCTGAAATCTATTACTGTCTACTGGAGCTTTTATTCTGAAGTCTATTACTGTTTACTGGAGCTTTTATTCTGAAGTCTATTACTGTCTACTGGAGCTTTTATTCTGAAGTCTATTACTTTCTACTGGAGCTTTTATTCTGAAGTCTATTACTGTCTACTGGAGCTTTTATTTTGAAGTCTATTACTGTTTACGTGAGCTTTCATTTTGAAGTCTATTACTGTTCACTTGAGCTTTTATTCTGAAGTCTATTACTGTATACTGGAGCTTTTATTCTGAAGTCTATTATTGTCTACTTCAGCTTTTATTCTGAAGTCTATTACTGTTTACGTGAGCTTTTATTTTGAAGTCTATTACTGTCTACTGGAGCTTTTATTCTGAAGTCTATTACTGTTTACTTGAGCTTTTATTTTGAAGTCTATTACTGTCTACTGGAGCTTTTATTCTGAAGTCTATTACTGTTTACTTGAGCTTTTATTTTGAAGTCTATTACTGTCTACTGGAGCTTTTATTCTGAAGTCTATTACTGTTTACTTGAGCTTTTATTCTGAAGTCTATTTCTGTTTACTGGAGCTTTTATTCTGAAGTCTATTACTGTCTACTGGAGCTTTTATTCTGAAGTCTATTGCTGTCTACTGGAGCTTTTATTCTGAAGTCTATTACTGTTTACGTGAGCTTTTATTTTGAAGTCTATTACTGTCTACTGGAGCTATTATTTTGAAGTCTATTACTGTTTACTTGAGCTTTTATTCTGAAGTCTATTACTGTTCACTTGAGCTTTTATTTTGAAGTCTATTACTGTCTACTGGAGCTATTATTTTGAAGTCTATTACTGTTTACTTGAGCTTTTATTTTGAAGTCTATTACTGTCTACTGGAGCGTTTTTTCTGAAGTCTATTACTGTCCACTGGAGCTTTTATTCTGAAGTCTATTGCTGTCCACTGGAGCTTTTATTCTGAAGTATATTGCTGCCTACTGGAGCTTTTATTCTGAAGTCTATTATTGTCTACTACAGCTTTTATTCTGAAGTCTATTACTGTCTACTGGAGCTTTTATTCTGAAGTCTATTGCTGTCTACTGCAGCTTTTATTCTGAAGTCTATTACTGTCTACTGGAGCTTTTATTCTGAAGTCTATTGCTGTCTACTGGAGCTTTTATTCTGAAGTCTACTACTTTCTACTGGAGCTTTTATTCTGAAGTCTTTTACTGTACTGGAGCTTTTATTCTGAAGTGTATTATTGTCTACTACAGCTTTTATTCTGAAATCTATTACTGTCTACTACAACTTTTATTCTGAAATCTATTACTGTCTACTGCAGCTTTTATTCTGAAGTCTATTACTGTCTACTGGAGCTTTTATTCTGAAGTCTATTGCTGTCTACTGGAGCTTTTATTCTGAAGTCTATTACTGTATACTGGAGCTTTTATTCTGAAGTCTATTACTGTCTACTGGAGCTTTTATTCTGAAGTCTATTACTGTCTACTGGAGCTTTTATTCTGAAGTCTATTACTGTATACTGGAGCTTTTATTCTGAAGTCTATTACTGTCTACTGGAGCTTTTATTCTGAAGTCTATTACTGTCTACTGGAGCTTTTATTCTGAAGTCTATTACTGTATACTCGAGCTTTTATTTTGAAGTCTATTACTGTCTACTGGAGCTTTTATTCTGAAGTCTGTTACTGTCTACTTGAACTTTTATTCTGAAGTATATTACTGTCTACTGGAGCTTTTATTCTGAAGTCTATTACTGTCTACTGGAGCTTTTATTCTGAAGTCTATTGCTGTCTACTGGAGCTTTTATTCTGAAGTCTATTACTGTTTACGTGAGCTTTTATTTTGAAGTCTATTACTGTCTACTGGAGCTTTTATTCTGAAGTCTATTACTGTTTACTTGAGCTTTTATTTTGAAGTCTATTACTGTCTACTGGAGCTATTATTTTGAAGTCTATTACTGTTTACTTGAGCTTTTATTCTGAAGTCTATTACTGTTCACTTGAGCTTTTATTTTGAAGTCTATTACTGTCTACCTGAGCTATTATTTTGAAGTCTATTACTGTTTACTTGAGCTTTTATTTTGAAGTCTATTACTGTCTACTGGAGCGTTTTTTCTGAAGTCTATTACTGTTTACTGGAGCTTTTAATCTGAAGTCTATTACTGTCTACTGGAGCTTTTATTCTGAAGTCTATTACTGGCTACTGGAGCTTTTATTCTGAAGTCTATTGCTGTCCACTGGAGCTTTTATTCTGAAGTCTATTGCTGTCCACTGGAGCTTTTATTCTGAAGTCTATTGCTGTCTACTGGAGCTTTTATTCTGAAGTCTATTACTGGCTACTGGAGCTTTTATTCTTTAATCTATTACTGTACTGGAGCTTTTATTCTGAAGTCTATTACTGTCTACGGGAGCCTTTACTCTAAAGTCTATTGCTGTCTACGGGAGCTTTTATTCTGAAGTCTATTACTGGCTACTGGAGCTTTTATTCTGAAGTCTATTGCTGTCCACTGGAGCTTTTATTCTGAAGTATATTGCTGCCTACTGGAGCTTTTATTCTGAAGTCTATTATTGTCTACTACAGCTTTTATTCTGAAGTCTATTACTGTCTACTGGAGCTTTTATTCTGAAATCTATTACTGTCTACTGCAGCTTTTATTCTGAAGTCTATTACTGTCTACTGGAGCTTTTAGTCTGAAGTCTATTGCTGTCTACTGGAGCTTTTATTCTGAAGTCTACTACTTTCTACTGGAGCTTTTATTCTGAAGTCTTTTACTGTACTGGAGCTTTTAGTCTGAAGTGTATTATTGTCTACTACAGCTTTTATTCTGAAATCTATTACTGTCTACTACAGCTTTTATTCTGAAATCTATTACTGTCTACTGCAGCTTTTATTCTGAAGTCTATTACTGTCTACTGGAGCTTTTATTCTGAAGTCTATTGCTGTCTACTGGAGCTTTTATTCTGAAGTCTATTACTGTATACTGGAGCTTTTATTCTGAAGTCTATTACTGTCTACTGGAGCTTTTATTCTGAAGTCTATTACTGTCTACTGGAGCTTTTATTCTGAAGTCTATTACTGTATACTGGAGCTTTTATTCTGAAGTCTATTACTGTCTACTGGAGCTTTTATTCTGAAGTCTATTACTGTCTACTGGAGCTTTTATTCTGAAGTCTATTACTGTATACTCGAGCTTTTATTTTGAAGTCTATTACTGTCTACTGGAGCTTTTATTCTGAAGTCTGTTACTGTCTACTTGAACTTTTATTCTGAAGTATATTACTGTCTACTGGAGCTTTTATTCTGAAGTCTATTACTGTCTACTTGAACTTTTATTCTGAAGTCTATTACTGTATACTGGAGCTTTTATTCTGAAGTCTATTACTGTATACTGGAGCTTTTATTCTGAAGTCTATTACTGTATACTGGAGCTTTTATTCTGAAGTCTATTATTGTCTACTTCAGCTTTTATTCTGAAGTCTATTATTGTCTACTTCAACTTTTATTCTGAAGTCTATTACTGTCTACTTCAGCTTTTATTCTGAAGTCTATTACTGTCTACTGGAGCTTTTATTCTGGAATCTATTATTGTCTACTTCAGCTTTTATTCTGAAGTCTATTATTGTCAACTTCAGCTTTTATTCTGAAGTCTATTACTGTCTACTGGAACTTTTATTCTGAAGTCTATTACTGTTTACTTGAGCTTTTATTTTGAAGTCTATTACTGTCTACTGGAGCTATTATTCTGAAGTCTATTACTGTTTACTTGAGCTTTTATTCTGAAATCTATTACTGTTTACTGGAGCTATTATTTTGAAGTCTATTACTGTATACTGGAGCTTTTATTCTGAAGTCTATTACTGTTTACGTGAGCTTTTATTCTGAAGTCTATTACTGTTTACTTGAGCTTTTATTTTTAAGTCTATTACTGTATACTGGAGCTTTTATTCTGAAGTCTATTACTGTTTACTTGAGCTTTTATTTTGAAGTCTATTACTGTCTACTGGAGCTTTTATTCTGAAGTCTATTACTGTCTACTGCAGCTTTTATTCTGAAGTCTATTACTGTCTACTGGAGCTTTTATTCTGAAGTCTATTGCTGTCTACTGGAGCTTTTATTCTGAAGTCTATTACTGTCTACTGGAGCTTTTATTCTGAAGTCTATTACTGTCTACTGGAGCTTTTATTCTGAAGTCTATTACTGTATACTGGAGCTTTTATTCTGAAGTCTATTACTGTCTACTGGAGCTTTTATTCTGAAGTCTATTACTGTCTACTGGAGCTTTTATTCTGAAGTCTGTTACTGTCTACTTGAACTTTTATTCTGAAGTATATTACTGTCTACTGGAGCTTTTATTCTGAAGTCTATTACTGTCTACTGGAGCTTTTATTCTGAAGTCTATTGCTGTCTACTGGAGCTTTTATTCTGAAGTCTATTACTGTTTACGTGAGCTTTTATTTTGAAGTCTATTACTGTCTACTGGAGCTTTTATTCTGAAGTCTATTACTGTTTACTTGAGCTTTTATTTTGAAGTCTATTACTGTCTACTGGAGCTATTATTTTGAAGTCTATTACTGTTTACTTGAGCTTTTATTCTGAAGTCTATTACTGTTCACTTGAGCTTTTATTTTGAAGTCTATTACTGTCTACCTGAGCTATTATTTTGAAGTCTATTACTGTTTACTTGAGCTTTTATTTTGAAGTCTATTACTGTCTACTGGAGCGTTTTTTCTGAAGTCTATTACTGTTTACTGGAGCTTTTAATCTGAAGTCTATTACTGTCTACTGGAGCTTTTATTCTGAAGTCTATTACTGGCTACTGGAGCTTTTATTCTGAAGTCTATTGCTGTCCACTGGAGCTTTTATTCTGAAGTCTATTGCTGTCCACTGGAGCTTTTATTCTGAAGTCTATTGCTGTCTACTGGAGCTTTTATTCTGAAGTCTATTACTGGCTACTGGAGCTTTTATTCTTTAATCTATTACTGTACTGGAGCTTTTATTCTGAAGTCTATTACTGTCTACGGGAGCCTTTACTCTAAAGTCTATTGCTGTCTACGGGAGCTTTTATTCTGAAGTCTATTACTGGCTACTGGAGCTTTTATTCTGAAGTCTATTGCTGTCCACTGGAGCTTTTATTCTGAAGTATATTGCTGCCTACTGGAGCTTTTATTCTGAAGTCTATTATTGTCTACTACAGCTTTTATTCTGAAGTCTATTACTGTCTACTGGAGCTTTTATTCTGAAATCTATTACTGTCTACTGCAGCTTTTATTCTGAAGTCTATTACTGTCTACTGGAGCTTTTAGTCTGAAGTCTATTGCTGTCTACTGGAGCTTTTATTCTGAAGTCTACTACTTTCTACTGGAGCTTTTATTCTGAAGTCTTTTACTGTACTGGAGCTTTTAGTCTGAAGTGTATTATTGTCTACTACAGCTTTTATTCTGAAATCTATTACTGTCTACTACAGCTTTTATTCTGAAATCTATTACTGTCTACTGCAGCTTTTATTCTGAAGTCTATTACTGTCTACTGGAGCTTTTATTCTGAAGTCTATTGCTGTCTACTGGAGCTTTTATTCTGAAGTCTATTACTGTATACTGGAGCTTTTATTCTGAAGTCTATTACTGTCTACTGGAGCTTTTATTCTGAAGTCTATTACTGTCTACTGGAGCTTTTATTCTGAAGTCTATTACTGTATACTGGAGCTTTTATTCTGAAGTCTATTACTGTCTACTGGAGCTTTTATTCTGAAGTCTATTACTGTCTACTGGAGCTTTTATTCTGAAGTCTATTACTGTATACTCGAGCTTTTATTTTGAAGTCTATTACTGTCTACTGGAGCTTTTATTCTGAAGTCTGTTACTGTCTACTTGAACTTTTATTCTGAAGTATATTACTGTCTACTGGAGCTTTTATTCTGAAGTCTATTACTGTCTACTTGAACTTTTATTCTGAAGTCTATTACTGTATACTGGAGCTTTTATTCTGAAGTCTATTACTGTATACTGGAGCTTTTATTCTGAAGTCTATTACTGTATACTGGAGCTTTTATTCTGAAGTCTATTATTGTCTACTTCAGCTTTTATTCTGAAGTCTATTATTGTCTACTTCAACTTTTATTCTGAAGTCTATTACTGTCTACTTCAGCTTTTATTCTGAAGTCTATTACTGTCTACTGGAGCTTTTATTCTGGAATCTATTATTGTCTACTTCAGCTTTTATTCTGAAGTCTATTATTGTCAACTTCAGCTTTTATTCTGAAGTCTATTACTGTCTACTGGAACTTTTATTCTGAAGTCTATTACTGTTTACTTGAGCTTTTATTTTGAAGTCTATTACTGTCTACTGGAGCTATTATTCTGAAGTCTATTACTGTTTACTTGAGCTTTTATTCTGAAATCTATTACTGTTTACTGGAGCTATTATTTTGAAGTCTATTACTGTATACTGGAGCTTTTATTCTGAAGTCTATTACTGTTTACGTGAGCTTTTATTCTGAAGTCTATTACTGTTTACTTGAGCTTTTATTTTGAAGTCTATTACTGTATACTGGAGCTTTTATTCTGAAGTCTATTACTGTTTACTTGAGCTTTTATTTTGAAGTCTATTACTGTCTACTGGAGCTTTTATTCTGAAGTCTATTACTGTCTACTGCAGCTTTTATTCTGAAGTCTATTACTGTCTACTGGAGCTTTTATTCTGAAGTCTATTGCTGTCTACTGGAGCTTTTATTCTGAAGTCTATTACTGTATACTGGAGCTTTTATTCTGAAGTCTATTACTGTCTACTGGAGCTTTTATTCTGAAGTCTATTACTGTATACTGGAGCTTTTATTCTGAAGTCTATTACTGTCTACTGGAGCTTTTATTCTGAAGTCTATTACTGTCTACTGGAGCTTTTATTCTGAAGTCTATTACTGTATACTCGAGCTTTTATTTTGAAGTCTAATACTGTCTACTTGAACTTTTATTCTGAAGTCTATTACTGTAAAATGGAGCTTTTATTCTGAAGTATATTACTGTATAATGTAGTTTTTATTCTGAAGTATATTACTGTCTACTGGAGCTTTTATTCTGAAGTCTATTACTGTCTACTGGAGCTTTTATTCTGAAGTCTATTACTTTCTACTGGAGCTTTTATTCTGAAGTCTATTGCTGTCTACTGGAGCTTTTATTCTGAAGTCTATTACTGTATACTGGAGCTTTTATTCTGAAGTCTATTACTGTCTACTGGAGCTTTTATTCTGAAGTCTATTACTGTATACTGGAGCTTTTATTCTGAAGTCTATTACTGTCTACTGGAGCTTTTATTCTGAAGTCTATTACTGTCTACTGGAGCTTTTATTCTGAAGTCTATTACTGTATACTCGAGCTTTTATTTTGAAGTCTATTACTGTCTACTGGAGCTTTTATTCTGAAGTCTGTTACTGTCTACTTGAACTTTTATTCTGAAGTCTATTACTGTATAATGGAGCTTTTATTCTGAAGTATATTACTGTATAATGGAGTTTTTATTCTGAAGTATATTACTGTCTACTGGAGCTTTTATTCTGAAGTCTATTACTGTCTACTGGAGCTTTTATTCTGAAGTCTATTACTGTCTACTGGAGCTTTTATTCTGAAGTCTATTACTGTCTACTTGAACTTTTATTCTGAAGTCAATTACTGTCTACTGGAGCTATTATTCTGAAGTCTATTACTGTTTACTTGAGCTTTTATTCTGAAATCTATTACTGTTTACTGGAGCTTTTATTCTGAAGTCTATTACTGTCTACTGGAGCTTTTATTCTGAAGTCTATTACTTTCTACTGGAGCTTTTATTCTGAAGTCTATTGCTGTCTACTGGAGCTTTTATTCTGAAGTCTATTACTGTTTACGTGAGCTTTTATTTTGAAGTCTATTACTGGCTACTGGAGCTTTTATTCTTTAATCTATTACTGTACTGGAGCTTTTATTCTGAAGTCTATTACTGTCTACGGGAGCCTTTACTCTAAAGTCTATTGCTGTCTACGGGAGCTTTTATTCTGAAGTCTATTACTGGCTACTGGAGCTTTTATTCTGAAGTCTATTGCTGTCCACTGGAGCTTTTATTCTGAAGTATATTGCTGCCTACTGGAGCTTTTATTCTGAAGTCTATTATTGTCTACTACAGCTTTTATTCTGAAGTCTATTACTGTCTACTGGAGCTTTTATTCTGAAATCTATTACTGTCTACTGCAGCTTTTATTCTGAAGTCTATTACTGTCTACTGGAGCTTTTAGTCTGAAGTCTATTGCTGTCTACTGGAGCTTTTATTCTGAAGTCTACTACTTTCTACTGGAGCTTTTATTCTGAAGTCTTTTACTGTACTGGAGCTTTTAGTCTGAAGTGTATTATTGTCTACTACAGCTTTTATTCTGAAATCTATTACTGTCTACTACAGCTTTTATTCTGAAATCTATTACTGTCTACTGCAGCTTTTATTCTGAAGTCTATTACTGTCTACTGGAGCTTTTATTCTGAAGTCTATTGCTGTCTACTGGAGCTTTTATTCTGAAGTCTATTACTGTATACTGGAGCTTTTATTCTGAAGTCTATTACTGTCTACTGGAGCTTTTATTCTGAAGTCTATTACTGTCTACTGGAGCTTTTATTCTGAAGTCTATTACTGTATACTGGAGCTTTTATTCTGAAGTCTATTACTGTCTACTGGAGCTTTTATTCTGAAGTCTATTACTGTCTACTGGAGCTTTTATTCTGAAGTCTATTACTGTATACTCGAGCTTTTATTTTGAAGTCTATTACTGTCTACTGGAGCTTTTATTCTGAAGTCTGTTACTGTCTACTTGAACTTTTATTCTGAAGTATATTACTGTCTACTGGAGCTTTTATTCTGAAGTCTATTACTGTCTACTTGAACTTTTATTCTGAAGTCTATTACTGTATACTGGAGCTTTTATTCTGAAGTCTATTACTGTATACTGGAGCTTTTATTCTGAAGTCTATTACTGTATACTGGAGCTTTTATTCTGAAGTCTATTATTGTCTACTTCAGCTTTTATTCTGAAGTCTATTATTGTCTACTTCAACTTTTATTCTGAAGTCTATTACTGTCTACTTCAGCTTTTATTCTGAAGTCTATTACTGTCTACTGGAGCTTTTATTCTGGAATCTATTATTGTCTACTTCAGCTTTTATTCTGAAGTCTATTATTGTCAACTTCAGCTTTTATTCTGAAGTCTATTACTGTCTACTGGAACTTTTATTCTGAAGTCTATTACTGTTTACTTGAGCTTTTATTTTGAAGTCTATTACTGTCTACTGGAGCTATTATTCTGAAGTCTATTACTGTTTACTTGAGCTTTTATTCTGAAATCTATTACTGTTTACTGGAGCTATTATTTTGAAGTCTATTACTGTATACTGGAGCTTTTATTCTGAAGTCTATTACTGTTTACGTGAGCTTTTATTCTGAAGTCTATTACTGTTTACTTGAGCTTTTATTTTGAAGTCTATTACTGTATACTGGAGCTTTTATTCTGAAGTCTATTACTGTTTACTTGAGCTTTTATTTTGAAGTCTATTACTGTCTACTGGAGCTTTTATTCTGAAGTCTATTACTGTCTACTGCAGCTTTTATTCTGAAGTCTATTACTGTCTACTGGAGCTTTTATTCTGAAGTCTATTGCTGTCTACTGGAGCTTTTATTCTGAAGTCTATTACTGTATACTGGAGCTTTTATTCTGAAGTCTATTACTGTCTACTGGAGCTTTTATTCTGAAGTCTATTACTGTATACTGGAGCTTTTATTCTGAAGTCTATTACTGTCTACTGGAGCTTTTATTCTGAAGTCTATTACTGTCTACTGGAGCTTTTATTCTGAAGTCTATTACTGTATACTCGAGCTTTTATTTTGAAGTCTAATACTGTCTACTTGAACTTTTATTCTGAAGTCTATTACTGTAAAATGGAGCTTTTATTCTGAAGTATATTACTGTATAATGTAGTTTTTATTCTGAAGTATATTACTGTCTACTGGAGCTTTTATTCTGAAGTCTATTACTGTCTACTGGAGCTTTTATTCTGAAGTCTATTACTTTCTACTGGAGCTTTTATTCTGAAGTCTATTGCTGTCTACTGGAGCTTTTATTCTGAAGTCTATTACTGTATACTGGAGCTTTTATTCTGAAGTCTATTACTGTCTACTGGAGCTTTTATTCTGAAGTCTATTACTGTATACTGGAGCTTTTATTCTGAAGTCTATTACTGTCTACTGGAGCTTTTATTCTGAAGTCTATTACTGTCTACTGGAGCTTTTATTCTGAAGTCTATTACTGTATACTCGAGCTTTTATTTTGAAGTCTATTACTGTCTACTGGAGCTTTTATTCTGAAGTCTGTTACTGTCTACTTGAACTTTTATTCTGAAGTCTATTACTGTATAATGGAGCTTTTATTCTGAAGTATATTACTGTATAATGGAGTTTTTATTCTGAAGTATATTACTGTCTACTGGAGCTTTTATTCTGAAGTCTATTACTGTCTACTGGAGCTTTTATTCTGAAGTCTATTACTGTCTACTGGAGCTTTTATTCTGAAGTCTATTACTGTCTACTTGAACTTTTATTCTGAAGTCAATTACTGTCTACTGGAGCTATTATTCTGAAGTCT
Organism: Siphamia tubifer; assembly: GCA_020466265.1. Taxonomy (NCBI): domain Eukaryota; kingdom Metazoa; phylum Chordata; class Actinopteri; order Kurtiformes; family Apogonidae; genus Siphamia; species Siphamia tubifer. The sequence continues at coordinate 2,398,387 of CM035794.1, read as the reverse complement.
ATTACTGTTTACTTGAGCTTTTATTCTGAAATCTATTACTGTTTACTGGAGCTTTTATTCTGAAGTCTATTACTGTCTACTGGAGCTTTTATTCTGAAGTCTATTACTTTCTACTGGAGCTTTTATTCTGAAGTCTATTGCTGTCTACTGGAGCTTTTATTCTGAAGTCTATTACTGTTTACGTGAGCTTTTATTTTGAAGTCTATTACTGTCTACTGGAGCTTTTATTCTGAAGTCTATTACTGTTTACTTGAGCTTTTATTTTGAAGTCTATTACTGTCTACTGGAGCTTTTATTCTGAAGTCTATTACTGTTTACTGCAGCTTTTATTCTGAAGTCTATTACTGTCTACTGGAGCTTTTATTCTGAAGTCTATTGCTGTCTACTGGAGCTTTTATTCTGAAGTCTATTACTGTATACTGGAGCTTTTATTCTGAAGTCTATTACTGTCTACTGGAGCTTTTATTCTGAAGTCTATTACTGTATACTGGAGCTTTTATTCTGAAGTCTATTACTGTATACTCGAGCTTTCATTTTGAAGTCTAATACTGTCTACTGGAGCTTTTATTCTGAAGTCTGTTACTGTCTACTTTAACTTTTATTCTGAAGTCTATTACTGTATAATGGAGCTTTTATTCTGAAGTCTATTACTGTTTACTGCAGCTTTTATTCTGAAGTCTATTACTGTCTACTGGAGCTTTTATTCTGAAGTCTATTGCTGTCTACTGGAGCTTTTATTCTGAAGTCTATTACTGTCTACTGGAGCTTTTATTCTGAAGTCTATTACTGTATACTGGAGCTTTTATTCTGAAGTCTATTACTGTATACTCGAGCTTTCATTTTGAAGTCTAATACTGTCTACTGGAGCTTTTATTCTGAAGTCTGTTACTGTCTACTTGAACTTTTATTCTGAAGTCTATTACTGTCTACTTGAACTTTTATTCTGAAGTCTATTACTGTCTACTTGAACTTTTATTCTGAAGTCTATTACTGTATAATGGAGTTTTTATTCTGAAGTATATTACTGTCTACTGGAGCTTTTATTCTGAAGTCTATTACTGTTTACTTGAGCTTTTATTTTGAAGTCTATTACTGTCTACCGGAGCTTTTATTCTGAAGTCTATTACTGTTTACTTGAGCTTTTATTTTGAAGTCTATTACTGTCTACTGGAGCTTTTATTCTGAAGTCTATTACTGTTTACTTGAGCTTTTATTCTGAAATCTATTACTAACTACTGGAGCTTTTATTCTGAAGTCTATTGCTGTCTACTGGAGCTTTTATTCTGAAGTCTATTACTGTCTACTTGAACTTTTATTCTGAAGTCTATTACTGTCTACTGGAGCTATTATTCTGAAGTCTATTACTGTTTACTTGAGCTTTTATTCTGAAATCTATTACTGTTTACTGGAGCTTTTATTCTGAAGTCTATTACTGTCTACTGGAGCTTTTATTCTGAAGTCTATTACTTTCTACTGGAGCTTTTATTCTGAAGTCTATTGCTGTCTACTGGAGCTTTTATTCTGAAGTCTATTACTGTTTACGTGAGCTTTTATTTTGAAGTCTATTACTGTCTACTGGAGCTTTTATTCTGAAGTCTATTACTGTTTACTTGAGCTTTTATTTTGAAGTCTATTACTGTCTACTGGAGCTTTTATTCTGAAATCTATTACTGTTTACTGGAGCTTTTATTCTGAAGTCTATTACTGTCTACTGGAGCTTTTATTCTGAAGTCTATTACTTTCTACTGGAGCTTTTATTCTGAAGTCTATTGCTGTCTACTGGAGCTTTTATTCTGAAGTCTATTACTGTTTACGTGAGCTTTTATTTTGAAGTCTATTACTGTCTACTGGAGCTTTTATTCTGAAGTCTATTACTGTTTACTTGAGCTTTTATTTTGAAGTCTATTACTGTCTACTGGAGCTTTTATTCTGAAGTCTATTACTGTTTACTGCAGCTTTTATTCTGAAGTCTATTACTGTCTACTGGAGCTTTTATTCTGAAGTCTATTGCTGTCTACTGGAGCTTTTATTCTGAAGTCTATTACTGTATACTGGAGCTTTTATTCTGAAGTCTATTACTGTCTACTGGAGCTTTTATTCTGAAGTCTATTACTGTATACTGGAGCTTTTATTCTGAAGTCTATTACTGTATACTCGAGCTTTCATTTTGAAGTCTAATACTGTCTACTGGAGCTTTTATTCTGAAGTCTGTTACTGTCTACTTTAACTTTTATTCTGAAGTCTATTACTGTATAATGGAGCTTTTATTCTGAAGTCTATTACTGTTTACTGCAGCTTTTATTCTGAAGTCTATTACTGTCTACTGGAGCTTTTATTCTGAAGTCTATTGCTGTCTACTGGAGCTTTTATTCTGAAGTCTATTACTGTCTACTGGAGCTTTTATTCTGAAGTCTATTACTGTATACTGGAGCTTTTATTCTGAAGTCTATTACTGTATACTCGAGCTTTCATTTTGAAGTCTAATACTGTCTACTGGAGCTTTTATTCTGAAGTCTGTTACTGTCTACTTGAACTTTTATTCTGAAGTCTATTACTGTCTACTTGAACTTTTATTCTGAAGTCTATTACTGTCTACTTGAACTTTTATTCTGAAGTCTATTACTGTATAATGGAGTTTTTATTCTGAAGTATATTACTGTCTACTGGAGCTTTTATTCTGAAGTCTATTACTGTTTACTTGAGCTTTTATTTTGAAGTCTATTACTGTCTACCGGAGCTTTTATTCTGAAGTCTATTACTGTTTACTTGAGCTTTTATTTTGAAGTCTATTACTGTATACTGGAGCTTTTATTCTGAAGTCTATTACTGTCTACTGGAGCTTTTATTCTGAAGTCTATTACTGTATACTGGAGCTTTTATTCTGAAGTCTATTACTGTCTACTGGAGCTTTTATTCTGAAGTCTATTGCTGTCTACTGGAGCTTTTATTCTGAAGTCTATTACCGTATACTGGAGCTTTTATTCTGAAGTCTATTACTGTCTACTGGAGCTTTTATTCTGAAGTCTATTACTGTATACTGGAGCTTTTATTCTGAAGTCTATTACTGTCTACTGGAGCTTTTATTCTGAAGTCTATTACTGTCTACTGGAGCTTTTATTCTGAAGTCTATTACTGTATACTCGAGCTTTTATTTTGAAGTCTATTACTGTCTACTGGAGCTTTTATTCTGAAGTCTGTTACTGTCTACTTGAACTTTTATTCTGAAGTCTATTACTGTTTACTTGAGCTTTTATTTTGAAGTCTATTACTGTCTACTGGAGCTTTTATTCTGAAGTCTATTACTGTTTACTTGAGCTTTTATTTTGAAGTCTATTGCTGTCCACTGGAGCTTTTATTCTGAAGTCTATTACTGTCTACTGGAGCTTTTATTCTGAAGTCTATTACTGTTTACTTGAGCTTTTATTTTGAAGTCTATTACTGTCTACTGGAGCTTTTATTCTGAAGTCTATTACTGTTTACTTGAGCTTTTATTTTGAAGTCTATTACTGTCTACTGGAGCTTTTATTCTGAAGTCTATTACTGTTTACTTGAGCTTTTATTTTGAAGTCTATTACTGTCTACTGGAGCTTTTATTCTGAAGTCTATTACTGTTTGCTTGAGCTTTTATTCTGAAATCTATTACTAACTACTGGAGCTATTATTCTGAAGTCTATTACTGTTTACTTGAGCTTTTATTCTGAAGTCTATTACTGTTTACTGGAGCTTTTATTCTGAAGTCTATTACTGTCTACTGGAGCTTTTATTCTGAAGTCTATTGCTGTTTACTGGAGCTTTTATTCTGAAGTCTATTACTGTTTACGTGAGCTTTTATTTTGAAGTCTATTACTGTCTACTGGAGCTTTTATTCTGAAGTCTATTACCGTTTACTTGAGCTTTTATTTTGAAGTCTATTACTGTCTACTGGAGCTTTTATTCTGAAGTCGATTACTGTTTACTTGAGCTTTTATTTTGAAGTCTATTACTGTCTACTGGAGCTATTATTCTGAAGTCTATTACTGTTTACTTGAGCTTTTATTCTGAAATCTATTACTGTCTACTGGAGCTTTTATTCTGAAGTCTATTACTTTCTACTGGAGCTTTTATTCTGAAGTCTATTACTGTCTACTGGAGCTTTTATTTTGAAGTCTATTACTGTTTACGTGAGCTTTTATTTTGAAGTCTATTACTGTTCACTTGAGCTTTTATTCTGAAGTCTATTACTGTATACTGGAGCTTTTATTCTGAAGTCTATTATTGTCTACTTCAGCTTTTATTCTGAAGTCTATTACTGTTTACGTGAGCTTTTATTTTGAAGTCTATTACTGTCTACTGGAGCTTTTATTCTGAAGTCTATTACTGTTTACTTGAGCTTTTATTTTGAAGTCTATTACTGTCTACTGGAGCTTTTATTCTGAAGTCCATTACTGTTTACTTGAGCTTTTATTTTGAAGTCTATTACTGTCTACTGGAGCTTTTATTCTGAAGTCTATTACTGTTTACTTGAGCTTTTATTCTGAAGTCTATTACTGTTTACTGGAGCTATTATTCTGAAGTCTATTACTGTCTACTGGAGCTTTTATTCTGAAGTCTATTGCTGTCTACTGGAGCTTTTATTCTGAAGTCTATTACTGTTTACGTGAGCTTTTATTTTGAAGTCTATTACTGTCTACTGGAGCTTTTATTCTGAAGTCTATTACTGTATAATGGAGCTTTTATTCTGAAGTATATTACTGTCTACTGGAGCATTTATTCTGAAGTCTATTACTGTCTACTTGAACTTTTATTCTGAAGTCTATTACTGTCTACTGGAGCTATTATTCTGAAGTCTATTACTGTTTACTTGAGCTTTTATTCTGAAATCTATTACTGTTTACTGGAGCTTTTATTCTGAAGTCTATTACTGTCTACTGGAGCTTTTATTCTGAAGTCTATTACTTTCTACTGGAGCTTTTATTCTGAAGTCTATTGCTGTCTACTGGAGCTTTTATTCTGAAGTCTATTACTGTTTACGTGAGCTTTTATTTTGAAGTCTATTACTGTCTACTGGAGCTTTTATTCTGAAGTCTATTACTGTTTACTTGAGCTTTTATTTTGAAGTCTATTACTGTCTACTGGAGCTTTTATTCTGAAGTCTATTACTGTTTACTGCAGCTTTTATTCTGAAGTCTATTACTGTCTACTGGAGCTTTTATTCTGAAGTCTATTGCTGTCTACTGGAGCTTTTATTCTGAAGTCTATTACTGTATACTGGAGCTTTTATTCTGAAGTCTATTATTGTCTACTGGAGCTTTTATTCTGAAGTCTATTACTGTATACTGGAGCTTTTATTCTGAAGTCTATTACTGTATACTCGAGCTTTCATTTTGAAGTCTAATACTGTCTACTGGAGCTTTTATTCTGAAGTCTGTTACTGTCTACTTGAACTTTTATTCTGAAGTCTATTACTGTATAATGGAGCTTTTATTCTGAAGTATATTACTGTATAATGGAGTTTTTATTCTGAAGTATATTACTGTCTACTGGAGCTTTTATTCTGAAGTCTATTACTGTTTACTTGAGCTTTTATTTTGAAGTCTATTACTGTCTACTGGAGCTTTTATTCTGAAGTCTATTACTGTTTACTTGAGCTTTTATTTTGAAGTCTATTACTGTCTACTGGAGCTTTTATTCTGAAGTCTATTACTGTTTACTTGAGCTTTTATTCTGAAATCTATTACTAACTACTGGAGCTATTATTCTGAAGTCTATTACTGTTTACTTGAGCTTTTATTCTGAAGTCTATTACTGTTTACTGGAGCTTTTATTCTGAAGTCTATTGCTGTCTACTGGAGCTTTTATTCTGAAGTCTATTACTGTATACTGGAGCTTTTATTCTGAAGTCTAATACTGTCTACTGGAGCTTTTATTCTGAAGTCTATTACTGTATACTGGAGCTTTTATTCTGAAGTCTATTACTGTCTACTGGAGCTTTTATTCTGAAGTCTATGACTGTCTACTGGAGCTTTTATTCTGAAGTCTATTACTGTATACTCGAGCTTTTATTTTGAAGTCTAATACTGTCTACTTGAACTTTTATTCTGAAGTCTATTACTGTATACTGGAGCTTTTATTCTGAAGTCTATTACTGTCTACTGGAGCTTTTATTCTGAAGTCTATTACTGTATACTGGAGCTTTTATTCTGAAGTCTATTACTGTCTACTGGAGCTTTTATTCTGAAGTCTATTACTGTCTACTGGAGCTTTTATTCTGAAGTCTATTACTGTATACTCGAGCTTTTATTTTGAAGTCTATTACTGTCTACTGGAGCTTTTATTCTGAAGTCTGTTACTGTCTACTTGAACTTTTATTCTGAAGTCTATTACTGTATAATGGAGCTTTTATTCTGAAGTATATTACTGTATAATGGAGTTTTTATTCTGAAGTATATTACTGTCTACTGGAGCTTTTATTCTGAAGTCTATTACTGTTTACTTGAGCTTTTATTTTGAAGTCTATTACTGTCTACTGGAGCTTTTATTCTGAAGTCTATTACTGTTTACTTGAGCTTTTATTTTGAAGTCTATTACTGTCTACTGGAGCTTTTATTCTGAAGTCTATTACTGTTTACTTGAGCTTTTATTCTGAAATCTATTACTAACTACTGGAGCTATTATTCTGAAGTCTATTACTGTTTACTTGAGCTTTTATTCTGAAGTCTATTACTGTTTACTGGAGCTTTTATTCTGAAGTCTATTGCTGTCTACTGGAGCTTTTATTCTGAAGTCTATTACTGTTTACTGGAGCTTTTATTCTGAAGTCTATTACTGTCTACTGGAGCTTTTATTCTGAAGTCTATTACTTTCTACTGGAGCTTTTATTCTGAAGTCTATTGCTGTCTACTGGAGCTTTTATTCTGAAGTCTATTACTGTTTACGTGAGCTTTTATTTTGAAGTCTATTACTGTCTACTGGAGCTTTTATTCTGAAGTCTATTACTGTTTACTTGAGCTTTTATTTTGAAGTCTATTACTGTCTACTGGAGCTTTTATTCTGAAATCTATTACTGTTTACTGGAGCTTTTATTCTGAAGTCTATTACTGTCTACTGGAGCTTTTATTCTGAAGTCTATTACTTTCTACTGGAGCTTTTATTCTGAAGTCTATTGCTGTCTACTGGAGCTTTTATTCTGAAGTCTATTACTGTTTACGTGAGCTTTTATTTTGAAGTCTATTACTGTCTACTGGAGCTTTTATTCTGAAGTCTATTACTGTTTACTTGAGCTTTTATTTTGAAGTCTATTACTGTCTACTGGAGCTTTTATTCTGAAGTCTATTACTGTTTACTGCAGCTTTTATTCTGAAGTCTATTACTGTCTACTGGAGCTTTTATTCTGAAGTCTATTGCTGTCTACTGGAGCTTTTATTCTGAAGTCTATTACTGTATACTGGAGCTTTTATTCTGAAGTCTATTACTGTCTACTGGAGCTTTTATTCTGAAGTCTATTACTGTATACTGGAGCTTTTATTCTGAAGTCTATTACTGTATACTCGAGCTTTCATTTTGAAGTCTAATACTGTCTACTGGAGCTTTTATTCTGAAGTCTGTTACTGTCTACTTTAACTTTTATTCTGAAGTCTATTACTGTATAATGGAGCTTTTATTCTGAAGTCTATTACTGTTTACTGCAGCTTTTATTCTGAAGTCTATTACTGTCTACTGGAGCTTTTATTCTGAAGTCTATTGCTGTCTACTGGAGCTTTTATTCTGAAGTCTATTACTGTCTACTGGAGCTTTTATTCTGAAGTCTATTACTGTATACTGGAGCTTTTATTCTGAAGTCTATTACTGTATACTCGAGCTTTCATTTTGAAGTCTAATACTGTCTACTGGAGCTTTTATTCTGAAGTCTGTTACTGTCTACTTGAACTTTTATTCTGAAGTCTATTACTGTCTACTTGAACTTTTATTCTGAAGTCTATTACTGTCTACTTGAACTTTTATTCTGAAGTCTATTACTGTATAATGGAGTTTTTATTCTGAAGTATATTACTGTCTACTGGAGCTTTTATTCTGAAGTCTATTACTGTTTACTTGAGCTTTTATTTTGAAGTCTATTACTGTCTACCGGAGCTTTTATTCTGAAGTCTATTACTGTTTACTTGAGCTTTTATTTTGAAGTCTATTACTGTATACTGGAGCTTTTATTCTGAAGTCTATTACTGTCTACTGGAGCTTTTATTCTGAAGTCTATTACTGTATACTGGAGCTTTTATTCTGAAGTCTATTACTGTCTACTGGAGCTTTTATTCTGAAGTCTATTGCTGTCTACTGGAGCTTTTATTCTGAAGTCTATTACCGTATACTGGAGCTTTTATTCTGAAGTCTATTACTGTCTACTGGAGCTTTTATTCTGAAGTCTATTACTGTATACTGGAGCTTTTATTCTGAAGTCTATTACTGTCTACTGGAGCTTTTATTCTGAAGTCTATTACTGTCTACTGGAGCTTTTATTCTGAAGTCTATTACTGTATACTCGAGCTTTTATTTTGAAGTCTATTACTGTCTACTGGAGCTTTTATTCTGAAGTCTGTTACTGTCTACTTGAACTTTTATTCTGAAGTCTATTACTGTTTACTTGAGCTTTTATTTTGAAGTCTATTACTGTCTACTGGAGCTTTTATTCTGAAGTCTATTACTGTTTACTTGAGCTTTTATTTTGAAGTCTATTGCTGTCCACTGGAGCTTTTATTCTGAAGTCTATTACTGTCTACTGGAGCTTTTATTCTGAAGTCTATTACTGTTTACTTGAGCTTTTATTTTGAAGTCTATTACTGTCTACTGGAGCTTTTATTCTGAAGTCTATTACTGTTTACTTGAGCTTTTATTTTGAAGTCTATTACTGTCTACTGGAGCTTTTATTCTGAAGTCTATTACTGTTTACTTGAGCTTTTATTTTGAAGTCTATTACTGTCTACTGGAGCTTTTATTCTGAAGTCTATTACTGTTTGCTTGAGCTTTTATTCTGAAATCTATTACTAACTACTGGAGCTATTATTCTGAAGTCTATTACTGTTTACTTGAGCTTTTATTCTGAAGTCTATTACTGTTTACTGGAGCTTTTATTCTGAAGTCTATTACTGTCTACTGGAGCTTTTATTCTGAAGTCTATTGCTGTTTACTGGAGCTTTTATTCTGAAGTCTATTACTGTTTACGTGAGCTTTTATTTTGAAGTCTATTACTGTCTACTGGAGCTTTTATTCTGAAGTCTATTACCGTTTACTTGAGCTTTTATTTTGAAGTCTATTACTGTCTACTGGAGCTTTTATTCTGAAGTCGATTACTGTTTACTTGAGCTTTTATTTTGAAGTCTATTACTGTCTACTGGAGCTATTATTCTGAAGTCTATTACTGTTTACTTGAGCTTTTATTCTGAAATCTATTACTGTCTACTGGAGCTTTTATTCTGAAGTCTATTACTTTCTACTGGAGCTTTTATTCTGAAGTCTATTACTGTCTACTGGAGCTTTTATTTTGAAGTCTATTACTGTTTACGTGAGCTTTTATTTTGAAGTCTATTACTGTTCACTTGAGCTTTTATTCTGAAGTCTATTACTGTATACTGGAGCTTTTATTCTGAAGTCTATTATTGTCTACTTCAGCTTTTATTCTGAAGTCTATTACTGTTTACGTGAGCTTTTATTTTGAAGTCTATTACTGTCTACTGGAGCTTTTATTCTGAAGTCTATTACTGTTTACTTGAGCTTTTATTTTGAAGTCTATTACTGTCTACTGGAGCTTTTATTCTGAAGTCCATTACTGTTTACTTGAGCTTTTATTTTGAAGTCTATTACTGTCTACTGGAGCTTTTATTCTGAAGTCTATTACTGTTTACTTGAGCTTTTATTCTGAAGTCTATTACTGTTTACTGGAGCTATTATTCTGAAGTCTATTACTGTCTACTGGAGCTTTTATTCTGAAGTCTATTGCTGTCTACTGGAGCTTTTATTCTGAAGTCTATTACTGTTTACGTGAGCTTTTATTTTGAAGTCTATTACTGTCTACTGGAGCTTTTATTCTGAAGTCTATTACTGTATAATGGAGCTTTTATTCTGAAGTATATTACTGTCTACTGGAGCATTTATTCTGAAGTCTATTACTGTCTACTTGAACTTTTATTCTGAAGTCTATTACTGTCTACTGGAGCTATTATTCTGAAGTCTATTACTGTTTACTTGAGCTTTTATTCTGAAATCTATTACTGTTTACTGGAGCTTTTATTCTGAAGTCTATTACTGTCTACTGGAGCTTTTATTCTGAAGTCTATTACTTTCTACTGGAGCTTTTATTCTGAAGTCTATTGCTGTCTACTGGAGCTTTTATTCTGAAGTCTATTACTGTTTACGTGAGCTTTTATTTTGAAGTCTATTACTGTCTACTGGAGCTTTTATTCTGAAGTCTATTACTGTTTACTTGAGCTTTTATTTTGAAGTCTATTACTGTCTACTGGAGCTTTTATTCTGAAGTCTATTACTGTTTACTGCAGCTTTTATCCTGAAGTCTATTACTGTCTACTGGAGCTTTTATTCTGAAGTCTATTGCTGTCTACTGGAGCTTTTATTCTGAAGTCTATTACTGTATACTGGAGCTTTTATTCTGAAGTCTATTATTGTCTACTGGAGCTTTTATTCTGAAGTCTATTACTGTATACTGGAGCTTTTATTCTGAAGTCTATTACTGTATACTCGAGCTTTCATTTTGAAGTCTAATACTGTCTACTGGAGCTTTTATTCTGAAGTCTGTTACTGTCTACTTGAACTTTTATTCTGAAGTCTATTACTGTATAATGGAGCTTTTATTCTGAAGTATATTACTGTATAATGGAGTTTTTATTCTGAAGTATATTACTGTCTACTGGAGCTTTTATTCTGAAGTCTATTACTGTTTACTTGAGCTTTTATTTTGAAGTCTATTACTGTCTACTGGAGCTTTTATTCTGAAGTCTATTACTGTTTACTTGAGCTTTTATTTTGAAGTCTATTACTGTCTACTGGAGCTTTTATTCTGAAGTCTATTACTGTTTACTTGAGCTTTTATTCTGAAATCTATTACTAACTACTGGAGCTATTATTCTGAAGTCTATTACTGTTTACTTGAGCTTTTATTCTGAAGTCTATTACTGTTTACTGGAGCTTTTATTCTGAAGTCTATTGCTGTCTACTGGAGCTTTTATTCTGAAGTCTATTACTGTATACTGGAGCTTTTATTCTGAAGTCTAATACTGTCTACTGGAGCTTTTATTCTGAAGTCTATTACTGTATACTGGAGCTTTTATTCTGAAGTCTATTACTGTCTACTGGAGCTTTTATTCTGAAGTCTATGACTGTCTACTGGAGCTTTTATTCTGAAGTCTATTACTGTATACTCGAGCTTTTATTTTGAAGTCTAATACTGTCTACTTGAACTTTTATTCTGAAGTCTATTACTGTATACTGGAGCTTTTATTCTGAAGTCTATTACTGTCTACTGGAGCTTTTATTCTGAAGTCTATTACTGTATACTGGAGCTTTTATTCTGAAGTCTATTACTGTCTACTGGAGCTTTTATTCTGAAGTCTATTACTGTCTACTGGAGCTTTTATTCTGAAGTCTATTACTGTATACTCGAGCTTTTATTTTGAAGTCTATTACTGTCTACTGGAGCTTTTATTCTGAAGTCTGTTACTGTCTACTTGAACTTTTATTCTGAAGTCTATTACTGTATAATGGAGCTTTTATTCTGAAGTATATTACTGTATAATGGAGTTTTTATTCTGAAGTATATTACTGTCTACTGGAGCTTTTATTCTGAAGTCTATTACTGTTTACTTGAGCTTTTATTTTGAAGTCTATTACTGTCTACTGGAGCTTTTATTCTGAAGTCTATTACTGTTTACTTGAGCTTTTATTTTGAAGTCTATTACTGTCTACTGGAGCTTTTATTCTGAAGTCTATTACTGTTTACTTGAGCTTTTATTCTGAAATCTATTACTAACTACTGGAGCTATTATTCTGAAGTCTATTACTGTTTACTTGAGCTTTTATTCTGAAGTCTATTACTGTTTACTGGAGCTTTTATTCTGAAGTCTATTGCTGTCTACTGGAGCTTTTATTCTGAAGTCTATTACTGTATACTGGAGCTTTTATTCTGAAGTCTAATACTGTCTACTGGAGCTTTTATTCTGAAGTCTATTACTGTATACTGGAGCTTTTATTCTGAAGTCTATTACTGTCTACTGGAGCTTTTATTCTGAAGTCTATGACTGTCTACTGGAGCTTTTATTCTGAAGTCTATTACTGTATACTCGAGCTTTTATTTTGAAGTCTAATACTGTCTACTTGAACTTTTATTCTGAAGTCTATTACTGTATACTGGAGCTTTTATTCTGAAGTCTATTACTGTTTACTTGAGCTTTTATTTTGAAGTCTATTACTGTCTACTGGAGCTTTTATTCTGAAGTCTATTACTGTTTACTTGAGCTTTTATTCTGAAATCTATTACTAACTACTGGAGCTATTATTCTGAAGTCTATTACTGTTTACTTGAGCTTTTATTCTGAAGTCTATTACTGTTTACTGGAGCTTTTATTCTGAAGTCTATTGCTGTCTACTGGAGCTTTTATTCTGAAGTCTATTACTGTATACTGGAGCTTTTATTCTGAAGTCTAATACTGTCTACTGGAGCTTTTATTCTGAAGTCTATTACTGTATACTGGAGCTTTTATTCTGAAGTCTATTACTGTCTACTGGAGCTTTTATTCTGAAGTCTATGACTGTCTACTGGAGCTTTTATTCTGAAGTCTATTACTGTATACTCGAGCTTTTATTTTGAAGTCTAATACTGTCTACTTGAACTTTTATTCTGAAGTCTATTACTGTATACTGGAGCTTTTATTCTGAAGTCTATTACTGTCTACTGGAGCTTTTATTCTGAAGTCTATTACTGTATACTGGAGCTTTTATTCTGAAGTCTATTACTGTCTACTGGAGCTTTTATTCTGAAGTCTATTACTGTCTACTGGAGCTTTTATTCTGAAGTCTATTACTGTATACTCGAGCTTTTATTTTGAAGTCTATTACTGTCTACTGGAGCTTTTATTCTGAAGTCTGTTACTGTCTACTTGAACTTTTATTCTGAAGTCTATTACTGTATAATGGAGCTTTTATTCTGAAGTATATTACTGTATAATGGAGTTTTTATTCTGAAGTATATTACTGTCTACTGGAGCTTTTATTCTGAAGTCTATTACTGTTTACTTGAGCTTTTATTTTGAAGTCTATTACTGTCTACTGGAGCTTTTATTCTGAAGTCTATTACTGTTTACTTGAGCTTTTATTTTGAAGTCTATTACTGTCTACTGGAGCTTTTATTCTGAAGTCTATTACTGTTTACTTGAGCTTTTATTCTGAAATCTATTACTAACTACTGGAGCTATTATTCTGAAGTCTATTACTGTTTACTTGAGCTTTTATTCTGAAGTCTATTACTGTTTACTGGAGCTTTTATTCTGAAGTCTATTGCTGTCTACTGGAGCTTTTATTCTGAAGTCTATTACTGTATACTGGAGCTTTTATTCTGAAGTCTAATACTGTCTACTGGAGCTTTTATTCTGAAGTCTATTACTGTATACTGGAGCTTTTATTCTGAAGTCTATTACTGTCTACTGGAGCTTTTATTCTGAAGTCTATGACTGTCTACTGGAGCTTTTATTCTGAAGTCTATTACTGTATACTCGAGCTTTTATTTTGAAGTCTAATACTGTCTACTTGAACTTTTATTCTGAAGTCTATTACTGTATACTGGAGCTTTTATTCTGAAGTCTATTACTGTCTACTGGAGCTTTTATTCTGAAGTCTATTACTGTATACTGGAGCTTTTATTCTGAAGTCTATTACTGTCTACTGGAGCTTTTATTCTGAAGTCTATTACTGTCTACTGGAGCTTTTATTCTGAAGTCTATTACTGTATACTCGAGCTTTTATTTTGAAGTCTATTACTGTCTACTGGAGCTTTTATTCTGAAGTCTGTTACTGTCTACTTGAACTTTTATTCTGAAGTCTATTACTGTATAATGGAGCTTTTATTCTGAAGTATATTACTGTCTACTGGAGCTTTTATTCTGAAGTCTATTACTGTCTACAGGAGCTTTTATTCTGAAGTCTATTACTGTCTACTGGAGCTTTTATTCTGAAGTCTATTACTGTCTACAGGAGCTTTTATTCTGAAGTCTATTACTGTCTACTGGAGCTTTTATTCTGAAGTCTATTACTGTCTACTTGAACTTTTATTCTGAAGTCTATTACTGTCTACTGGAGCTATTATTCTGAAGTCTATTACTGTTTACTTGAGCTTTTATTCTGAAATCTATTACTGTTTACTGGAGCTTTTATTCTGAAGTCTATTACTGTCTACTGGAGCTTTTATTCTGAAGTCTATTACTTTCTACTGGAGCTTTTATTCTGAAGTCTATTGCTGTCTACTGGAGCTTTTATTCTGAAGTCTATTACTGTTTACTGGAGCTTTTATTTTGAAGTCTATTACTGTCTACTGGAGCTTTTATTCTGAAGTCTATTACTGTTTACTTGAGCTTTTATTTTGAAGTCTATTACTGTCTACTGGAGCTTTTATTCTGAAGTCTATTACTGTTTACTGCAGCTTTTATTCTGAAGTCTATTACTGTCTACTGGAGCTTTTATTCTGAAGTCTATTGCTGTCTACTGGAGCTTTTATTCTGAAGTCTATTACTGTATACTGGAGCTTTTATTCTGAAGTCTATTACTGTCTACTGGAGCTTTTATTCTGAAGTCTATTACTGTATACTGGAGCTTTTATTCTGAAGTCTATTACTGTCTACTGGAGCTTTTATTCTGAAGTCTATTGCTGTCTACTGGAGCTTTTATTCTGAAGTCTATTACCGTATACTGGAGCTTTTATTCTGAAGTCTATTACTGTCTACTGGAGCTTTTATTCTGAAGTCTATTACTGTATACTGGAGCTTTTATTCTGAAGTCTATTACTGTCTACTGGAGCTTTTATTCTGAAGTCTATTACTGTCTACTGGAGCTTTTATTCTGAAGTCTATTACTGTATACTCGATTTTTTATTTTGAAGTCTATTACTGTCTACTGGAGCTTTTATTCTGAAGTCTGTTACTGTCTACTTGAACTTTTATTCTGAAGTCTATTACTGTATAATGGAGTTTTTATTCTGAAGTATATTACTGTCTACTGGAGCTTTTATTCTGAAGTCTATTACTGTCTACTGGAGCTTTTATTCTGAAGTCTATTACTGTCTACTGGAGCTTTTATTCTGAAGTCTATTACTGTCTACTTGAACTTTTATTCTGAAGTCTATTACTGTCTACTGGAGCTTTTATTCTGAAGTCTATTGCTGTCCACTGGAGCTTTTATTCTGAAGTCTATTACTGTCTACTGGAGCTTTTATTCTGAAGTCTATTACTGTTTACTTGAGCTTTTATTTTGAAGTCTATTACTGTCTACTGGAGCTTTTATTCTGAAGTCTATTACTGTTTACTTGAGCTTTTATTTTGAAGTCTATTACTGTCTACTGGAGCTTTTATTCTGAAGTCTATTACTGTTTACTTGAGCTTTTATTTTGAAGTCTATTACTGTCTACTGGAGCTTTTATTCTGAAGTCTATTACTGTTTGCTTGAGCTTTTATTCTGAAATCTATTACTAACTACTGGAGCTATTATTCTGAAGTCTATTACTGTTTACTTGAGCTTTTATTCTGAAGTCTATTACTGTTTACTGGAGCTTTTATTCTGAAGTCTATTACTGTCTACTGGAGCTTTTATTCTGAAGTCTATTGCTGTTTACTGGAGCTTTTATTCTGAAGTCTATTACTGTTTACGTGAGCTTTTATTTTGAAGTCTATTACTGTCTACTGGAGCTTTTATTCTGAAGTCTATTACCGTTTACTTGAGCTTTTATTTTGAAGTTTATTACTGTCTACTGGAGCTTTTATTCTGAAGTCTATTACTGTTTACTTGAGCTTTTATTTTGAAGTCTATTACTGTCTACTGGAGCTATTATTCTGAAGTCTATTACTGTTTACTTGAGCTTTTATTCTGAAATCTATTACTGTCTACTGGAGCTTTTATTCTGAAGTCTATTACTGTTTACTGGAGCTTTTATTCTGAAGTCTATTACTGTCTACTGGAGCTTTTATTCTGAAGTCTATTACTTTCTACTGGAGCTTTTATTCTGAAGTCTATTACTGTCTACTGGAGCTTTTATTTTGAAGTCTATTACTGTTTACGTGAGCTTTTATTTTGAAGTCTATTACTGTTCACTTGAGCTTTTATTCTGAAGTCTATTACTGTATACTGGAGCTTTTATTCTGAAGTCTATTATTGTCTACTTCAGCTTTTATTCTGAAGTCTATTACTGTCTACTGGAGCTTTTATTCTGAAGTCTATTACTGTATACTGGAGCTTTTATTCTGAAGTCTATTACTGTCTACTGGAGCTTTTATTCTGAAGTCTATTACTGTCTACTGGAGCTTTTATTCTGAAGTCTATTACTGTATACTCGATTTTTTATTTTGAAGTCTATTACTGTCTACTGGAGCTTTTATTCTGAAGTCTGTTACTGTCTACTTGAACTTTTATTCTGAAGTCTATTACTGTATAATGGAGTTTTTATTCTGAAGTATATTACTGTCTACTGGAGCTTTTATTCTGAAGTCTATTACTGTCTACTGGAGCTTTTATTCTGAAGTCTATTACTGTCTACTGGAGCTTTTATTCTGAAGTCTATTACTGTCTACTTGAACTTTTATTCTGAAGTCTATTACTGTCTACTGGAGCTTTTATTCTGAAGTCTATTGCTGTCCACTGGAGCTTTTATTCTGAAGTCTATTACTGTCTACTGGAGCTTTTATTCTGAAGTCTATTACTGTTTACTTGAGCTTTTATTTTGAAGTCTATTACTGTCTACTGGAGCTTTTATTCTGAAGTCTATTACTGTTTACTTGAGCTTTTATTTTGAAGTCTATTACTGTCTACTGGAGCTTTTATTCTGAAGTCTATTACTGTTTACTTGAGCTTTTATTTTGAAGTCTATTACTGTCTACTGGAGCTTTTATTCTGAAGTCTATTACTGTTTGCTTGAGCTTTTATTCTGAAATCTATTACTAACTACTGGAGCTATTATTCTGAAGTCTATTACTGTTTACTTGAGCTTTTATTCTGAAGTCTATTACTGTTTACTGGAGCTTTTATTCTGAAGTCTATTACTGTCTACTGGAGCTTTTATTCTGAAGTCTATTGCTGTTTACTGGAGCTTTTATTCTGAAGTCTATTACTGTTTACGTGAGCTTTTATTTTGAAGTCTATTACTGTCTACTGGAGCTTTTATTCTGAAGTCTATTACCGTTTACTTGAGCTTTTATTTTGAAGTCTATTACTGTCTACTGGAGCTTTTATTCTGAAGTCTATTACTGTTTACTTGAGCTTTTATTTTGAAGTCTATTACTGTCTACTGGAGCTATTATTCTGAAGTCTATTACTGTTTACTTGAGCTTTTATTCTGAAATCTATTACTGTCTACTGGAGCTTTTATTCTGAAGTCTATTACTGTTTACTGGAGCTTTTATTCTGAAGTCTATTACTGTCTACTGGAGCTTTTATTCTGAAGTCTATTACTTTCTACTGGAGCTTTTATTCTGAAGTCTATTACTGTCTACTGGAGCTTTTATTTTGAAGTCTATTACTGTTTACGTGAGCTTTTATTTTGAAGTCTATTACTGTTCACTTGAGCTTTTATTCTGAAGTCTATTACTGTATACTGGAGCTTTTATTCTGAAGTCTATTATTGTCTACTTCAGCTTTTATTCTGAAGTCTATTACTGTTTACGTGAGCTTTTATTTTGAAGTCTATTACTGTCTACTGGAGCTTTTATTCTGAAGTCTATTACTGTTTACTTGAGCTTTTATTTTGAAGTCTATTACTGTCTACTGGAGCTTTTATTCTGAAGTCCATTACTGTTTACTTGAGCTTTTATTTTGAAGTCTATTACTGTCTACTGGAGCTTTTATTCTGAAGTCTATTACTGTTTACTTGAGCTTTTATTCTGAAGTCTATTACTGTTTACTGGAGCTATTATTCTGAAGTCTATTACTGTCTACTGGAGCTTTTATTCTGAAGTCTATTGCTGTCTACTGGAGCTTTTATTCTGAAGTCTATTACTGTTTACGTGAGCTTTTATTTTGAAGTCTATTACTGTCTACTGGAGCTTTTATTCTGAAGTCTATTACTGTATAATGGAGCTTTTATTCTGAAGTATATTACTGTCTACTGGAGCTATTATTCTGAAGTCTATTACTGTTTACTTGAGCTTTTATTCTGAAATCTATTACTGTTTACTGGAGCTTTTATTCTGAAGTCTATTACTGTCTACTGGAGCTTTTATTCTGAAGTCTATTACTTTCTACTGGAGCTTTTATTCTGAAGTCTATTGCTGTCTACTGGAGCTTTTATTCTGAAGTCTATTACTGTTTACGTGAGCTTTTATTTTGAAGTCTATTACTGTCTACTGGAGCTTTTATTCTGAAGTCTATTACTGTTTACTTGAGCTTTTATTTTGAAGTCTATTACTGTCTACTGGAGCTTTTATTCTGAAGTCTATTACTGTATACTGGAGCTTTTATTCTGAAGTCTATTACTGTCTACTGGAGCTTTTATTCTGAAGTCTATTGCTGTCTACTGGAGCTTTTATTCTGAAGTCTATTACTGTATACTGGAGCTTTTATTCTGAAGTCTATTACTGTCTACTGGAGCTTTTATTCTGAAGTCTATTACTGTCTACTGGAGCTTTTATTCTGAAGTCTGTTACTGTCTACTTGAACTTTTATTCTGAAGTCTATTACTGTATAATGGAGTTTTTATTCTGAAGTATATTACTGTCTACTGGAGCTTTTATTCTGAAGTCTATTACTGTTTACTTGAGCTTTTATTTTGAAGTCTATTACCGTCTACTGGAGCTTTTATTCTGAAGTCTATTACTGTTTACTTGAGCTTTTATTTTGAAGTCTATTACTGTCTACTGGAGCTTTTATTCTGAAGTCTATTACTGTTTACTTGAGCTTTTATTCTGAAATCTATTACTAACTACTGGAGCTATTATTCTGAAGTCTATTACTGTTTACTTGAGCTTTTATTCTGAAGTCTATTACTGTTTACTGGAGCTTTTATTCTGAAGTCTATTGCTGTCTACTGGAGCTTTTATTCTGAAGTCTATTACTGTATACTGGAGCTTTTATTCTGAAGTCTAATACTGTCTACTGGAGCTTTTATTCTGAAGTCTATTACTGTATACTGGAGCTTTTATTCTGAAGTCTATTACTGTCTACTGGAGCTTTTATTCTGAAGTCTATGACTGTCTACTGGAGCTTTTATTCTGAAGTCTATTACTGTATACTCGAGCTTTTATTTTGAAGTCTAATACTGTCTACTTGAACTTTTATTCTGAAGTCTATTACTGTATAATGGAGCTTTTATTCTGAAGTATATTACTGTATAATGGAGTTTTTATTCTGAAGTCTATTACTGTCTACTGGAGCTTTTATTCTGAAGTCTATTACTGTCTACTGGAGCTTTTATTCTGAAGTCTATTACTGTCTACTGGAGCTTTTATTCTGAAGTCTATTACTGTATACTCGAGCTTTTATTTTGAAGTCTATTACTGTCTACTGGAGCTTTTATTCTGAAGTCTGTTACTGTCTACTTGAACTTTTATTCTGAAGTCTATTACTGTATAATGGAGCTTTTATTCTGAAGTATATTACTGTATAATGGAGTTTTTATTCTGAAGTATATTACTGTCTACTGGAGCTTTTATTCTGAAGTCTATTACTGTCTACTGGAGCTTTTATTCTGAAGTCTATTACTGTCTACTGGAGCTTTTATTCTGAAGTCTATTAC